>OZ010571.1:115631405-115663905 GCA_963932145.1 Acanthosepion lycidas
GTGTGCACGAGCCCTAGATCGTGTATATGTGTGTCCGCGCAGATATTCTGATAGAGAAAAAAACTAAAATCCAGAGATTGAGATGAACTATTTGAAGAGCCCCATGTAAGGAATTTAGAAAAACTTGTGCCATGATGTTTGTAAATGTTTAACTCGGTTATTATTGTATGTTTTCCTTTATTACTCATTCCCAGTATTTATTTTCTATTCATTGCTATTTATTTAACAAACTTTTTTTTTTATTCATCCCCTCCCTGGAACTTATTCAATTTAGAATATGCTTAACCAAAGTTATTTATCAATGATGAAAAATTAACTTCGACCATCCTGAGTTTTTAGTTGGTATTCAACATGAGAACTTATACTAAGTCATTACTTAATATGAATTCTCTCGCATTTTTTACAGGCTAATAAGAGGAGATAGTCTTAACTATCGTCCGTTCCGCAATCCTTCCATGTCTATTGACAGGATAGAGGTTCATTCCTTGTTCCTTGTTCAGATTATGGTTTAACGGTTATCTTTCTTTCTGTACCTTATCATGGCCACAGTGATTTAACTGTCATAACTTTTAGGTATACAAACTAACTAGTGGATGCAACATTTCATTGTCAGTGTACTGGGTTGGAAGTTTGTAGGCCGCTGCATCCGACATGTCGTTAGGTGCCCAAACTCTTTGCTAGCGATTAGCAAGGCTGGTCCAATCGACAGTCACGTGATATCGGGTTGTCTGTAGTGCAATGTCGCGCATGGGTAAGTGTCCATACATGAGGACGCATTGTACTCTCCTATCAGCCACTCACTTGCTGGTTTATATTGCAATATATATAGATAGGGGCAATTATGGTTTTCTCTTCCCTCTCTCCTCAAAACATATCTCACTGAAATCACAACAAAAAGCAATGATACTAAACAAGCTGACAAATATCCACCTGCCAAACCACTCTTTCTTTCTCCAGTTGTCACCATTTCCTTATTCTGTAGCGTAGAATCGTGTTTGTGTGTGTGTGTCTACAATTCGTCCACGCTAAGAATATTTTTGCCATATATGGCCCGGTGCCCATGATGTTTATCTGGAACTCATCCATAAGACCCAAAGTAGAATCTGAAACGTTGTTGGACCGGATCAGGCGGGTCGGCTTCAGGCACTAACCCAGAAACGTTGTCTCTCTGTGTCAGTTTTATAAATACTTTCAAAGTAATTACTAGGATGAACTCTTCGTATGACACCTAGACTGTATGTATTTATGCGCAATACGAAACTGGGGACGAGATCTCATCAGTTGAGCTATCTAGATGTAGACGTAACTCCTAGGTTGACTGTTTCTTTACTTTCACCTCCTCTATGTGACAATTCTTTCATTTTGCAAACAAAATTAATCTTCAAAATTTAAAATGCCATGTCAGTTGATATCTGTTGTCCTCCAGATTGCTCTTTCTCTTACTAATAATTACTAATGGTTCTGTTCCTTATTCCTCCAAACCTTGTAACCCTGGTGTCTTAGTGTATGTGTTGCCTTATTTGGTGTGAATCTGCTATTAAATATGTGTGTGTGAATGATATCTGCGTGCACGTATTGATAATATTGATATATAGATAAATAAAAATAAATATAGGTTCGTACCATTTGTGTGTATATATATATATATATATATATATATATATATATATATATATATATATAGGTGCATACATATACATGTACACTGCGTGCCAAATTCTTATCGAGATAACTCTCTTTACAATATTTCAAAAACCGTCCAATCAATTCAGAGAAAATGTTCACACAATGTTGTCAACACTGACCTGCGAAATCACTGAAATTTTGCTACTGATTTGCGCAATGTAAACGAACTGGCGCCATATTTGTTATCAGCACGGTGATTTGATCGTGCCAAATTATTAGAAAAGTCTAAGAATTTAGTGAAATGATGGGCCGTAAAAGCAGTTTAAAGGATGCTGAAGAGAAAATTATCACCTCATAACTCTCAAAAGGTAAATCTACCCTAGAAATTTCTAAAATGATAGGGAGGTGTCATCAAACAGTGAAAAAGTTCACCGCCGACCCTACACAAATACGCAATAGGGTAGATACAGGCAAGCCGAGGGTTATTTCACGTCGTCTCATGTCAGGACTTAAACGAAAGGCCACGAAGAACACTGTACTTACCAGTCAAGAGCTTTTCAGTCGTATTGGGGATCCAACTGTGTCTAAAAGTACTCGGTGTCGGTATCTGAGGGAAATAGCAACAACAGTCAAACCTGTATTGAAGCCACCGTTGATGAGAAATCACATTGAAAATCAATGGAAATGGGCGGAGGACAATATGAAGATTGACTTCTCTAAAGTTTTGTTCATAGACGAAACTCGAGCAACACTTGATGGGCAAGATAGATGGTGCAAAGTCTGGGTAATGAATTGACAGAATCGCCATCATCGTTTGAGACGCCAAGAAGGCGGTGAAGGCATAATGATCTGGGGTGGTATTATTGGAAAAACATTAGTGGGCCCATGGAGAGTACAAGATGGCGTCAAAATGACTGCTAATGCATATATGGCGTTTATGAAGGAGCATCTTGAGCCGTGGATGAAAAGGCAAAGAGTTGCCTTCAGAAAAGGCCATTGATTTTATGCAAGATAATGCTCCCTCACATGCTGCTCACAAGACTACTGAATATTTGAAACATTTAGGCTTCAATAGACCTCAAAAAATGAAGTGGCCAGCAAATTCTTCGGATTTGAACCCAGTCGAAAACATTTGGAGCATCATGAAGCGAAGACTGTACGCCAACGGACAAGAATTCAGGAGCAACACTGAGTTGTGGTAAGAAATTCTTGACATATCTCGCGGCATTACAGCAGATGACATCCTACAATTAACACATTCTATGGATCTTCGACTTCTTCGAGTAATTTCCAAACAGGGAATGCACATTCTTTATTAATTTGTTTAAAACTGTGCATTTGTTTGTATCTGTTATTATTTATTAGCTTCTTTTGATCATAAACAATCACGTGCAACATTAATAAATGTTTTGTTTGCTCAATTCTGGGAATTTTACTAAACCTTTCTAATAATTTGGCATAATGGGAGATTAAACCTTAACAGAGAGAAGATTTACAGAGGTGAGTTGAAGAGAGAATATGAATGTTGTTGGATGTCTAATACATTAAAGATGTAACCGTAAAGGATAGATTTTGTGGTGACATACACACACCATAGACGATCTAATCTTAAAGATCAGAAGAAGAGGAAGGGAGAGGAAAAGAAAGGAAAAGGGGTGGGGGAGAAAGATGGGGCGAGGAAAACTAAAACTGAAGGGCATTTACTGAAAGGGCCGCGGTGTAATTAAGAAAATTTGAGAAAATTAATATAAACTACAGGTTACAAATAAATATATCGATTATCTAATCTAGCAAGGACCTGCATTTTTATGTTAAAAAATAATTGCATATGCACACATACACAGTAACATATGCACCTGCATACATACATATAGGCGTGTACCCATATACACACATGTATATATATATATATACCCATGTACACATATACACATATATCTACATATATACACACACACATATATATATAATATATATATATATATATATATATATATATATATATATATATATATATATATATATATATATATGTGCACACACACACACACACGGGTATACATATTCTCAGATACATATATATGTATAAATATAATACATAAATGCAGACACACATACGTACATATACACATACATCCATACACATCCGCACTTACATATATATATATATATATATATATATATATATATATATATATATATATACCTATTCACACTCATATATACATACGGACATACACATACGTGCACATAAACATATATAAATAAAACATTACATCTCCATACATACACCCATCTAAACAAATAAACAATGTATCCCTTTATCTATACGTCTATCTATACATACATAGATATATACATACATATACACCCATATACAGAAATATATGAGTACATACATACCAAAATATACACACACATATAAACACATCTACATATACATTCTATCTACATATACATACATCCATAAACGCATACATAAATATACATATATATATATATACGCATATATATACATAAACATCCATACATACACATACCTATATACACCCCTGCATATATACATACACAGATACGTATATATATATATATATATATATATATATATATATATATATAAATTAAAATGTAAAATCTGAAAAAGTAAATAACAAAAATTTCGTCTAAAAAATAAATACATAGAGCATCACATAAACATACACAGTGATATATATAGAGATAAACATAATAAACATAATAGTAATTCCATTAAAACGTCATGCCCGATGTTATTGAACCAAGATGGAACTGACATAACTGACAACATGTTACAAAACGGTGTTTATGTTTTGAATCGTTTCTAATGTCTACATTTAGAAAAGATCTCATTACGAAGATTCAGCAGTTCATCTTGATTCATATATTTGATAATAAAAAAAAACGCCATGCACAGATTACACTAATCGCGGAACTTATTACGTGTTCTAGCTCTTGATAAGTATTTCCATTTCAAATGTGGGGTTAGTCCCTTATCCACCAGATCCCAGTAGTGTTTGGATAAGGAAGTTTGATTTCTGAGGCATCTATATCTAAATGAGCGTTTATGGTTGTATAGAGGCTGCTTCCAATCACCAGCGGATATAACTATACATATTTTTTCTGGTTTATATTTTCCTCGGGAAAGATTGTTGCCTCGTATACTACATTTTCATACTTACATTTACCCCCGATTTGACATGGTCATTATTCCTACAATTGCACGTTGGGTTACTAGATTTAGTTTTATTACTATGGTAGTTTCTAAGTATTCCTGATTATGGGAAGATATGATTTTCTCCATATTTCTAACGCATGAGTAACTAATTTTCAGTGGCTTCATATTGAAAATTTTACGTAGTGGATGTTTACTATGAAAATGTCTATCAATTAATTTCAGAAAGAAACTTCCTATATCAGTGTTAGAGAAACTGCAATATGGTGGGTTGAACCATATTACCTTCATCTTTCTGTTTTAGTTCTATATTATTCTGATTTACAAGTTCTCCGTTAAAGTTTAATTCTTGTCTAAAACCACTGCTTTTGAGTGCCTGATTGTATATAAATTTATTATCAGTAAAGACTTTTTGGCTATTCTCAAATTCCCAGTTTTGGGGATGTAATCAATAACATGCTGAGTGTAGTTAGAGTGGACGTTATATATATATATATATATATATATATATATATATATATATATATATATATATATATACATCCACACACATATACAAAGACTCAGAGACACACATACACAGACATATATAAAAAGAGAATGCGTATTTTATCACATTAGTAATTTTATATTGGTGCATACATAATTTGTATACATATTTACATATATTGCTTGTAAAGATTGCGATGGATAATTGTATTAAGCAAATATGGCATTCAGCAAATATTGAAATAACACTGACATCACATTTTAAAAGTTATATTTTCCAAAAATAGTCAAAAATATATTGAAATATTAACGAGTAAATCTCGTCAATAAAATCACCATTGGCTTTACACGAGAAAACATTGCACCTCTTCAGGAAGGACTCGTTTTTTTAAATTTTTGAAAGCTGTCGCAATCCATACCATATGTTCATCTTTGGTTTTACAAAGTGTTTTGTTGGCCTCCCTTATAACTGTGATCCACAGATAATAATCAAGGTGTTATGTGGTCATATGTAAAATGTGAATGGATTGTAGAATTTGTCTGTTTACGAAGACTAGTTTCTCCTCTTTTTGTAGCATATTGCAGATACTTTTTGCCAGACAAAGAGACTTCCAACAGGCACCCTCTTGAAAAAGGGAAACACAAAATTCTGAAATCAGTTCACGTGGGTATATTACTATGGGTATATTAATGGGGGTATAACTTCGCCATCACTCGTGATCACTGCAAAACTATCATGTTGCTGGATATATGTTCTTCCAAATCATTCTAAAACATCTCAACTGTGCTAAGATTGACGCCACAACATTCAAATGTTCGCATTTAAATTCCGCCGTTAATGCAGTGTACACTTTCTATATTTCTGCTTTGTGAATTATGTCATAATGCTCTTTATCTCAAAGCCTATGCCAAACTGAACCTACCCTTCGGGGCAGTTGACAAAATGAAAAACTAAGAAAGCATATGAGCGAAATTAAAAATAAAACCAGGAAAGAATTTACCCTTCGCATATTATGTGACATTTTCCACTAAATAATTTGTCATAAATTAATTTTCTTTATTATTTAAATAAATGCCCAAACATCTCTGTGCGTGTGCGTATATATATATATATATATATATATATATATATATATATATATATATATATATATATATATATATATATATATATGTGTGTGTGTGTGTGCGTGTGTGCGAGCGCGCGAGTGTTTGTGTGTATGTGTGTGTGCGTGTATGTGTGTGTGTATGTATGCATATATATATATATATATGTATGCATATATATATATATATATATATATATATATATATATATATATATATATATATATATATATAAAATAAATGATTAACTGAATGTAGTTCCCTTCTGCATTGCGTGTCTTGGTTCTCGTAGGCGCAACCACCATAAATCAATCCCTCTACTCTTCAGGAGATTTGGTAATTTACTGTTTTTGTCATTTTAATTTTACACAAGCAGAAACACATACACACACATTATATATATATATATATATATATATATATATATATATAAGGTGAACACAGAAGTCAACAGTTAGAGGCGACAGTCTGTTTCATGCTATATGCAATCTTCAGGCGTATCAGTGTGTACGTTAATATCGATATGAACACTCGTATATAAGCTGCCATTATGTTGAACGTGGCCAAATTTAGCAGAAGCCGTCAAATATCATATGACTCAGTATTCGTTGTTGAGTCATACGTAGTGTTTTCATATGTAATACCCTATTTTGACTGTTTTTGTCACGGTTAATCTGAATATGTATCTCTATAATTCATTATACTTTTTGTATTTTAATGTTTTCTTTTATATGATTATGCTTATAATTTAGCTGAATGAAATTCTGCCTAAACCAAACACTACATATTCATTGTAACTTACATGAAAATGGATTTTCCTTCTAATTTTCAGATTGCTGTCATCTATTTTTGTTTACTTTAATTTTAAAACCCCCTCCCGCTATGAATGTTTTACACAAGTCTTGTTCGATCAACTGAATATAAGCATAAATTTGCACTTATATAAGTGTTGAGTATTTTGTCAAATTTTCCGAAATTGCATATATAAATTTTAAGGATTTTATACTTTCATTCCGGAGATCCTTTTTTTCGATGAATCGTTAGATTATTTTTTATAGTAGAAGGAATCTTCCCCGGTGGATTTAAATATTTATATTTTTTCGAATAAATTAATTTCTGCATTCAGTTTGATTGTATACATTAAAAATATGACTGCAGTTCTGTCACCAATCAGATAAAAAATTCATGATCGTTGACAATCTGTTTTTCCGGACAAGACATTTTATAAATATATGTCCGAAATTGGAAAATATTGTAATGAATATATATAGTAATATACAATGTTCAAGAATCATATATTTATTAGGACCTTGAATACATTATCGCAGTTTTTCAACAGATGGCGTTTCTATAACTGCCTGCGTGTAGTTTCAGATGGTAACACATCTTTAAGGAATTACTATACGAAAGTTTGAAATTCACTATATGTCATTTCGCCGAAGTGTAAAAAGTTTGATTTCCCTAGCGTTAAACGTGTCGGATTTCGTGCTAAATAAAGTGTATTTGCGGGGAATTCTCCTGCACTACTTTATTCAAAAGAAATCTGCACCTGACGCACACCGCATACTTGTTGAGACTTACGGCGCCCATGATCTGTCGGAAACAACATGCAGAGATTGGTTTAGACACATCAAAAATAATGATTTGTAGACGAATTATTGGAAGCATTACTTGAAGCTGAGCTTGCAGAATCATTATGAGTTGATCACACAACCGTTTCGAAAAGTTTGAAATAATTAGGAATGATAAAAATGCAAAGACATCGGGCTCGGTACGAGTTGAAGCCGAGAAACGTCGAACGTCGTCTTTTCATGTGACAACAGATGTTTCAACGTCAGAAAAGGAAAGTTTGTTTTTTTTAGTATCGTATCTTGACCGAAAATCAAAAGTGGATACACTACGATAACACTAAGCTTCGAAGATCGTAGGATAATCCCGGTCATTATTCAACATCGACAGCAAAGCCAAATAACCATGTTTCAAAGCTTCTGCTCTGCATTTGTTGGCATTATTTGGGTGTAGTTTATTATGAGCTGCTCAAAACTATTCAAACCGTCACGGGAGATCGCTATCAACTACAATTGATGCGTTTGGGGCGGGCAGTGAAGAAAAAAACTGCCGCTGTACGAGCAGACACATGATAAAGTGTTTTTTGCAACATGAAAACGCTAGTCCACATTTTGAAAACGTATGTAAGCCTACTTTGAAACGATTAAAAGGGAATTACTGCCGCATCGCAGTATTCACTAGATATTTCACTGTCCGATTATCTCTTGTTCCGACCGATGGCACATGTCCTGGCTGAACAGCACTTTCATTCTCATGAAGATGCTAAAAAATTATCGACTCGTGGTTAGAATCAATAGACGTGTCGGCTTCCGACGTGGAATTAAATGCTACCAGAAAGATGGGAAAATATAGTGGCTAGCGATGGACAATACTTTTTTTGACATATTTCTTACTAATTTTTGTAAATAAAAAAAAAATATTTTCATGAAAAATCAGCGATAAATTATTCAAGGTACTAATAGTTAACGAGAGAAACTGTCGCATTTATTCGGAGATAATGCGAGTGTTTATTAACACTCGGCAATCTACCCAGGTTATTTTTAAGAGGTTAAAAGTCGGGCACTATCTCTGACCGGTTGCAATTATTTGTTTCTGTAGAACTTAAAATTTATGTAAAAAAAAGTATAGATTACACTGTACAAGAATTCAGCTCATGCCTGATTATTTTTTCCAGTAACGATTACTACAGGCAGGCAGTGTTGTAGAAATACAATAATTTATATATCGTTATGTTTGAATATATTAGAACATATATTATGAACATTTTAATGTATTTGTTTTATAAAACGAGTAGCCGCTTGAGAATCACTCTAACATGAATTGCCACGATGGATTAAACATAGTCTACCTTCTGCTAGTTTTTTTTCTATGGTTCAGGTGATTTTTAATACAAATTGTTATTAAAATATAATTGCGAATATAGCTATACGGTATATATTCTATAATATTAAAACATATATTAGTGACATTTCTTGAATATTTCAGTAGTGTCATTTTTGCATGTAGAAATTATGTTAGTCGCAAATATCTAAAAAAAAAATTAAATTAAACATGCCTTTATAGAATCAGAATTCATAATATAGCCTTGCTTAGATGCATTCTTTGTAAATGAAGGAATCTGTACAAGAATTATACTGATTTGACTTGTAGAAAAAGTCATTGAATAGAAACCACAGAATAATGTCTAACACGTTTGATTTCATGTTAAAATATCGAAATCCTTAACGATGGCAAAATCAGAATCTACAAGAAAGTAATACGTTTGATCTCAATATATTGGGTAAACCATACTTTTAATAGGAGAAAATGTTTCGTATTATTTTATTCTGGAGAAAATAGCCGGATTCTTTTAACCCAAGCAAGGCAATGACAGCCATTTAGAAGCAAATGGATATTGGATATGACAAAATTAGAGAAATCAATAAAGAATGAGATTCAAGATAATATGACGATTAACAATGCATTTAAATGTTTTAATTCGGAAAAAAGTTCCACATGCAATCCACGAGAGAAGTACATTTCGGTATATAACTTACGGTTGCATTTGTTTTTACAACAATGAAATCAGGAGACATAGCTGGCAATGTAATACAGCGCTGAAACTCCGTAAGTCGAGTTACCAACATTGAATGTACATCAGAAATATTAAAAATAAATATATTTATATGTGTCAAAAGGAAGGAAATCTAAGACGATGAGTAAGAGATAGAGGCCAGGACCGATAACAATTTAATTTACTCTGTAGGTTTCATTAATACTCTCCAGATATACTATCATTATTTGAAATATATTTTAGCAATAAAATATAGACAATTACATATGTTACATTTCATCTTTTTATACAAGAAATCTTTTAAATCAATATTTAATGGAAAGTTCTATTTGCGTCGAGTAGATTTGAGTAGACTAGAATCTTATAAAATACATGTATTCACTTAAAATAACATTCAAATTGATAGAAATCTATCGGATTGATAAAAACTACATTCTAAGAATACTCATGGTTTAAGTTTGGATACGAAACTGTGGAGATATGTACATTTTAGGCAATCTCATAAGAGAGAATCTTCAATTAATGGTGAAATTCGTGCCTTGACAGACTAACATTTTTTTTGTATCTCAAGTGGTCAAGGAGTATCGGATTTAACGAAAGTTTGAATAATGCTTGAAGGGTTTATGTTTTTAGTGATCGAGCATTCGTTACATTTCCGAAAAATAGCTCTTTCAGTAGAATGTCGTACTTATCAATGAATACGCACTGAATGAGGATGAGCTGACTCAGTATAGTGGATGTCTAAACTGATGGAAGCAAGGATTGTAGTTCATCTAAACAGCTGACTTGAAAGTAACAATAGAAGAATGCGAGTTTAGTAACCTACTATCTCTGTGAAAGAGACAATTGGATCAAAAAGCTTCATTACACACAAAGGTGCGTAAATGATTTTGAACACCATTCAGTTTGGCAAGTGAGGATTAAGCAGCTCAAGGCTTTTGTTTTAGCAACACGCCGTCGTGTAAAAATGAGCATGCCAGGAGGTGTCACGTGTTTTTTGAACAAATCCTTGCTCCAGAATATTTCCATTCTTTTAATTGCAGAACAGTTAAATCAGAGTTGGAAAATTAATGAACCTTACCTAAATAGTTTTATCTGCAGAATTCCTTTAAATTTTGTCATTATATATATATATATATATATATATATATATATATATATATATATATATATATATATATATATATATATAGAGAGAGAGAGAGAGAGAGAGAGAGAGAGAGATTCAGGAAAACAGTTTTTACAGACACGGTTTAATTTGTCGAGTAAACGGCAATTTTTGAAAAACTGCTCAATACACAGTTAAACATTTGAAAGTGAAGTGCTTGTTAATATTTCCAGTATTACAAAGACTAAAAATTTCTGCTTAACCGGTATCTATAAATAAAGATTTTCTCAGGCAGGGAAAAGCTTTTGATTGGCTGAGGAAATATGAGTGTATATATATATATATATATATGAATAGCGTGAATATGGCTTTCAAACAAGAAACAGACTGTTGCTAGTGGTTGTTGACAAAGGGTTCATATCACTCATATTATACGTACTCTATCTCTAATTTTGATCATTTTTACCCTAGAAATACAAAATACATTAAAACTATAGATATACGTATATGTACAACACATTTACAGAAAGTTCACATTAGGTAATTGCGTCCATATATTGTTTATTATTATTATTATTATTATTATTATTATTATTATTATTATTATTATTATTACTACTACTACTACTATTATTATTTCTCGTTTTCATATTTCTTATATATATATATATATATATATATATATATATATATATATATATATATATAGTTAGCTACCGGCAGCTCTGACTTGATTTATGAGCTTTCAGTGTTTCTTTTGCAAATGTCTCCTTCTAGGCGCCATTCTTTTATTTATACGCATCCGTTATTCTGTTTCCAAGACCTCACATACGGATATGCATAATAAAGTAGTCACCTGACGGGAAGTCTCGTACGACAGAGTCTTCCCGATATATCAATATAAGTAATAATATACCGAATGTATTTCATTGCTGAAGAACTTAATTATCGGAGTTATCAGTGAATCTTTGAATAGATGGTGTATGAATACATGACTAATGGCACAGTATTGTCTGGACAGGGTTATTTATTTCAGAAGTATGTGTAGCGCCATCATTCAGCGAAATTTGTTATTGAGTACGGCATTTGAAACTTGTTGTTTACGCAGATGCAATTGTATTTTATTCTGAATATGTCCAATGTAATAAAGAAAATAAGATATTCATCTAAGAAGTGCTTGTCGAAATTGCAACACAATTTATCAAGCATTACTTATACATAAAAACAAAAAAAGATCGTCATAAATTACACGGTGTTTACAAAAATGATATCACTACAACACTGTGGAATTTAAATTATTTAGTTTTGTTTTCCGTACATTCATATGAATTTGATGATACTGCTTCGGATTTTTTAATCTACCAGTGAGAAAAACATAGTACAGTTGATAGAGGAAAACCTTCTCACTTATTTATGGTGATATATAATATTGGTCGTTCAATTTATAGATAAAAATAGTCTAAATATTAAATGTTATAGAAGTTTTCTTCTTCCATGTGCCGCGTACTGACTAGGCGATCATGACTCCTCACAATTTCTATTTCGCGTTTCTTGTAACTGTTTTTTTTTTCCTTTTCAAATGTCTCCGTTCCCATCCCCCTATCTATTCATACAAGTCAATTATATAAATGACTCGTTGTCTTCCCCTATCTTTTTTGATCTCAGTGTTGCTGGTGTTTCCGTGTACAAGGAATTTTATTAACCTTTTCGAAATTTCGAGTGTAAGTGCCCTTTATATTGCTATAAAGTTATCCTAATTACTTACTCGCTCCGTTTAATATATTTCTTGTACGTCTCTGTATAATTTATATGAACATTTGAAGTAAAATAATAGAAGTGAATATAAACGTTGTTACCGTCTTTTATAAATTTGTATTTAGGAAATGATGTATAGTAAAATAATTATCTTTTCCCTTTTTTTACAGTGAAAATCACTATATACATGGCCCGAAGCCCATTCGATGTAGCGTGATACGTTAGATGCCGTTTTTGTGTATAGGTATGGGAGATATCGATTAACCCTTGCCTTGAATAGGTTAAAATCGCAATGATCGAGGAAACATCCTTTTGGATATCGATACTTCAGGGCAGTGGTTCGCGGGAAGAATTTACTCGAGTGGAACTTAGTTCTCACCGATGGAATATGAGGGCGATATTTGTGATTTGCTTCTACGTGGCGTGGCGTGCTTTTGCCATAAACGTTGAAATGGCAGGGCCAAGCTATGTAGTTCGTCCGAACACATTCCATGCCAGTAGTAAATAAAGCAGCGAGTGTCATGCCACAATCCGTCTGCCGGAGAAGGAAAAATAATTACTCACAAGACCTCGGAGTAAGATCTTGGCAGCTCCTGCCGAGATTTGACAACGTTACTCCATTACTGACCTGAACTGGCTCTTGTAAAGATAGAATATAGCAAGAGAAGTCAAGTAATTACTGGGACAGTAAAGGTAGCCGATCATTTTGATTTCATCTTTAGCAACGGATTTTATGTACGAGTTCCATTTCAGAACGGGTGTCATTTTGAGCCCCAAACTTCTTTCAAGGCAAAATGCCTCCCTGTGAAGATCTCCGTTCATCTTGATTTTTGTTAGTTCTGGATACACACGGTTAATGGAATGTGACTAGCTTGATCTTCGAGGCATTGAATGTAACCAGTCATTTTAAACGTAGAAAACTGGAATAGAGATCAGTCGACATATTCTAACCATTGAGGTTTTTAGAGATCTACCCGTATACTGTCGTTTCTTCGGCATAGATTTTAAAAAATTATATTCTTCGGCATATCTTTTACATAGATTAAGAAAAGGTTGGTCCAAGAAGTGACTCCTGTGTTGACCCCTAGGGCACCGGAGAACAGGTCATTAATATCTTCATTCAGGGACTTTCCTGTTAGGAAGGATTTTATGATCGAGAAGAGCCTGCTAGTAATTGGATAACTGGAGAGCATGTAAACCTTTATGCCACAAGAGTCCTTTGAAAAATCTAGTGTTAAGATCCTCGATGTGTTTGTCGTTAAATGCCCCAGTGTTTCTGTGAGTGATGGTTTTTTAAGACATCGTTAGTGGATCTCGCTGAACGAAAATCCTACAGCTAGCCGCTGAAGAGGTTTTTTCTAGATGCTCAATGATCTTATTGATTATGGACGCAAAAAGCTTACTAATGATACTGAGGAGACAGATGGGGCTGTATTACGATGGGGAACGTCGTAAGTCCGTATTCTTGAAAACCAGACATACGCTTCAGATTCCCGCTGGCTTCGGAAGGATTTCTCCTTCAGCCAGCGGATGAATGACTTTGGCGGATTGAAGATAATTTCGGGTTGATATTATTAAGTAAAATCAAAGGAATCTGGTCTTGGCTAGAGATATCTTAGGGTCGAAGCCTTTGAAATAGTCTACAATATTTTTGTGTTGTGATTGTAGTATTACTGACATTGTGCTCATTGAAACTAGGGAGGTTTGGGAGGAAATAGTCGTTGGCATCTAATGTCGAGGCAAGGATAGAGGCACAAATGTTCAGGTTATCTATCGAGGAAGATATCACCTCGGGGACATTTATAAATGTGGGCAAAACCGCATATCCTCCATTCATTATTCGTTTGATAATCTTACAGAATTCACGAGATCCAATTTATTTGTTTTTAAACTTGGTCTGGACTGCCCGTGCGTAGTTGCACTTCGTGTTATCTCGAACTTTTCTGAGAGCAGGTCTGAATACTGGAGTAGTGGATTTGGTGTGTTAACAGCGAATTCAGGAATGATCCAGGGTTGGCTCTTTGGTTTTTTGCTGGAATATTTTGTATGGAATAAATTTATCCATTTCTAGAAGGATACATTCAGTGATGACTGTAACAGTTTTGGATTCAGCATGCTTGAAGAATTTTGGTAGGGGAGCTTCCATTATGTAGGATGGAGACTTGTCCCAGTCTGCCTTCGCAAAGTGAAAATCGTTCTATGGAACGGTATATCGCGGTATGCGTTATGTTTGGCATCGATCTGCATATTGATACGGCCATGTGGTGGTTGAAAGTTTGATAAACATTTATAAGCGCAATATTTTAGGAAGAGGTCGAGGAGATTCATGTCCGGGACACGATTAGATTCTCCAATGATCTGGGCTAGTTTATGGGCTTTGGAGAAATTTCTACAATATCTACCTTCACAATCGGTTTTGCTGGAGTGGATTAGCTATTTTTATGGTGGGTATTGAATTCACCGTAGATAGAAAAGCTGACCGAGCGAAACTGAGTGGTGATATTATCAATTTTCTGTGATATATGTTCGAAAATTACCGTCTCTTCATTTGGAGGGAGATAGCGAACAAAGACGAGTGTGGTATTATGGATAACTGATCATTAATGTGGGTAATATATTTTTCTTTTAAATAAAACTATCATGATACGTTCAAAACGAGTGGAATTATGACGTCAAATGTAAGTTTTCTCCAGATTTCCACGTGATGGTTTCGAGTAAATATTGCTTTCTTTTTAGAAAGAAGGAAATTAATTTGCGATTACGTAAAAAAAAAAAACCTATTATTACGGCAATTTAAATCGAAACCTTACAGAGTTTCCTGATCTAGTAAAACTAGATATATATATATTTTTAGAAATGCTCCATTTTAAACATTGACTTTTTTCATTAAATTTCACCCACTCAATGGCTCAGAAATCACACAATTAGAAGATCAAAAAGAATGTGGAATGTGATGTGAGTATAAATCGTGGAAATAAGAACTGAATATTATTAGGATACGTAGGAGATAATGATAAAATTACTTCTGAAAACAAAGCAAAAGGCAGCTAGAAGAGCTGATATAAGTTACACACCTTTGAATATGACAGGTATCGGATGTTTACTCTCCAAACATTCATATCGTAATGCAAGATGTTTTTTTTTTTAACACATATCAGTAAAGCATACAAATATAGGTACCTCAGCACCAAAACCTTCTTTGCAAAGGCGAAGTTTCTTTCACTTTACATGAGGGTCAACCAATTGCACGAAATATATTTTCGTATTTACTTAAATATTTCCCGTTGAAAAGTACCAAACTCATATTAAACTATAGGTAATAATTGGTACAAATTACTTGTCAATTCCAACATATAGCCGAAATGTTTGCGGAAAATCAACCCTCAAATCTGATGTTATTAATTAACCACTCCACATTATCGAACAAGTCGATAGCGTAGGGCAGTAGAAATATTAGTTTAAGTAATTATTAACATATGATCAAGAAATGCATTTTTGTTCAGGTTTTCTTCGGAGAAAGGCTTATTCGGCAAATATTCATTTATAACTAGCAGCATGGTCCAGCGTTGCCCGTGCTTGTTTCAAAAATCGTATGACTCATACAGCAATCGCTATCACTTAACGTAATTTTTTTTTTGCCCTTCCTTGACTTTAAAGGAGTTTCCTTTGCCGTGCTGATGTTGCTACATGCCATACTTCTTGCCTATCTCACACTGCGAATTTTTTAAGCTCTACACTAAACATTAAATCTGTTACGAAAAAAGAACTAAACAAAATGAACACAAAACGATCAGCTTTAAAGAAGGACTCGTAACTGGAAAAACTGAATGAAAAAAATGTTAACAACAAATACTTTTTCACACCCAACACAGTTCTGCGGTTATCAGAATCAACGTTGATTGTAAAGCAAATGAATGAACCAACTGGAGTAAAGTGCCATGCAGATTTAATTTTTCCCACTTGTGACGAATGCACCCATCGATTTTTTGGCATGCAAGCATGCTAGTTAAACTTCGTGTCAGTCAGCTGTTGGCTCTCACGCTGGCCAATAGAATTTTCCTGCATTTTCGTGGAAGCCCTCTATAGGCTCTCTATCTTTCCAGTAGAAAATGGCCTCCACCTACTTGAAAACTGCCGTAGAAGCATGAAAAAATCGATTATTTCCACTATCGTTGAGAGTTGGGAAATGCAAAATCGGTTTTGGCATTTTCACTAACTTGGAGCATGATCATGTAAATTTTGGTGCAAATCCGTCGAAAATTGCAACCGTGCATTCGTTACACACACACACACGTCCTGCCTTTTATAGATAGAGATAATTCTATATATAAATATTCTGTTATATGGAACGCTGATATTTTGAATCATTACTAACACGCATGTAACAGGTACAGACAGGAATTGAAATTAAGGCATTGTTTAAGGGTAACGTGGTATAAGGATGTGCTTAACCAATTCTCTGTGCGAATTAATAGTGACCTCAGAAGAACAATAAAGAAGTCAGACGTTGGAAGGTATCAGGGACTATGATGTTTAAAGATTACGTCATCACTAGAAATAAATACTCAACGGAAGACATGAATACGTAAAGAGAAAAAATCGTGTGGAAAGCGAAATTTCAGAGCAAAATGGAGCAAATCCCCGAAGAAGCCACAGCGAATGAGATGAAGTATACCATAAATAGAAGCAAGCAAACAATAAAAGCGTGAAGATTTTGGCTCCAGTTTCTAGTTTCAGGATTTTCCCGTGGGTCAGTAGCCTAACGGATTAAAGCGGTTGATGGTGAATTCCAATGCATAGAATTTTTATTTTGATCCCTAGCTGAATAATACTGACTCAAACAGAATGGAAACATGGTGTGTATTATAAAAAAGAAAAAAAAAACAAGATAACCTAAGACATTTACTGAGGAACTAAATCAATATATAGATTATATAAAGTATTCTAGAAGGTTACATAGATCATTACGCTCCGGAATAAGAACGGAAGTCAAAACTAATGAATTTTTGTGATAATAAAAAAAAAAATAATATAATGATGTTAATCATAATTTTAATGATGCTACTGTTAAGTCCAAATATCTGAAATCCAGGGAGTACTTCCGTCCTTGATATACACATTTATTTTCGTAACAACAATAATTTTTAATTTTATATATATATATATATATATATATATATATATATATATATATATATATATATATATGGCTTCAAGATTCCACTTTATATCATTGATACAAATCATTGGGTAATCTGAAATGTAAACAGGAGAAATCTAGTAGCAGAAAAGAGAAATCTAGTAGCAGAAAAGAGAAATCTGTAAAATTTACGAAACCATCTGATTTCCAAAATTGAAATCTTCCCAATCTTATAAAATCCGGAAATGTTTCATTTGAAATAAGAATCGGTGTTTCCCGAGAAATTCTGCGCAATCTTCATAACAGCAACATTTAGCTCAAGAAAACTGTGATTCATAAATCTGTCATGATCGAGTTTTATCAATTTCATATTAATTAATATACGGAGAGAAAATAATTAATTAATAGAAAATAGAAAAATAAAATCAGAGGAATATTTCATGGTTAAATGAACTAATTTTAATAAGGATCTTCCCCGTGCTTTTTATTTTTATAAATATTTCCAATGTGATTATCATCTTTGATATCTAGACTTTAAGAATTTACGAGTAAAACTAGGTAGAGCTCATCTTTTACAGTTAAAATATGTAGAGAGAACCGTAAGTTCTATGCTAATATTTTCTTCTCACTTTTGAGTTCTTGTTTAGCTTCTTGCTCTTCCGTCAATTTTGTTCTCCAAAAATTTAATTACAATGTCACTCATTAAGTATTGTCTTCATAATTCCTGTTCGCTTGTTTTACTCTTCCCATAGAACTGTTTAATTTTCTCATTTTCTTTCAAACTCAGCAAGATTTGTGGATTTTTCACCGTTCTGGAGGGAAAGGATTAAATAAAATATACGAAGCATAAATACAAACGAGCGTAATAAAAGGTATTACACAATGAAAATAGTATTTGACACTATTATATTTGGTTCAAAGGCACAAACTAATGTTAATGACATACATTTGTGGGGGGAATTCTTAAATATGTATCCATAAAAATGAAAACTATTCTAAAATTGACTATAATAGAGTTTTCAATAGAGATTTCACTAAAGTTAAATAAAATCCTTTGCTGAATAGTAATTTTGTCGTAGAATTAGATGGCTGTAATGTTTTCTAGTGTGATGAATGCGCTTATTTGAAATCAAATGAAAAAGAAAAAAATATATATTGAACTGAATAATTATTACATGGAGGATCTAATTTAAATATGTTGGACCAAAATGGAGAAAACTAATGGGAACACTTTGTAAGATGGAGTCATAAAATCTTGGTGAGTGTCAAAGTTTAAGAAACAAGATCACAGCCCTGAAGATGATAATTGTTTAATATCTCCTTTATACCTCTATTGAAGCATTTGTTCACGCAATATAATATTATGAAATAATCACAGTATATATTAATTATTCGAATGAAAAATACATTTGTAAGACCAGTTTTAAAATATTACAATTGATTTTTGTAATGTAGTCCGATATCGGTCAATACTATTTTTGTTAGTTGTTTTAATCTCGAAATTTCTTTAAGAATTCTTATTGTAAACATGATCTTTAAGTCTGAAAATTACTCAAAATATATCTGTATTCAGACAGAAAACAAATCTAAAATTTCTTTTACGCAAGTGCTTTAGATAATGCTTCAGTAAATATAAATTTTTATGCAGCGTAATGTATATACGTCCATTTATATAACTAAAATGGATATGTCGGCTTCATGCTTAACTTAAAGACAAAATATTTTTATAGGAATTTGATGAAGTCTGTGATATTATGAAAACATGTAATATTATCGCATTTGCTAAAAAAAAATAAAGAAAATATTATTACAAGATATATGTAAGTTTGATAAAAAGTTACAACTAAATTTCATTTCACATTTCAAGTGCAAGCAATTGTAAAGACAGTCACTTACACACCAAACTACACAAAGAGTTTTGTAGTGAAATTTAGGATTTCACAGTTTTCTGTGAATTGATTTTGATAAAACGTTTCCCGACAGTTTTTCACAATATGGCAACACAATATCACAGCACGGTATGTTATCTATTATGTATAATATCCTTTGATTTATTCCAGATGTGACAGTTTTTTGTGTGAATCATATAAATAGCTTTTGAATGAAAAGCGCCCATGTAGACAATTTTGGAGAAAATAAATGATCCTCATACATATTGCGCATACCTTGAGTATATATTTAACATAGAGGCATAATAGTATTCCATGATTTATAGAAATTATTTGGCTACATGAGAGCCATTTCGACAGATAACTTTTAACACCATCTTAATCACTGTATCTGTCAATTTTTGTTTTATAACAGAAATTAAAACAGACTCGGGTGTAGTTTTGATAGTCTTGCATAAAATATCTTTCTACGTAAATTGCCGCCCATTGACTTAAATATCTTGTTTAATGATAGACTAAAGTTTTTCAATAGATTTGTGATACAAAGAGGCTGTTGGCCAGAACCTTAATCTTGTATGCCTTCACTCTGTATACCATATGAACCTAGGTTGGCGTTTCCTTGAAGAGTTGAAGAGAGTTGTTATTCACGAGCCCATAGTAGTGACAGCAGCATGTTATCTAGTCATAGATCTAAGACTTCTTTCAGGAGATGGCTGTAGGCTGCTGCTGACAATTTCACACATTCTGGCATCCTGACAGGGACAACATGTCTATTCAAGATGATACCAGCCCATAACATGACTCTTCATTCCTCCTAAACGTTGGTGACATTCAACTCTGAAATAGACCCAAACATTTGCCTAAACGTCAGGTTAGTCAAGAGTCATCCTGGTCTCGACACTGAGCAGAACAGAACTCATCTCCAATCATGTACTTCCGAGCACATTGAAGCCTCAAAATCCTGTCAATTTCGGTCATTAAAGGAGACAGTTTCAGGAGAGATCTCACGGCAACCATGGTCCAAGATGGCGATTTATTATGGTTTTCGGTACAAGTCTAGCGAAAATGGCTTTCTTTGTATGCCTGTGTTTCCCAAGTGACTTTCGGATAATATTCCTTAAATCTGTAGATGTCACAATATTGGAGGTCCCACAATCAGATTGTTTCTTCCATGGCAAATGATACTTCAGCAGACATCTATCCGTGTCGACGACCTAACTTCTCCGCCATGACTTACAGAAAGATGCCTTTAGCACTTGCCTTGATGATGACAGATTTCTCTTCGTCATTGAGGTCTTTTCTACGCCCCATCCTTCTCAGAAAGGAGAGACACTATAACTGTGGTTCATTGAAAAACTGTCGAATCTAAAATAAAAAGATAAAGCAGGTTATACAGAATAATGAAAAGCTAACACTGGTGTTCCCATATTGTTTAAACTACATGGAGGAGATTTTAAGAAATCCATTCACAGAAAACCGAATAATATTAGGTTGGTGCACAAATAATGCCCTTTTCTTACATAGTAACATATGTGAGAAAACGACAGTATTTTTGCACAAACCTAATACTACATTCCACTATCAAGCTTTTAGCCTTGATCGGACGTATGTCCATCGGTATTTTCTTGAATATTTGGAGTTCAGAAAATATACATTTTTATAAGTAAGTTTCGGTGATATCTGTTTGAAACTGATAAAAGATTATGTACATATTTTTCTACATTAATAAATATTATAAGGAAATTATAAAACGATTAATAGGTGAAATTGGCTATTATTAAAATGTGGCTGAAAGAAAATATTTAATAAAAATTAGGTTAAATTCAGATTATATTATCAGTGAATAAAGTTGTCCAATTTATCCGTTCGAGATAATCTTTCTATAACTGTTTCTATGCACACAAACAAGCACTGGCAGACTCACATATATATATATATATATATATATATATATATATATATATATATATATATATATATATATATATATATATATATATATATATATATATATATATATATGGTCGTGTCTGTGTGTGTGCGTGAGTGGGTGTGTATATGTATAATTAAGTAGCATATTATCATTCAAGATTGTTTGGTTAAAAAAATGTATATGAATTATATCTATTTATTTTAAATTTAATCTTTTCATGTCCAGGAATTAATTTCTTGGTGGCTTTAGAAAAATGATCAACAAAAAATCAAAGATGTTCTTTCAAATAACATTTATTTTCTCAAGTACTTTCAGTTTTATCTTCGGGATTGCATATCTATAGATTTTAATAATTTGCATATTATCTTGTTGAATCACTGAGGTATTTCGCATATTATCTGTCTAAACTGTAAATGTAGACAAGAGTGTCTCTTTAAATATTCGGTAATTGAACTATGATCGTAAGCCTTCTTGTAATCATCGTTGCTATTAAAGCAAGTATTATCATTTTATATCAGCGATGCACTATCCCAAAGGTCATTTAAATTGATATACGATGTTGCTCATTTGTAAGATGCTATTTGTCGGAGGTATTAAGGATGACTAAGTTGGTTGTATAAAATTTGTTATAGTATATAATTAATTTTGTTTTTTACTTGGATCAGTTGCGGATATATTAGGGTTTACCAGACTTTTTAGAATATTTTTCCTACTTATACTTAAAATTCATTTGAGTACGGTATAAAAGTTTGATATATTTAGAATTATTGTAGGACGTAACATGTTCATTTTTATTTATTTTAATAATCCCAATAACGCGTGTATTATGTTGGTGCAAAAATAATGTCGCTTTATCACATATGTTACTATGTGTGAAAACGACATTATTTTTGCACCAACCTAATAATTTGTTCAGCAACGATGTATTTAGGAAAGTCATTAACAATGATGTTTTTTTTTTTTTTTTAAATATTTCTAATTGAGTAGAGAAAATATTTCTTGTTGAATGGTTAGCTGTTGCACGGTTTATTAAGTTTGGTATAATAATTTATTTTTTTTTAATAGGACCTTCGCTTTTATAGTTGAGAGTGCACGTGTTTTTGCTAACTGTTTATTTTTTATTAGGAGGAGCAAAATATTATTATCATATAGTGTCTATCAATATATCTAGAAACTGCATTTTATTATCATTGTTAAGTTTATATATGATATTACGAAAGGCATTTTCTTGACTTTTTTTTTGGCGGAGTAGTTCATGTATTTTATCTATGTTTTTTAATAAAACGTGAATGTCATCTACATAATTAAATAGAGAGTTTATTTGTGGTATTAAGTATGATATTTTCTAGGATAGTCATGAACAAGCTGCCAAATGTTGGTTCCAGGACAGAATCCATAGAAAGACAATCTCAACCGGTGTATATTATTTTCATGATCAAAAAAGGGACTACTGAGGGTAAGATCAAGAGTAATTTTCTTAGAATATTAGGGGTAATATTTAGGGAGGGATTGATGGCTTTTTGTAAATATTATCTATGATTATATCTATCAAATTTCAACGTCAAATGACGCTATGGTTTCATTAAGTTTTTGTATTCTTAAAATTTGGAGTAGTTCGGGCGTTGATTAATAATGTATTCATTGGGTATATGTGGTGTAATTATTCTTTTAATAACTGTGGTTAGTTAATAAACAGGTGTCGGTATTTAGTATATGATAGGACGGAGGGGGTGTTTATGTTTATGTATTTTAATGTTATATACAAGGATCGGGGATTTAATTCGCTAAGTGTATTAATAATTGTTAAACCATCAAATTTTGAGTTATTGGCTGTGATAAGTTTATTGAGTTTCGATTTTATTTGGTTTATCGTATGTGTCAACTTATAAAATTTAGAGTGATCGTCAAGTATCACTTGCATCGTTGAATAATAAACTAATTTATTTAATATGAGGAAGATATTCCGATTTTTAAAAATTATATTGTTGTGATTACGTAACTATTTAGAAGTTGGTTTTGTTGTTTTGATAGAGGTTTTGTTGTTTTGATAGAGGTTTTTACTGTTTTTCCTCTGCCATGCCTGACTTTCAACATGTTGGTCAATTAACTGGAAATTATCTCTAGAGCTAATTCTTATGAAGTTAAAGGAAAAATAATTTATAATTATTGAAAAGATTGTTATCTTAAAATAATTAAATATCCCTAAATTATTAAATAAATATAATATATTGATGATAAAATGTAGGCATAAAAAATCTCTGTTTAAATACATTGATCCAGATTAATATTTCATTAAATATAATTTTATCTTTTTAATTTTTTTAATTTTTATTTTTTGCATATGATTTTATTTTTTCATTTTCATTTCATTTTTTGCTTTTTATTATTTATCAATTCTAACTATTAATTATTAATTTTAATTTTGGATATCGAATATTTGAAGTTTCATTCGTAATGCTAATTATAGTCTATTTTTAATATATTACTATTAAATATATATTCATGAGTTCTGTTTAAATATGAACAAGTAATCTTCCTTAAAATATATAAATTAGAAAATAATATATGAATATCACCACTCAAATTTATATTTATTTAATTTTCATTTTTACATATATAAATAATGTCCGCTTATTTTAAATGCCAAATATTATTTTAAAATAAAATTAATTGTAACAACAGCATAATAAATAACTACGCTAATATTGTGATAAGAAGCTATATTATAATTCAAATTTTTATAACTGCCAGTTTATACACAGCACCTTATTTTTTTTTGTTGTGCACTGATGGATAATACGTATATTTATTAATATCGACGAGTTTATAGCATTAGCGTTCAAACCACAGGAGGCCTCGGATCGAATTTCAGCTGCCAATTAAATTAATAATCCATTTCTCACTATTTTAGGAAACGATTCCAGCGACTGAATACCATACCTAAAGTTGAGACACGTCATGTTAGTGAAATTGGCTAGACAAACTGCTGATGCTTTAGTACGAAGTCACATATGTATATTGGCAGATATAATGTTAATTTGTCCAGAGAATGAATCCATGTTCCTGACAGTAGCCTGGACACTGGGCCAAGAGATATATCAGTTTCATAAAACATTAAGAATGACTGAAATTCTTTAAAATAAATTAAACACATTAAAATAACGTAGATATTCTTATATAAGACGATCATTCTTCTGAAGAATCGTCGGACGAATGATACCTCAAAATTATTTATTTTTAGTCGAGAGAGTTATTTTGCATCAGACTTTTTGATTAATACATTATCCTCTGTTTTAAGAATTATATATATATATATATATATATATATATATATATATATATATATATTAGGTTGGTGCAAAAATAATTTCGTTTTCTAACATATGTTACTATGTGAGAAAACGAAATTATTTTTGCACCAACCTAATATATATATGGTATAGATATTGTGTGAGTGCGCGTGAATGGTTGATTACGTTTGTGTGTGTTTCTATGTTTTAACAGGTAGGTAATATTATATAAGATATGGATATGCATACACCTGAATTTCTCCCCACTGCAATATGATTACCTGGTGTCCATCATAAATACAGACGGATGTGTAGGTACGGCAGTGTTTAAGTCTATGACGACGCCCATTGAACTACGCCATTAGCTATCCTATTGATCTAAACCTATTACCTACGACTACGACGAGTACCAGTCGATTAATTCTACCGTGTACTACTAGGTTACAGTAGCCCAAACCGCTTAGCTACTTCGATCAAATATATCCCTTTTCGAGACATATCAATATATAATATATAATGTGTGCAAACTATTATGTATGATAATATTTCCACTTGCATTTCGTGAACTTCATTATAGGGAATCAGTACATGAACAGGAAATATTGATTACCTCAGAATGGTTGAGTTTAAGAGGCTTAAGGACAAATCACATTTGAAACACCAGTTTCCGTACGATCTACAAATTAAGCAATGTTGAACATGATCAATAGATAGATGGATGACCGCTACAGAATTCCAGCTTCGAGGTGCCAGTTCTGTAATAGATAATGGCAGGGAATTTTTTGACCGAAGATCCGAGTTACAATTACCATTGTGTACGCAATGTTTACTCATGTGTAAAATCAATTGCGAGTTTCTGTTAATCCATCTCTTCACCACTAGGTATGGCTAATTTATTAAAATTTATATTCTGTTCTTCTTTTTATGTAACATATCCTTTAAGGGCGTTGGGGATCATGGCTCCGCACCTCCCACTATCCGCCAATTATATCACGCGTTGTTTTCCTTTGTCATTCCTTTGCTCTGTTCGATCCGTGATTATCAGATTACCGAGGCCCTCCTTTGTCATTATCTCTAAAATAAATTCTTAAAATTTAAAAAAATATTTACTGGCTTTAAATGTCCTTCAAATGGTTGATCAACCGTAGAAAATGTGTGAAAGTATCAAGCATTTTTGTTTTTACCATTAGTCCCTTACTATACGAAAGATTTTAATAGTACAAACCGACATACGCTAGTGGTATTAAATCAATAAAAAATCTATATTTTGATAACAATATTTATTTTCATATTTCAATTTTACTTTATTTCGATATGTGAAAAGATTACGTCAGACTGAGTATTACATTATTCAGAGTATAATTTCTAACATTTCAATGTGTTTCTTCATTGAAATATATTAAGAAAAGCAACATTTGGATATCTACGACTTGTTAAATATTTAGAAGGAAATGCGTCCAAATCAGCCGGAATTAACTTTAGACAACACATCAGCAGAACGAAGCGAGAACAGATTTACCGAACAGCTGCTACTTTTTTTGTAAGTTCTAAGGTCCAGTTTCATCGGACATTAGACTTATCACTAGTCCTTAACAAATCTGCATATGTTGTCAATGAGTTTTCAAAATAGCCAACACCTCGTCACGTGTTTCATGGCACAGTTCCAGCAGACAGCAAAACCTGTCGCTTTTGCGAGTTGGGACGAAAGATGCGCTATCAGGAAAGAGGTGCTGGCGTCAAGGTGAAAAGTGAAGTAGTGTTGGTGGTTATTTCCGAGTCCTTATTTTGCTTAATGACGCAGTCAAGCGTACAGCCGATATTCAGATTAGCTCTAATTACCAATGAAAAACGGCCTTTCTTTCGAATATAAACACACAGATAGATACAAATATATGCGCACAAAACGGTACACACATACACACACGCACACGTTACGCTGACGATGTAAACTTCTGCTTCGGTTAGTGATTGAGTCTGAACGCGTTCTTGTTTTGGTAAGATATTCACATGATTAATCAAATTTCAATAGTTTTCCCGAATTGGGTGTGCTAAGGACAGACCAATACAATATGAGAGATGGACAGAATCCAGACAATATACTCATCTTTTCTTGCCAAATTTATTCGAGATAATAAAGCAAGTAACAAGGTATCTTCAATTATATGAACGCTGATGACAATACGAATCTCCCTATACATACACACGCACACAAAGATGTATATACGTTTAAAATGTTCATTTTATGAAGTAAAATAATAAATAGTGTTCTATGTGCGTCTTCCCACACACAAACAATATATATATATATATATATATATATATATATATATATATATATATATATATATATATATATATATATATTAGGTTGGTGCAAAAATAATTTCGTTTTCTAACATATGTTACTATGTGAGAAAACGAAATTATTTTTGCACCAACCTAATATATATATATATATATATATATATATATATATATATATATATATATATATATATATATATATATATATATATATATATATTCTATTTATTTAGGCATCGAATTTTCATTAACACAAATACTTTTGAAAAAGACAGAAATTTTATATAAATTAAGTTTAATGAACTTATTTCCCAAAAAGTGATAATCGTTCTCAAACATGGAAAATATCACATCAGTTATTCTCGATAATTCGTTTTGGAAGCAAATGTAAATTTAATATACTTCAATAAGTCGACTTTCTTATGTCATTACCAGCGTTTACCAAAGTGTTCAATCTATGAGTTTGAAAATATTTTTACAGATGTTATCAAGGTACAATTTTCGTAGAAATCGCATGATTGATGTGAAATAAGAGCTTGCCCACATACACACACAGACATACGCACAAAATCATACATATATATATATATATATATATATATATATATATATATATATAGATAGATAGATAGATAGATAGATAGATAAAAAATGAAACACCTAAATGGCTAGAATTCCGAAATGAGAATTACACGACTGAGTTTCACGTGGCTATCAACCGCCAGGTGTAACTCTAATGGGTGTTATACGTCTATACATCTGCTTATTAAATAATTTCGAGAAGGTTTGACTACTTATTTTTTAATAGCATCCTCTCGTAATTACGGATATATTTCTCAGTATCCTATTAAAGGAAAAAAGAAAATTACTATGATGATGCATATTTAATTTATTCCGAGTGTTTCGACCTTAGTACATTGTTGTCATATGTGTGTTTTGTTTTCTAAGACAAAATATTGTTATATTCATCCTTTCTCTAGGACAAAATTTTTGTGTTCATCTGAAAATAATAAACATAAACTAAAAATTCTTGAAGCTGTCTACATTAAAGAATTGCGAGAAACCCTTAATAAAATTAATTACGAATACGGTACAAATATTTTAACGCGTTTACGGTAGAGATTTTAAAATATCTATGTTTGAACTAATAGTTTTAAATAGATTTGTTTCTTTCAAATATATTTGGACATCAGAATTACTTAATAACTTATTTTATTTTGGGGGACAGATGACAATCAGGAGAATAGGAGTGATAAACAACCAGTTCAAAATTACACACGCAACAGACATAGTAAACAAGATCTTGTATACTGGAGATGATTTCTGTTGAATCAATACAAATTTCGTTAGATTTCCTAGGTTTTGATAGACGTTCATAACGGCCCCAATAATTTGGCATTATTCCTTACATTGATGGTGAGACTTTTAGTAAATAGGCAATACATACAGTGCGCGATGGGTAAATATTCGCCATTTTATATTATAGAGTTAGCTAATGCGTTTTGTATGTTTTTGATTTTGTCAACTGCACATCATAGTATGGTCAGTTGGACACCGACTGCGAGAAAAAGAGTAACATGGCTGAATTAACACCACTAGAAATATATAAAGGGCATGCAGTACTGCTTGGCGTTCCTGCTGAAATTTCCGATACGAATGTTTCAGAGTGTTTGGATGCTAATCTGTGGACAGTTCAGAGGATTAGGAAAGAGTTGGATGAGTTTAAACCTTATTACGAAGGTATTTGAAGGGATCACTAGTGCTGGCGATGGTATGCCTGCATTCATCTTCTCACAGGTTAAAGACTCAACAGGGAGGCCTACATAAATTGTAATGAGAGAGTAATGTTGCATTGGGCCAAGACAGTGGATGCTGGATGACTCTATCTTGATCAACAGGATTCTACATTGTACCGTAGTAGCAGGAGAATTCAGACATGAAATTTCAGCGAATGCATCACTCCTTACATCTGGCCACGTTATCCACTTAGCTACAATACTCTTCATTATCATGTACGGGGTGCCGTTGAGCGAGATATCAAGAGAAATCTCCTTGTAACACCAAAGATGAACCGAGGGCAAGTATTATTTCAGAATTCACGAATATAAGCAAGGAGATTGCCCAAAATAATTTCAGTAGATTCGGAAGTCCTGTTTAGGCCGACGTTGAATCAATATTTTCTTAACTATTTCAAATTATTTTTGTGCAGTTTTAGTAAATATATCTATTATAAGGAGATGCCAACTTTCTTTTCATTTTCAGTAATGTCATGACAATTATCCTTCGCATATTTTGCAATGACTTTTGCATCCAAAACTCAACTGTTGCACTCACCTAACTTGTAGCTGTAATGACATTGAGTCACTTTGGAATAGAATAGGAAGTGGGGTTCCCACTGTATAGATTATCCCTTTGCCTCTGGCTCAAACTTATTAACACAATATACGTATATTATTAGGAAACTTTCAAGGAAACCACCAGAAATATTTGATTTTCTGGTGAAGTGTACAGCCTGTGCGAATTTGAGACATGGAATCCACCGAGCACAAACTTTCGTCATGCCAAGTTCATTGAGCATAAATCCGCTGTTCGTAGAAATTACTTTTCAAAAATTGGTCATAACAACGAAGACCAATATATTATTATTTTATTATAAGTTATTTATATTATGTATAATAATATTTATATTATTATAATAAAATTATATATACATATATATATTATATACATATATATTGTAATAAAATTATATATATACGTGTATATATGTATATATATATACATATATATATATGTATGTATATATATATATATATATATATATATTATAATAAAATTATATATATATATATATATATATATATATATATATATACAAACACATACATACATATAAGGGCAGGTGGATTTTTCACATTTTTTTAAAATATCAAAAAGAATAATGTACAGAATGATGTGTATAGACCTACTAAGTATTGATACAAAAAATATATTTGACACTTCAACGGTTTTTTGAGCATTTGGCATCAAAATCGTAGACAAAAATGCACTGAAAAATCCACGATTTTGCAAGATTTGGACAAAATATTGATAAAAAAAAATACAAACAATTTAACTATTTAAATCAGGGAATGTTGTTATTTTGTTTTATCAAAATGAATTAAAATGTAGAAATTGTAAGTAAACTTCAAATTGAAAATTTGCCCCCCCTTATCTCTGACAATTTTGAAATGTTTTTTACCTCATGAATTAAGCAGTATTATTTGAATAGATTAAAAAATTGATTTTTTTTCTGTTTTGAATGAAAATACAACAAACAAACAAACAAACAAAAAAACATGGAAAGATAAAGAATAGCCTAGTAGGGCTTAATATATAGAGTCAAATAACTCCATATAAGAGCCCTCAGATGAAACTGATTGTCTCAATTTCTGACACAAAGCTTCAAAGCCATACACAGATTGGGAAGCTTATGTTGTTAACTTGACTGCCCGTTCCACGCCTTGAGAATGTGAGGGCAAATCTGGCAAGTCAAGCTTCGTACCATTTAATAATTATTCCAGGTGTTCATTTTCAGAAAATTCTTCTGTGAATGGTGGCTCACAAACAACACTTAATGACAGATCTTTTAGTTGTGTCGAGTGCATAGCTTTAAAATTGATAGTTGTGATTCTTTTTAATCTTTCTTTGGTTTGCTCCCCACTCTTGAAAGAATATAAAATTAATTTGATTTATTTTTTAAAAAATGCACTCTCTACTGCTTTAAAATTTATGTTGAAATTAGATAAAATCCTCAAAATGATTCCATAAATCGGTATAACTAATTTAGTCAATTTTATATGAATAAATATTTACTAACCTAATGGCCAAAATTCGTTTTTATAGATTCTTCCCTCACTTCCAGTTCATCAGTTTTGACCATTGAATAGAAGATATTGTGAGGCAGTAAAGCGAAAGCATTTTATTGTATATTTTTCAATGTGCTCTGTTGGATTTCATATGGTTGCTTCCTAATCCTTTAGATTATATTGAAAATATACATTTGCTGATTGTGGAACTTGTTATTTCTTTTATTTTCGAACCGGCAAATGGTATACACATCCAAAATAAAATTTATTTAACTGTGGAGTTTGTTTGAAATATTTCGTGGGTATGCACCATGAGTCCATAAGCACATCAGACTGATGCCTAAAGTTAACCACCTTGCCTGGTTTAATGGACCAATTTTCCATGATGCAAATCTAGAGTGCACCTTACCTCTAGAAATACCCACTCTATATTCATAAAGGAGTCTTTGGTCACAACTAAGGGTATCTGTATTTTCAGTTTTAAAAAAAGAATCCAGAAGACTACCAACAGCTGAAAAGGATATTTGGGGTAAATTAATGTAATCATTTGCACATAATTTACACAGTGAACCTTTGAATGTGGTTGGGCTTTTTGTGGTACCATCTACATGTTTAAAAAGAGCTCCAAACGGAAGTTTATTTTGGCGCAATGAGCAACCAATAGTTTGAAGATTTCTATTAAGTTTTTTTTTAGAGGTGCAGCAAATCCACCTTCACATCCTGAATTGGCATTAGTATTTGTCAACAAGGATAGCCTTGATAGTGCTCACACTGTTGAATTCATGCAAAACATCAGCCACTTACTCGGCAAGAACCACAACAGTTGCACCAATATTAGGAAGAACCTTAGGTGTCATATATTCACTTTCATATGTCATCTTTGTGACAGTCAAGTGGCGTTCTGGTCTCTTGTTTTTTTGTTTTTTTTTGGTGGGGTGAGGCAGTCTTCTTTCCATTTTCCTCCACTATTTCCTTGTACATTAGTGTGTCTTTGTCAGTTCTCCCATCAACTCCAGTACAAAACTTTCCCACCTTATCATCATGCTGTAGATGGGCATTTGTTTTCACTTTTACCTTTGCTCTATCAATTTTACATTTATCTATATAAAATATATTTTAATATTAATATTGGGGATAAGAAAGTCCATAGCTCACAAATCCAAGAGCAATCCATTGGCAAGGCTGGCTACAAGATTGTA
>OZ010571.1:115666405-115733905 GCA_963932145.1 Acanthosepion lycidas
TTAATGTCTGGATCTCCTCAAGTAATTTTAAGTATGAAAGAAAAGAAATATTAAATTACATCTAACTCACTCATGTCTTCTCTCCCCCTCACCTCCTCACTACGTTAATTTACATATGCTTATTACGGCCCGTCAAAAATGTGTAAATTTCTTTTCCTTTTTCGTTTCAAGCTTTGGAAGTAAAGTCGGATGATTCACAGTCCTTTATCAGGGCTGTGATAAAAAAATTTATTACATGTAACCATAAAGTGTTCTGTTTTTATTTAAATTATATATATATATAATATATATATATATATATATATATATATATATATATATATATATATATATATATATGCACACCCACCTATGAGAATGCAATTTCTAAAAATTAAAGCAAAATATCTTGATCTGAAGTTCTTTATGGTGGGTGGTGCGTGTGGTTGGATATATGAAATATATAGTCAAAATTTATTGAAAATGAAGTTTATCATTAATTTTTTTCAGTATTTTCAGATTAGAGAATAAGTTTGTATAATTTAAACATGTTACAGTCTAATATATATATTAATAAAATATAGTGCAAATCGTTATTGTTTCAACATACTACATATAAATGCTACCAGAATATTAGTTCTTGCAGTTATCCATATTTATTACTACCATTAATTCACTCGTTCAAGCAACATATTAAAAAAAATAAGATTTTTATATACTTTTGCAGAAAATTCAAGAAAATCTTACAAGCAATGTAATTGTATTGTAATTAGAGGAATAGCTGTAGGAAAGAGAAAAATATTTGAAAATGATGCAAGATTAAACTTTAAAATGCCCATAATAAAAACGGAAATAACTTAAAAGTACTGCCTCAGGGAATCAGTTTTATATTACAACTAACATTATAGACTATTCGAATGTTCTCTTTTAGATTGAATCAAATATATGTTTTTCGTTTTTATACTCGAATAACAAGTAAGTGCTATTTAACAACATATAGTTTTTGATTTCATCTGAGAAATATTTGGATAAAATTATCACATTTACTTTCTAGACATTTAAATTTATATATCTAATTATGTCCATGGGTTTTAAGTTATATTATTTTATTATGACATAAGAGTTCTATTTGTCGTCGGCACGAATTTAATATCACATATTTAAGTTGTTCTTCAGCTACCTTTTTAATAGTTTAGCATTCCCATTTTCAATAGCTCTATCGTTCTTAAGGTCTTCTACTTTAAGTAAAACCAGGATTTTTTCGTTATTTTTTGAGATACTTGGTTTCTACTGTTAGTATATTATGATATAGAAATGTACTTTATATTTGTTTTTAAATTTTCGTTATATTCTGTGGGTATATAGACGCAACATTTAGAATTGCATTTGTTATTTTTACCTCGAGTAGGTGATGGATTTCTGGACTGAATTTGGTAGGTGAATATCATTTATATATATATATATATATATATATATATATATATATATATATATATATATATATATATATATATGTGTGTGTGTGTGTGTGTTTGTGTCTATCAGTTCTCAGATTTTTGCATGTATAGATCAGTTTTCATTAATTTTGGTGAAACTATGAATTCATACATTCAAATAATTTTGTCAGGTTCTTTTTTTGTTTTATTTTGCTGTATATCATTTATATAATAATCTCAGATTTCTCATTGAAATTTCTCTTTAAATGAATTCTTTCTTCCTCGAAATTTATGGTATAGTTGTCCTTCGCAGCTGCTTGGTTTGTAGTCTGAATTGGGTACATATACATGCATGCATACACGGATAAACACATTCATAAATACATATATATTCTGGTCAGTGAACTCAAGACATTCGAGTCAGAACAGTCAATTCAAGTAATTAATAAATACATTGTATATATTTACAAATGTGATATTCTTACTTGTTCCATCCGAACACACACGGATTCTTATTTTAAAATTGAAAGACCAGGTTATTTTTTGAGATTCTTGCTTTCTACTGTTACTATATTATGATATATACTAACGAAATTACTCCGTCTTGAACGCAATAATTTCGTTAGAATTGTCAAATTTTGAAATAGCTAATCTATACCTACGCAGCCATATTCAAACACACACATAAAAACAATAAGAATAATGCATACATATATATATATATATATATATATATATATATATATATATATATATATATATATATGTCTCCCTCTCTTCCTCTCTCTACATATATACATATATATATGTATATATATGTGTGTGTGTATATATATATATATATATATATATATATATATATATATATATATATATATATATATGTATGTGTGTGTGTGTCTGTGTGTGTTTGTGCGTGTGTGTGTGTGTCTGTGTGTGTTTGTGCGTGTGTGTGTGCGTGTGTTTAATCTAATTATAGTAATTAAGCCAGTCTTGTTGAATCTAGCAAATCTGACTTTTAAAGATAAGATCATTTGTGATCGACATAGGGAAACTTTTCCCTTCGAAATGGTATAATACACGAAGATTATCGTACGTCAGTCGTAATACATATTATGAGATAAAGCATAGCATGAGATTTCATGAGATATAGCCAATCAAGCGTAGCTTTTTGGCGTTGTGGACAATATATTTAAATCTTTGTCCAGTGTTCATACTTTGTGATCTACTGAATTTTCATGTCAATGAGAAATAATGTTCTGCAGGTATATGATCCTTTTAGAATGCCATCAACGTAGATAATCGCAGGCGCAGATCTTCATAATTATACTTCATTGCGCAGGGCGGAAATTTCGAACACAAATTCATAAACGTTTTTGGTTGCTGCTTGGTTATAGCATTGGCAGTTTTATTTCAAAATGTGCATTCTTTCCTAATAATAAAAAAAAAAACAATTAACAGAATAAGATATAATCGTTGAATTACGAAACACCAGTTCTTACCGTCATTTAATAAGGGTGATATCGCACAAGTATATGTAAAAGAAAAGAAAATAATAACTCGAAAAGTTCAAATGTGTTAAAAAAGGATAACAATATTTTATATATGGTTGCTGAATACAGAACTGCGTCTACTTCCCAACCCGCTATATGGATTCGTGGCACTTTGTGTTTGTTAGGCGAGCACTCTAGAGGAAAAAGCGCGAATTTGTAAACAGTGTATGCTGTTGCTGATGCAAAAGCTCTTCTATGAATTTAGCACTCTGAGTCACTGGCGTGTTTATTGTAAAATAATTACGTACAAATTCACCTTCCTTTCTGCCTGGAGCTGATAGATCAGGAAAAAAAGCTTCCAAATCGTTTGACTTTTGATCCTGCCTTTTAATCAATCGGATTTATAGTCCCAGTGATGAGGTGTGATACTGCAATACAGTCAGTCTGTGGATAACACGCACAAACACACACATCGGGCTAGAGTCATATTTACATTTATATGATTGCACGTGTTCATGAATGAGAGGAGATAATGAAATATTAATTTTTTTCTTTTATTCATTTAGATATTCATTACGGTATCTTGTGTATATTTTCTCTTATAGTTTTTCCGTTTTTCGTTAATTTACCATAAGTTTTTTTTGTAATCACATTTGTTATTAAATATCCCACATTGTAACAAAAAAAAATATTTGCTAAGATAGGTGAACTAATGAAAGAATGAGCGCGTAGGTTTATTGAATGGAATCTGGTGATTATGTACTTCATAATTTTCATATGTAGAAAGAAGAAAATATATCCTATTCGGTTAAACTGGTTGTTTTATAATTAGCGGATGTTCACATTAGTAAAGTTCTAGGTAAAAATGATTTGTGGATTTTTTCTTATTTATCACAGGTATATATGTCATAATGATTCCAATAAATAATTTACATTTATCAATTATTATAAAAAGTATGATAAAAAATAACTCCACGAAATAATAGATATAATACGGGATCAAAAAATTTGCATCTATAAACAATGTTGTTGATGAATTATCATGATTTTTGTGATATTTCATCTCCAATAATAATAATAATAATAATAATAATAATAATAATAATAATAATAATAATAATAATAAACCCTTTTCTTAGATTAAATTTATGCGCAGCACATTCTCGCCTTGGTTAACTTGACATTACCCCATGTTATTTCAAATAGTAACCATACCGATCATCATATAAGAAATTTAAGTTGCTTAAAGGTGCAATGTGCGGATTTCAGAGAGAAAGCACACGCTACGTTGAGCTCTTGCTTATTTTTTTTTTTTTAAATTACTGTATTTTTAGTACGTTTTTATTTGTGGAGAATCACCAGCCACTTTTTTTTTCACAAAAACCAAGAAAGCATTATCCCTTCAAAAACAATGAAGTGAATGTGGAGCCTACCTGTTGATTATTTCAATTGGGCTTTGGATCTGATTTTGGAGTCGACAAACATTTGCTAAAGGAATCTAGGTTGCCACTGTCCAGAAAGAAAAAAATAACGCAAAAGTAATTTGACAATAATCAGATGAGATCTGAAAGGAACAATATCATTCACATACCGCGGAAAAGTTTCGGCCTGTCTGATCTTTTATTCGCTTTGGCCAAGAACTATTCTTTAAAAGTGTAACAAATTATTCTCTGAAAAAATGTTCAGAGAACTATTTCTCTCCTTGACTTTCTGTTGATTTATGAGGAGGTACTTATGTAGTATTATAATTTAATATTACAACAAAGCACATATAATTTTTATTCATAATTTACATACATTCTTTTGGCAATCATTTGTCTTTTAAAAATGACTTAATGTGAGTAAATTAATTTTTCGTTTGTGAAGAATAAAATGTTCCTTTGTCTTTTTTCAACTTGGCTTGTATCGTCTGTCTTTGTGCGTCAATTCCACTTACTTATTTTTACCTCATAAATTTGTCTCAACTATTTTCCTCAGAGTTAATTTTTATAAAAATATCCTGTATTCATATCAGCCACAAATAATAGAAAATTTACAGTAATTATTGATACATGATACCAAAATAATATAATGCTCTCACTGTAAGAAAGACAACATATTTCGAAGTAACTCTTGAGTATCCTTTATCCGAAATTGCAACATCAGAATATTTTTCTGTTCCTCTTCAGAAAGCACAGTTCAGTAGCCTAAGTTGACGCCAGTTTCTCGTTAGAGATCATGGATTAAATTCCAATTGTGTCATGCTTTGTAAAAATATTCGAAATCTCAAAAAGTCGTGCATTTATATATATTTTTGTAAGTAGTGATCATACTTTTAGTACACGTACAGAAAGTACAAAATATTATTTTTTCACCACTTAAAAAATCGTGTGAGTATTATATGGTTCACTATATATGCATCAACAGGAAATTTGTCAAATGTCATATAAAGCTACTTACAGGGTATATGTATGTGTTATGTAAATGGATATTGTGTTTATGCATGGGTTCTATACCCAGTGTGCTCCTTTGTATTGAAGCTATATAAAAAAAAAAATTATATAGCCTGTATTCCAAAATCCGAAAAAGTCTGACAACCGAAGCACTTCCGGAATTTTGAATAAAAGATTATCAACTTGTAAAAATATAGCAAAGGAACAATTCGAATTATAAGAAATATGTTTCACCGTAGGAAACAGTCATTTTATACCTGCATATATAATATATATGCATATAAATTGAATATATGCAAAAACTATTTGATATTTTTTCCGGGGAAGCCAAGCCCTGCGTTAGCTGTCTCTATATGATATCACATATACGGGAATATTTAACACTTTAATAAAGGGTCCTAATGTAATAAAAAATGCTTGCAAACTCAATAAACCATTCGGGACTACAAAATATGGTGAATTATATTTTTTAATTCTTTCAACAAATGCAATATGTTAAATGATCCTAATACACGAGTTGTTGCTGAGGGTGAATAGAAAGTGGGTGAATAAAAGGACATACTCTAAGGAGTCAAAAGACGATGATTGCCGTTGTATTGATATTTTGAAGATCGTAGCTACAAAAAACAGTAAGCGAAAAATATGGTGAAATAAAATGTCAGCATATTACTTCAGGTTTAAGGTAATGGTATAAAGAGTGAAATTAAATGAGCTATATTTTCAAATGACAAAATAGTATGGCATGTATATATGTTATTGTTCTCATTACAAAGAGCTGCGGAGGTCTCTTTCGTTTTAATGTAATTATCAGTAAAATATTATGTTGCAATTCTTATGTTCGCATTATAAAATAGGACATTATTACAAAGAAATTTTTATCAACATTTGGATATTATGAATTTATAATCACAGTATATATTGCCCAATGAAATTCGACATGAAACCTTTGACAACAACATTTCTCAGTACTAATATGTCAGGGACACCTTGAATTGCATAACATACTTATCAGACATATTGGGGTACCGCGAATATTATATAACGAACAAATTCTATGTCGTCTGATTATTTCACTATATAAGATATACTAAGAAATATGCAGGCGACTCTCTCAATGAATCGTTAATACAATGCTATAGGAACTCATTCTCTTCAATTCTGCCAACTATATATCAACATGTATTTAAAGACAAAATATTATTTGAATATTTTTACCTGTGCTTGTATAAACACATCGGTGTCTATACTCAGCATTTACGCAGAGTATCTAAGACTGCTGCATGTCCGTTTTTAAGAAATTGTTAGTAAGAAGATATAATGGGTGCTATTAGTCTGCGAAACCTATTTCCATTCATTTTCTTGCTAGAATTTTCCTGTCATTATGCAAATAACTTTCAGAATTGGCATGATCTCATTTTTGATATAAAGGATACATTTCATCTGCTTTCCTTATACTTAATGCTTATTCTACTATATATATATATATATATATATATATATATATATATATATATATATATATATATATATATATACATACATACATACATGCATATCTATCTATCTATCTATCTATCTATATATATATATATATATATATATATATATATATATATATATATATATATATATATATATATACATATACATATATATATATAATTTTATTTAAATGTACATAGAGCAACATAAATATACTTGTGTGCACACGCGGGGACGTGTATGTATTTCATGGTATACACTAAAAATGGTTTTAAAATCATTTAATCTGTTTCATTAATATACATTTATTTATCAAATCTTCTTTTATAAATACACACAATCGATTTTTTTTTAAATCCAATTCCTACCTATTTCTTCGTCATCTATCCATTCATATTTACATGATTTATCATAAAATCATTTAATCATTTATTGCTTTGTATATTTCTGTCATATCTGGTCTGGAGATCCTGTTATATATTTAGAAATACTTGATAACATAAACAATTTAAAGGATTTTGAAACGTCATTAGTCTTATTCTACGAATTGCGTTTATGTCATTTTCACACCGTCGTAATGTGGGTTCATTCTGCATTTTTTATAAAGATAGTCATGTAATTTTTCTGATGAACATAGATCTGTGGTCACAAGACTTCATGAATTTAAACGCAGTACTCGATTGGCGATATGATGAAATCAATTTGCATTTGAAACCATTAGATGTAATCGTACGTCATATGCTAAAATTCTCATCTTCCTCATTTTTCGCTAGTGGAAGTCTCGTCTGGGTTATTGCTTCACAGTCCAATTTAATTTTTAAAAATGTAAATGCTGTGTCTATCGTCATCTTTTGCTCTTATTTCTTTTTCTTTTATTGTTCTCACTGCTTAATAGTAGATTCATTATATTCTCTAACATTCAGTAAAACCTAGCGTCTTAGGTGCTCTATTGCATTGATTAATTAGAATGATTAAAAAAAAAGATTTTTTTTTAGATGTTTCTAAGGGCGATATATGATATGCTTTTGTGTTATTTTATTTTAGAAATCTATCTAATGATTGAATTCAGTATTCAGGAGATTTTACAATTTTATTTTACAATTTTTAAAATTTTTGAAAATTCTTATATTTTTATGATCAATATATCGTGTTAGTTCTTATCTACCTTTATTTGTTGTGTGTTCGGTTTATCGGCATGTCACTTTGCATGTCACTTTGCATGTCACTTTCTTATAAATGTATTTTTAATACCGGAATTATTTGTATTAAAAATCAAGAATTGATATATGATTTAGAAGAAAAATAATAAGTTTTTATGTTAAATCACATTCAGGCTAGAATTTTTTACAAGTAGTGTAGGAAAATATTATATTTATGGTTTGGGGATTTTTAACATTTTCTTTTACTATAGTATATAAAATAACTTGTTTTGCGAGTTGTCAGTTTTTAATATGCAAACAAACGATCAACATAATTTTTTCTAAAAAGATTAAAAATATGTTCACCACAGCATATTACATTGCACTAAAATAAATAATATATTCTTCAATGAATTTATATTTTATATGATATATATATATATATATATTCGTTTTATTGTATATTTCACACAGTAATTCTCTTAATTCTTCTATTCTTTAGAAGGTAACATTAATTGAATCAGTTTTTATTTCTTCCTATAGATCAAGCTTGATAATTCCGTGTTCTCCCTTCTGATAGACGTCTCTTTTAATGAAGAACTAGAAGCATTCGATTCCATGATAATGCTGGGAGACATTCCATTAATTTGATGTCTTTGAAAACTTTTTATAAGACGGGTAAAAGTCAGCATATCATGCTGAGAAAATGTATTGTCTTGCATGAATATGCTCATTAAGTTTAAGCTTTTTTTGTTATCGTAGGATATACCATTCAGGAAACGTCTTGTCCATACGTGAACAATAATTCACGACGTTTATCTGGACAGTGTCATCAGTTTACACTTTCCGATATCATTCTAATCATATATATAACGTGTTTGATATAGACAATATAAGAATCAGGAAGTGGCAGATGAAATTACTTGGACATATATGCTAAAAAGAGGGCTTCGAGGACGTGACAGTCACATAGCATATCAAGGAGAAAACACACTGGGTATTTCAGGGCCATATTCCTGAAAACTGGTTTGAAAGGATGACCGCAAAAAAAAGTTCAGAATGATGTCAAAGCGACATACGAGGCTAATATCTACAACTGGTGAGAGGTTGTTGAGAGTGATGAACGCCCACGTCAGGAATCTACATGGAATATTCAATAATAATATGATTATGTTTGAATAAGACTGTAAATTTTACTGCATGCAATTATACTCCACTACATAAAACTGGTATGTTATTTATTCATGTTCATTGAATCTTTCAATGAAGGACTTGCTAGTTTTATAATATACTCCTATATTATTAAAAAGAAAATAACCGTGATGGTTGAATGATAACTTTCTAAATTTATATAAATGATCAATGGAATATATTATGGAAACTTGGGTTAGGGCATCTGGTAATCACCGGATATATTGAAAGCAAGTGGTACAATGGAATATAGTGAATGATAATTTGTATATTTGGTTGGTAGTGTAGGGACAGGAGGTATAGTAAAAAGGTAAAATTCATTAAGAGCAGAACTCAAAAAGACAGGGATTTTTTCAGAGTAGTGATCACATATATCCTGACCGAACTCGTCACATGGAAGACAAAGAGAGTAAACATTCCCAATTCTACTCAAAAAAAAATTACCATTCATTTTTACAACCAGGAAAGAATAATACATTTGACATTAAAAAATAATTACACATAATCATATTTAATATATATTTATTTTTAATATTGATAAAAGTCCATTATATACAAACATATTATTGCAAATATTATATAAAAAATAAATATAATTACTTGAATTTTATATCTTATAATAATTAATAAAATATAACTCTATCCTGAAAGTTTACCATTTGTTCTTTTAAATGAGAATCAAAAAAGCAACCATAAGAAAGAAAAAACAATACGTAAAGTCAGATATTATTAGGTTGGTGAAAAATAATGACGTTATAATGTCGTTTTTTGACGTTAAAAATACGTCAAAAAACGACATTATTACGTCATTATTTTTGCACCAACCTAATACAATGAATGGACAAATGTGGCTAAACTGTTTTGACCATGCCGTCATAATAAGACAACGAAATTTTGTCTGGATACCATGTAGAAAACTTCACTGACAAAGATTATATGTTCGAAAACCTAAGAGATTAGAAGGATAAAATGAGAGGATACCGGAATGTCTTGGCTGTTACATAAATAGAATATATAGAAAGAAATCTTAAAATATCATGCCTTGTTAACATACGTACTTTTAACTTAAAGCAAAGGTATAATCCATTCTATAAATATTATGACGTAATTAAAATTAAACAATGATATTTCAATCATTCAAAAAAGAAAAAGAAAAAAGAAAACAATCTACACATTTGTTAATGTTTCAGTTACGATAGTTAAATGAAAGCTAAATACGGGCTTGGTCAACTTATGTTTGAAAATATTTAAATTCTCTTTTTTTGATCTCTGATTTCGTTTTAGCACTAGATAATTAATCTTTCTACTGCAGACTTTTTTTCCAATAGATCACAGTAAATCAGGTTCCGAGACTTTTGGAGAAAACGATAAAATTGTTAAAATAAGAGGGAAATTCTAAAATAATCGATACTAAAAATGAGCTGGAAAATGTATTTATGTACTTATTCATTTCGGATTATTAAAATGTATCTTAGTGAATGCAGAATAAAATAAATTGTATTCATTAATATTTTTTTCACTGGAGACTTTAAAAGATATTAACTTATTCATTGCATTTATTTTATTTTTGGTTTCTAGTACAAAACATTATTATTTCGCAATTGAATAGGCTGCCATGATTAGTTTGCTGAAAAGACCTACTATTTTAATTTATATCTTTAAGTTTGTCCCTCATGCATCATTTCCCTTTTATATCGCTCGCTCTTTTCATACGCTGCGTTATTCTTTTTATATCTATTATAATTTAGCTCCGTTTCAACTTAACGTATATATTTTATATTGCTTAAATTTCATCCAATTCATTTCTATCATATTTCAATTATCTATTTTTTTATATTTCTTTCATTTTGCTTACGATTTTTCCATCACTAATCTTTTAGATTAGGGAAAGCAGAATCCATTATACTTTTCTTCATATACAAAATTAATATAGAATCATCGGACATAGGAAGTATATCTACTTAATTATGAAACTTAAAGTAAAATCGATAATTCCTAATATTTGTCTGCGAAGCAAAATTTCTGTCCTCCATTCTCTCAATATAAGAATGTTAAGAAGCAGAAAATCGGAACGATCAGGAGCTGATTCTTAAGACGTGTCTAGGAATATATCTTAATCTGGGTTTCAGGAATCAAGCGGGATATCATTTCATGAATGAAATCAACAGTCAACTTGCAGTTTTCAATCCTCAGTCAATACAGACTATATCACTCTATCCTCGATATGTCGCACTCTATCTCAATAAGTATCGCAAATTATCACACACTCACAATTAAACACACTTACACACACTTTTTTTATGTACATTTGATATTTGTGTGTGAGTGAGTGTGTGTGCGTATGAATGTACACAAACCCACGTCAACTGAAACCGTATATAGATCAAATACTGATCGTAAATCGAAAGAATGATTCGATAAATAAAAAATAGGACACGTTTATCAATACAAACTATTTGACTTTTATTGAAGCTTCATTCCTACTACATCCACGCGATGCGACTTATCCGAAACTCAGAAAACTAACATACTCATGAGACCCAATGAAATCATATATATATATATATATATATATATATATATATATATATATATATATATAATTAAGTATACTCGTCCGGAAAAACCTTATGTGTATTGGCTTGTAAATGAACAAACCAATACCTAAAGGAAAAAATGAACTAAGAACATATAATATCGGCGAAAGTAATCGACCAGAATCCAAGCTTATATTCTGTTCTATTGTTACCTCTTTGGCCAGCGTAGCCTGACGATCCGCGTAGGTGAAACCTAGGTAGGTTTGCCTGCCTCTTTACGTTCATAATATATATATATATATATATATATATATATATATATATATATATATATATATATATATATGGAATTTTTTAAATTTTTTGCACTCGTGTCTTTAATTTGGTGGTCCTGTTTCAATCTAAGTTGAGATATTAATATTTTAAAATATAGCTAAAATTTATTTTAACTTTCTTCTTGAACCAGGAACTCCCACTTCAGCTTTATTCTTCTTTTTCGCTTTAATTTTCCTCTGCTCTTCTTCTATTTTTAAATCTTTAAATTTTAAACACCTATTTTATTTCTTCACATCTCTGAGTTGAGAAAGCCTATAAGTAAGTCTTGAGGGCCCAAATATCTATTCGAATAAGGAAAGATATATATATATATATATATATATATATATATATATATATATATATATATATATATATTTAGCCACCATCTCCTCACGACCCATCAAATAAACTAGTGACATAATCGAAAGGAGACGACATATAAATATGAAAAACAGGTACATGTCTAGTTTAGATACCAAATCACTATACACAAATATGCCCGTTCAAAAATGTCTCGACATATTGAGATGTCGACTAAATAAACACATAAAAGCCTCCACTACGTGGACAGAAAACTAATCACAAAGGACTTTCTCTTCTTTTTCAATAGAAATTTATATAAACAATTTCTTCGCTTTCTTATGCAATTACTTAGCTGTATTAGTATTGGTTTCATTTAAAGGCACACATACCTAAAACCTCAGTCACCAAAGGAACATAGATGATGCCATTTTATTATATCATCATAATATAAATCTCTTAGACACAATAATGAAACTTAATAAGTTTGAATCTATTATAGATTTAATCCATGATCTCTATAGTAAAATATGTACCTTTTCTTGGCATACAATACGTAACAACTGATCCTACTAACAAAACCATTCTAATTATTTTCTTTTCCCAAATATTTAAAAAATAAAATCAGGATTCGTCGTATAGCCCTTAGAATAAGGAGTCCAGAACACCTAAGTGAAGAAAGAAATATACTGAGAAATCACGCAATGTCATCCCCAACGCCGTAAATCGAGCTTAAAAAACACAAATAAAAAAACACTACTAACAACAACTAACACAAAATTCATAATTCTAAACTTCAGCACTCTTTCTAATAAAATTTAAATAAATTAATTATCTCTAATACTATGATATTTACCCAATGTCCAAAACATTCGGAGATATAATTAAGAAGAAAAATAAATCCAGTACCAAATCAGAAGTTGTTACTTATCAAATACTTGATTAAAATTTAAAACAATGTATGTTGAACGAACATCACATGATATAAAAGCCCATATATGCGAACATACAAGAGGTTTGCTTTTAGACAACCACGTAAAATCTATCGTATTACACAAGGACGAAAACAAGCCATAATTAGGATTTTACCAATATCATCCAAATTGAAAAGGGACTGTTTTTTATTTTACGGGTAAAATAATTCAAGAGCCTGATACAGATACAATTATCAACTGCAAACAAGCGACAAAAGATTATATTACATCACTATCTTTTATTAATACATCTTAATGAGTCTAACGTGTGTTTATCTAACGTGAACTACATATATGTGAAACCGTTCCCAAATCAACATGCGAAAATCCACGCACCTTAATGTCTATCCCACACGCACGTACGCATACTCATAATTACTAATATATATGATCTTCTGAATCTCATATAGGCAAATTATAATTAATATAGAATTACACACACAGATATATATATATATATATATATATATATATATATATATATATATATATATATATATATATATATATAAATAGAGAGAGAGAGAGAGAGAGAGCTATTTTTACGGTTTGAATTTGGAACACGACAAACTATACTGAGGTTTGTGTAAAAGGGTCAATGCACATGAAGCATGATTATACAATGAAAATCGATATCACAAAGGTGACATTAAGATAATTTCTTTCTTCATTTTCCCGATATTTAATTTTTTGGGCAAATTTTAATGGAAGTGAAGCATGTTAGATTGATAATCCTTTCTTATTTGTGATTTTCCCTTTATTCATACATACATACATACATACATACGCACACACACACACGCATATATATATATATATATATATATATATATATATATATATATATATATATATATATATATATATATAGTTTTAAGGTGTGTTATATTCATGGGATAATGTGCTCAATATCTGAGATAGAGCATATGAAAATATAAATATAAAAGTGAACATTGAAGTCGACTCTCAGAGTCGGCAGGCTGTTTCATGATGGAAGCAATCGTCTGGCCGCCTGTTGGCGCTGAGTGTTGATTTCAATGTTCACTTTTATATATATATATATATATATATATATATATATATATATATATATATATATATATATATATATACACACACACACACACACACATACATATATATATATATATATATATATATATATATATTATTTTGAAGTTTTCGGCTCTTGTTTTGAAACATGAGACCTCTTATGTAGCGTGTTGGAATCATATTTTTTAAATAAATAATTATATATATATATATATATATATATATATATATATATATATATATGTAGATGTATATGTAGATGGATAGATAGAGAGAGACATAGAGAGAGGTAGACATATACATATAAATGAATATGTGTATGTGTATAAGAGAGGCTGAGATTGAGTAAGAGAGAATGAGATATATAGATTAAGAGAATATCCGTGATATAGACTCTGTGTGTGCGTACGTGCGTGATTGTGTGTGTGGTGATAAATGGTCCTAGTCATGAACTCACAGCAAGAAACATTTATGATATTGAAGAAATATCACTACCAGCATCATAGGATTAGGTGTGCACGGAAACATGGAGAATCGATATCAGGTTTTCTAGACCTTGCTTGTTCGCCCTTTTCGTTTATATTTCGATACGTTTGTGTCATCTTGAAAAGAATTTATTAAGTAGTTGTCTATTTCTCTTTTCCCAAATTTTTTGTATGATGATGTCTAAGAAGACAAAGTTATGGATAAATTACATCCCTATTGCACCGTTTGTATTGAAAGACTACGGGACCCATACTTTCGAAAATGTGCCACAAATACGCTTCCCTTAGAAAATCACTATATTATCTATCGCGTTCTGAACATGATTAAAAATATGGAAAATAAATCGGTGGCAGCACTCATCCTTCGATTTAAACGCTTTCAATTTTAAAATATTTGGTTCTTCTGGGTATGACTTGTCCATTGGTTGCCTTGCACAGTAGTATGGAAAATTAGCGAAGAAGAGTTTTCCAATGAATAAAAACATGATTGATCACATTACCGTACTTAACGGCCTTGTTATGTCGACGACTATTAGGTGAAATTATTTTATTGTTTGCGGCATTTCTCTTAGATTTGCATTTACGAAAACACCAAATTTTCCTGCTTTGGTTTGGGTTAAAATATCTTTGGCTTCCAGTTGTTTAATTCTCAGTCTTCTGATTTCCGACATTCTTAATAGTATATATTATATATTAGTTTTGTCTAATAATTCACAGGATTTTCTTATATTCTTGACGGATATAGTGTTGAAAATTTAGTTAATTCAATCGTTGCTTCTTTTGCACATGGAAAATTAAGGTTTAGTATTCGTCTATAAGTATAAAAATCTCTAATTTAGAGAGAAAACATGGAGATTGTGATTATTGAAGATGAATATTACATGACATAATAATGTCATGTGTTGACCTTAAAAATACGTCAAAAAAAGACATTATTACGTCATTATTTTTGCACCAAGTTAAGCAAGTACTTTCGAAGATCCATCGTCAGGCTGTAATTTTTTTCCTTTAAAGTTAAATCTTGAATACGAAATAATTTTTGTAGACAGAAAGATGTTTTTTTAGGAGTGTGCAATTTATTGACGGTTGTAAAATCTCGGAACGTGCTAGTCGCAAAGCTAAAGTTAAAAATTCAAGAGAGAGGGAGAGAGATTTCGATGGATAAATTGTTGTTTAAATTACACAAAAAAAAATGACACAGATAAGTCATTTTATCAGGTATATTTGCCAAATTTACACAAAAATATCTTGAAATGGTAAAGATTAAATTTCTTTGACCTAATCCCCATTGGCTTCAACCACAACCTCCAGACGACTTCGGAACACACGTCAAATACTTTATATTACATCACGAACATTAATTAATACATTTTAAAGAATGTAACGTGCGTTTATCAAACGCAAGCTGTATAATTTATGCAGTTTGCGTTAGATAAAATATATATGTAAAAAAACGTAGTATTTTCACGTATATATTAATTCTTTAGAAAGCCTATTGAGTCTCTTCAAACACCGAGGTACTGGCTGATTAAGTTAAAAATGTGATAAATTTCAGCTTTTTTCTGCAAATTTCAGAACTAATGTAACAAATGAAAATAAAGTAATATATAACAATCACATAATTATTACATTGTTAAATAAAATTTAATATATATATATATATATATATATATATATATATATATATATATGTGTGTGTGTGTGTGTATGTGTGTGTGTGTGTGTGTGAGTATGTGTGTGTGTGAGTATGTATGTGTGTATGTGTGTGTGAGTATGTGTGTGTATGTGCGGGTGTGTATGTGTATGTGCGTATGTGTGTTGTCTGGGTTTTTCAGTACATTAATATGAACTTGAATGAGATACATTTCGTCATTGAACTTTTGGCTCATCGCGAATTCAAGAACAACAACATCTCATATACTTGTGCTTAACATCGCAGAATTCTAATAATACATCTTTTATTGTATATCTTAATTTCTAAGCGAAATAATGAAAAATGAATTACCGAATCTATGGGAGAAAATAATGATGGAATAATCAGACATTGATTAAACTAAGAATTTTGGCGCCCGGTCAGTATTTTTTGTATCTAAAACCGTTATCTAATATCAGGTGATGAGTGTCTACTTTTACGAATTCTATTTATTTTTGCTGCACGCCAATTATAAACAAATTGTTTTAACTGTAAATGATTAATCTCGTTAGAAGTCTTCTATTTTTACTTAATACTGTCTCAGCAACTTCTTACTTTTAAATGAATTTTTAAAGTCTGTTTGATTTCTTTTTAGTCTTAATCATATTTTCTTCCTTCTGATGTTACGAACAGCGTTTTTTCAAGTATATATTATACTTTAGAAATCTTATTGAGTCTCATCACACACCAAGCTGCTGGGTGATTGAGTTAAAATTGTGATAAATTTGAGTTTCTTTCTGCAAATTTCTGAGTAACTAGCTTTACATTTATTTTCATTGAGTTCTTATTTTTCTTTGTTTATTCCTATATATCGCGGAAAACAACCTTTCTGAGAGACACAGCTCCTTTGAGCCATTTTGTTTATTAAATACATTAACGTCCATATATCATGTGGATTTCTATTTTTTTACGTAAGTATTATTAAATACAATAATATATTTGTTTCTGTCTTTGAAAATTCTATTTAAACTTAATTATAGATGACATCCTTCTCATTTTTCGAGGACTAGGTTAATTGAAGTAGAAAACTAGTTACAAATTATAGTTACTGATTTTATATGAATAAAATAATTTCCGCAATTATAAAATTTTTTTTAATATGCGCATTTTATTCAAATTTAGAACTTAAAGTATTTTAACGTCCGTTAAGCACATACGCGCGCACACACACACGCGCAACATACGCACACACCCCAAAATTCACGTATCCACGTATACAATATCGTGCAAGATTGAATGTCCAATTTAAACTATTGTGAATGTCAAATAATTGCCAATTATCAGTGTAAGTATAACATCGTCATTTTGTTTTGTTTTTTTGTTTTTTTTTTTGTTTTGTTTTTTTTTACTTTCTTTTATAGATGCAAAATTGATCATAATGGAGTCTTTTTCCTACATATTTTTCATATTTTTCGCATTGTTTGTTGGTGAGAACATAAAGTACAAGAGAGTTCATAATAATAATAGCAATAGAATGTTTTAAGTCGCGTGTTATGAAGTTAAACAGATACAGAATGTTAAAACAGATAAATATCTAAAATGAATGTTTATTATATAATATTCATTTCATAAAGTTGTTATGCACTCTTAATATTTCCTATACATTGCCTTAGATTGAATACAAACACCTACACATCGGTTGATGTTTCACGACTCGTTCTTTACAGCTGAAAATAATAACTTGTTATTATCTGATGAAGATATCCGACGACTCTTCACGATTACGTGGATTATACAATAGGCCTTTTCTTGTAAGTTCTGTCCACATTTTCTCTAAAATGGATACAATATGTTTAATAAGGAAACACATTTTCGATAGAGGACAATTTAGATGGAATCTGCTCTGATGTACATGATATGTGCCATACAGTTCCGACATGCTGAAGAAACTAGCTTCCAACCGAAAATATTAGTCCTTGAGTAACTAAGTATATTTTGCATTACTTAAGTTAGTGCCAAGTTTAAGCAGCTTTCTTGATCGATCCTTTTTAATACATCTTAAAATATTAGTCAAGTGTTCACAAATTTCACGCGTTTTGTCTTTTTACCTGGGTTGTAGAGTTTACCTTCTAAAGAAATACGCATACCACAGGGTGGTCTAAAAGTCTGGCCACTCGCTACAAAAATGTAATGAGTGGAACAAATAAGCAGTAATACAACACACATGTGCTTTTTCCAGTTTATTCACTTTCATTGACGCTTACACACATCGAGAAACCACTCTGCCAAACTTTACATGCTCGTGATGTCATATTAAATGAAAATTATACTATATAAGGGCGACAAGATTTTATGACCACCCTGTAGAATAGATTCCCATCCTAGACTAAACCCTCTCCATCAATTATTTTCGGAAATATATTTAATTTTCTGAGAATATTTTTTAATTTGTTTTTTATACAGTATAGAAACTGAGAAACATTGAAGTACCCGTGCATTGGCTATCACATTTATCAGACGTATGAATCCACAATTTTGACTCGTTTGAAGATCGGAATGGCATGAAAAGAAAAATCACGCTCGACAGATGAACACGTCCGTAGCTGATGTTTCAACGGTTCATTTTGACGTCTATATTCGTCTATATCTAAAAAAAAAAATGCTACAGTCTATGTGGCGGGCTGGATGATATATCAATAAAATTTCAGTAAACGGGTCAGAAGAAGCGGTTTCTGTGACAATCTCACCGCCCAAGCAGGTGTAAATGCAGCTGTAACTATGTTGAATGATAAATTGAAGGAGAAATAGTTATCAATGCTTCAGTCTTCTCTTGCACGATAGTGAATGAAAAATAGCACCTGAGACGAACAAATATTACATAAATATAAGGATGAACGTCCGCTAGTTGCAAAAATATTGTGGGTCTGGAAAGATCAATGTTTTGTACTGAAGACAAATTGTAAAATGGTCAGGGTCTTCGTAATGTATCAAAGATCGCTCCGAAATGCTACTTTAGATAGACGACATAATGGCATAGGGTGACAAGAGTAATGATGATCAATAGGAGAAAGGCTCTCGTTTGCACAACGAACGGGCATAATGGCAATGGGTGACATCACAACTGCGCTAAATGGAGAAATGTGGATCACTAGCTTAAAAGCTCTCGTATGCGAAACGATCGCGACATGATGGCATTGGGGGACATCACCATCGGGCCGAATGAAAGGATGAGGATCAACAGACAAAATCTCTCGAGTGAGAAACGATTGGACATAATGGCTTTTGGGGGAATCACCATTACGCCAAGTAGAGTAATGACGTTCAACAGCATAAAATCTCTCGTGTGCGCATAGCTGATCCTGCGTTGTCCATGGAGCTTAATGATCGACGGAGGATAAGAACTGCCAGGTAAAAGAAAAACAGGTGTGACGCCGACTCATCGCGTAACAGAACTCTGAGTGAACTCTACCAGTCAGCTAGAGCCGTGTACGAAGAGGAACTCCAAATTTGTATCAGCAAACGCTGACAATTATCATACCCTGAGAAGAAATAGGAGTAACAACGTGCTTGATTTTTTTGATAACCCTTGTGCAGCGCAATAACTGAAAAGTGATACTGCTTATGGATTATCACGTACTCCCTAATCATTTTGACGAATTAACGGCAACTGCAAATATCTGTAAAACAAAACTACAAGATTGGTTTCAGCTAGTCTCGAGGGTAACCCTACAGGATTTATGGTAGACATAACTGTGGGTAAATTGTCATGATATTTTGGCTATATCAGACCGTAATAACCATGGTAAAATGATGTCTGATGCGGTATTGATTCGGGCTGAATGTGACATCATTGATCATAAACCAATCGATGGCGTTGTGCACTGAACATAGTGGTGTTGACAAACATATACATGGTCATGACACATGTACCACAAAAACTGATACACTTATGTCTTGTGTGCAATAACCGGAACAGTTAAAGGAGGCTACATACGAGATTCAGGAATGAAAAATAAAATGGCATATTATCCCATACATTTATGAAGCAACAAAGCGAAGAAAAATATCTTCTCTGTACGAGAAATTTGTCGGACACATCCCTGTAGCAAAGTGGCATGGGTTGTCAAAAGATGTCCTCAAGAGGCGAACAAGCTCTCTGACGAATGTTTGGATTGACAGAATTGAAGACCTTCTTATGAATGATAAGAATGACCCAGAAAAAAGTAAAGAATAATGAGGAAGCACGAAGACATTAATATATAACGGGGTAAGTAAGGAACATATTGATTGATGCCTGTTCCTAGCCAATAGGATTAGTACTGGTAAGAGATGAAACCATTTTTGCGAGAGATATTCTACGAGGGAATGATGAACAGCATAACAGTCTAAATGAACAGGATGGTGCAATGACGATGGAAGTATAGTCTTAAAGGTTTTGATCAGCTGACGGATTTTAAGGAGTATACATTTACAAATAAGTTTTCCATATTTATGTTAACTTTGAAGATATCTATATAGTTCATGCCAAAATATTAAACAGATACAAAATGTTAAGATAACTTTTCATTTCTTAACGTCTATCAATTTTGCTCCCATTATATTTGTTAGGATATTTAAATACATTTCATTAAAAGATTTTTGGAAGTCTTGCTGCATTTACTCTTGAAAATTAATATGATATAAATAAACTATTCATCAATTATTTCCGCAAAAAAAAACAGGTCATTTCTCTGTCATGATTTCCAATAAAAATCTTTCAGATACATTTTAAAATTTTACTGAAACAGACGTTAATAAATATCTTCGCAATACGTTTACTTCATTAATATATATTTCACTATTAAATGGAGACAAAAACGGTGGTATTTTCTGAATGAGTAAAATGTATTTATTCTACTTATTTTAGGATATATTGTTTTCAATGTGCAAACAAGGTTTCACATTTTTGTTACGTTATATAAGTTTTATATTAAGTTTGTATAATGCCTGGTAATTGTTAAATGAATTTATAGTGTTGATTACATACGATGATACTGTTTTATTATAATATAAGTCTCATCTTTATTTTATTACAATTAACACATCATGAAAATTGATTTAAAAATAATAAAGAATTTATACTAAATGTAATTTTTCTTTCTCTCGTCTAAATAGCTGGTATGAAAAAATCAGCTTTTAAAGAGCGGATCTGAATTATTAAAAATGATAAATTGTTCAATTAAATTTGTTGTTAACACAACACGTTAATTCCAATTAACAGTAATTGGCATTTTAGCTGAATGCAAAGAAACCGTATTTACTTTAACACGCTTGCTATTCAGGAAGTGAAATTTCTGTAAATATTTTGAAATCATATACTTTCAATGAAAATTTATTGAAGAAAAATACCACTGGTATAATAGGTTGGGCATTTTTCTTCTCAATGTTCCATTATTTGTGGGAACTTAATCCTGGAATCATAACGTGTAAAGATATATATATATATATATATATATATATATATATATATATATATATATATATATATATATATATATATATATATAAACATGCATATATATAAAACATACATACATTGAGATATATATATGTATATGTATGTATATATATATATATATACACACACATACACACACATATATACATATATATATCTGTCTTGCATGTATGTATATATATATATATATATATATATATATATATATATATATCTGTCTCGTTCTCTCTCTCTCCCTATATATATATATATATATATATATATATAGAGAGAGAGAGAGAGAGATAGGGAGAGATAGAGAGAGATAGAGAGAGAGCGAGGCATATATATATATATATATATATATATATATATATCTGTCTGTCTTGCATCTCTCTCTCTCTCTCTCTCTATATATATATATATATATATATATATATATATATATATATATATATATGTATGTGTGTGTGTGTGTGTGTGTGTGTGTGTGTGCGTAACTAGAATAAATCCCAAAGATCCAGGAAAACCGGACCTAGGTTTTAACTAAACGGATCTTTAGGGTAAGTTGTCTAAAAAGTAAATGATGAAACTGTATTTATTGATAAAACTATCCGTGATGTGTGCAGTCTGTGGCATCACCTCTCCTTACTGAGGGTACACGGTTCACAGTTCTCTGGTTGCTGTTTCTGACTGGTAGTTAGGAGACCTAACTGTTGCGTAGCGTCTTAAGCTGCCGCTCTGATTAACAGTTGTATAATACCGGGGTGTTTGTATTGCATAGTCACGCATGGAAAGGTGTCCCTGCAGTCACTTCCGGTGGGCGACACTGAGGCCACATTATGATGCAGGCTCTGCCAATCCCTCTCTTCCCACGCCACGGTCGATAACTGTCTGCTTCTTTTACTTCGTTCCTTCTCATCTTACAACCAAATCTCCACATGACTTACAAAGACCTAAAAAGTAATCCTAAACCTGCCACTCAAAAATCACCTAAACCCCTCAACATTTCGTTCTCCAACATCCGTGTCATTAGAAGAAACCTCTGCAGTATGGAATTTTCCTCACTGCAAACTGCCCGGGTGTACCAACCTTGTCTCGTCTATCCCCTCCTCTGATCTCTCGATCCCAGCTACCTTCCTCTCCTCAGAAAAGACTCTCTAAACCACATGCACGGCCTTGGTGTCTACGTCAAGGACCATCTCCCTCTGGCCAGAGACTTGTTTGTCGAATCACCAGACCAGTCGTACATGTGTATCCGACTATCTCTTCTCAATGCGGTAAGCTATCTCTTCTTCCTTTACCGCTCTCCATCCTCTCAAGCATTTCTGACAGCATAGACAAGGCTCTCTCCCACCACACTTTTGCTGACATACTTGTGTTTGGCGACTTTAACGCCCATCATACCATGTGGCTTAAGAATGCTACTACTGACCACGCAGACATTCAAACACTTAATTTTTCAGTCTCTCAATCCCTCACGTAGATAGTTAACTTCCCCAATCGTTTTGCGTTCAACCGGGAAGGTAAAGCCTCTTTTCTCGATCTGTGTTTACCTCCATCCCCGAATCTTGTAGCATTACGAAACTCTTCCATCTTGGTAACTCTGATCATGCTGTAGTATCTGTAAACATCATCAAATCCACCCCTAGCAAAATACCTCCTACCACTAGAACTTCGTTCTACTATCAACGCTCTGACTGGGACACGGTCGCTGATTTCCTCCGCGATGTGCCCTAGGATATTGTCTTTACACTCCCTGTCCAAGAATGTGCTTCCGAGGTCTCATCCTGGGTTGAAGCTGGAATCGACGCTTTCATCCCCTCAAGGTAATATAGGGTCAAGTCGCGCTCCTCCCCCTCGTTCTCCCCTGTTTCCTCAGCCGCCATCGCCCATAGGAACCACTTCTTCCACCTATTTCGTAGCGACATGTATGACTGCAATAGACGTTTCTTTGCCACCGCCCGTAACGAGTGTAAGCGTGTACTCAAAGATGCTAAGTCAATATTTGCTGCTCGGATGAAGGAGCGTATTGCATCTCGCAAATTTGGCTCCAAATATTATTGTCGTCTCTGCAAGAGCGTATTGAACAATTGCAAAACATCTATACCTTCTTTGTTCAACCATTTCGAAGTCCTGACCTCCTCTGACGACAAGGCTGAATGCTTTGCTCGTAAATTTTCATTCAACTCAACGCTTGACTCTTCCGGTGTACCCATACCCGACTTCCTTCTTAGAACTTAGGTACTATTGAGTGGGTTACACATAACCCCATCTTTTGTATTAGGCATTATCTCCAATTTAGACCCCAACAAGGATAGTGGTGGAGATGGGATACCAGCCACTGTTTTGAAGAAATGCGCGCCTGAACTGGCGCCCGCCCTCTCTAAACTATATAACTACTGCCTCAAGGAATCTTGTTTTCCTGACTTCTGGAAGTCCTCTTCGATTGTTCCTGTCTTCAAGAAATCTGACGACCACTCTGACCCTTGTAACTATCGTCCTATCTGTCTCCTACTCCTCTTCGGCAAAGTCTTCGTAGCCCTAATCAATACCGAAGTGGTTAACCACCTTACATCCCATGATCTGCTCTCAGACAAGCAATATAGCTTCCGCTTGTGCTTACGCTCATCACTGAAATTGTCTACCAAGCTCTTCAAAATAACGGGGAATCTCGTGCCTTGGCCCTAGACATCTCCAATGCGTTTGATAGGGTTTGGCATGGCGTCCTTTTTCGCAAGCTCCAGGGTTATGGCATTACGGGTCGATTGTTTGACCTAATACAATAATTCCTGTCAAACCGTGAAATGAAGGTCGTTCTCAACGGATTCTCCTCCAGTTCCTATCACACGAACGCAGGTGTTCCTCAAGGCTTCATCCTAGGCCCCACTCAATTCCTTATCTACATAAATGACCTTCCTGACGCCATAAATTCCCAAGTTTGCATCTACGCAGATAACACCACAATTTACTCCTGCCTCAAAAACAAATCTAGTGTCGCTGACAAAACTAACCTGGCCGTACGTCTCGAAAAGGACCCCCAATTGGTTGTGAACTGGGGCAGGATTTGTCTAGTCAATTTAATGCCTCAAAAACAAAACTGTTCTCTATTAATCACCACAGAGATTTCCCTGCCCTCCATTAGAATGTCTGACGCTCAATTTCTTCAGAGTACCTCTCTGTGGCTGCACGATCTCACGTTGAATGCTGACCTAGGATGGAACATATACATTGACTCAACTGCTTCGTCTACCGCAAGGAAAGTTGGCTCCCAGTGCCGAGCCCGGAAATTTTTCTCCCCGGAATCAATCCTCCAGATCTACAAATCAGCAATTCGCCCTTGCATTGAGTATTGTTGCCATATATGGTCTGTTTGCCTCGGGGTTCTTGATAGGCTCCAGAGGCGGATATACAATATAATTGGCCCTGTTCTAGCATCTCGTCAACAGTCACTCACTCACAGACGGGCCGTCGCATCTCTCCGTCTTTTTTTACAAATACTTTCATGGCAATTGCTCCGAGGAGTTGCATTCGCTAGTTCCCAGACTTCAGGAGTTCAATCGCCCTACGAGGCTGGCATCCCGCTCTCACCCTTTCACTGTCGAAACTCTTAAACGTTGCCGTCTCTTCTACTCCAATAGCTTCATGTCTCGCACCTCTTGCCTGTGGAACTCACTTCCCTATTCCAATTTCCCTGAGAGGTATAATCTTCAACTATTCAAATGTAATGTCAATGGACATCTCCAGTTGCTTTGATCTATCCATTATCCTTCTCCTCATCCTTTCCTCTATCACTCCTATCTGATCTTGCCCCAAAACTTCTGTAACCCCTTGTGTCCTAGTGGCTTCTAGCCTTTCTTGGGGTGAAACGCTTAATATATATATATATATATATATATATATATATATATATATATATCGCTTTTAATCTAGAAGAGATTACTGATTAAATTTTCGCTAATACATGTTAATATTAAGTCTTAATTATTTCCCCTCAATTTAAAAGCAATGAGTTAAAATGTGATGGGTGAATTCTATTACTTACTTTGCTATCATACACTTAATTAAAATGCCTCTGATAAAATTACCTAAATTATGTGAGGTCTTTTTATTCTAATCAATAACAATCAACAACCATCAAATTTCGTGCGATTCTCGCAGCTCACGTGAGACATGCCAGTTTTAAATTTTAGCTAATAAGAATGCTATTAAGCGAAATTTCATCTCAGCAATATTTAAGAACATAATATCACAAAAAATATTGTTGAATTTAGTTCGATCAACAATGTATGCCTTGCATTTTCCTCGACCTCTCCATTATCACCGCTACTACTTCGACCATAACAACAATTATAACAACATTAATAATAGCCCTTTGATAATTGTATAAGCACAAATGACTATCAGATAATCAGATTTGATTGTCGTAAACACAATGAGAAATAAATGCCATATTAGGAATTTTGTCGTCCCGACGATCTACAGAGTTGATATGAAATAAGTAAAACAAAGAATTATAGCGCTCTTGTCAAAACACTGAAAAATTTCTGAAAAAGAATATTTACATGTTTTTGTTTTTTTTGTTTTTTTTGAGTACTGGGAACAGATATATGAAGATTGTGAAATAGGCTGCAGTCTTTGAAAAACAACAGTGTTTATTTCATCCACGTTTTTAAGACAGTTAAGATGACTGTGTAGAGTTATAAGATTTTAGATAAAATTCCCTAAAGAAAAAAAAACAACTAGAACTACAACCAACATAACGTACATTTATTTTACCTTGGTCCATAAAAATGTATCCTAATGATTCTTTCAGCTTCGATGTCCTGAGTGACTCAGTGACGGGTGAATTCACTTCACTTGAAAATACATTGTATTATATGATTTCCAATCAAATATCGCTGCGGCGTCATCGGAAATTACATGACATTATATTAGTTTGTTAATAAAAATTGAAGCTCCATCTAATTTAGTGCAATGTTTAAATATACTCGGGTCACATACTATAATTAAATTGTAGAGAATGACAATCGTCTTTAGCAAACTTGTGTTCAAATATAACAGCAAGCATAAAATTATACTTCATACTAAATCTATATTAGCTGTGTCCATCAATAAGCAGAGGGATTACGAACATGACTTTGTCTTATATGACAAAGATTACCCAACATAATTTCTCTCTTTGTACAGTGTTATTTATTTCTCCAGCTCATGCTAAAGCAACTGGGCACATTTAAGGTCATAATACATTTAATAACTAAGAGACATATAATTCATCCCTTGCTTTACCATCCATAAATTCCTATTCGTGAAAGAACGTCTAGAAAATAGGTAAAATATACTTGTTATTTAATCTGTTTAGGAAATGTGAGATAACAGAAGTATTCATATTACTGTAACTTTTACAAGTAATTATGAAGTTACGCGCAAAAAACATACATTAGGGATATAAACGTCAGAAAAAAGGTGTTAAATTTACGAGCATACGTGTAACATGTTTAGCCACATGATTGCTATCAGATTACTCTGGTGAAAAAAACATAAATAGATAACGGAATTTGTATGATGGCTATTATGTACTGATGTGAATAAAAGAAGACAAATATCCCGTGACCCAGTAAGTCGCCAGGTTAATTGTCTTTGTATCCCATAGCATTTCTTGGAGTAATAATGTTGTCATCTATTTCCATTCATTTCTATCCGTTTTCATCAACAGCCGACAGTTTATAATATGCTCCACGGTACCAGATGCAAAGTGCCCTGGTATATGTCATGAGATAGAATAATAATATGCCGGATAATATTTAATACAAAATATACATATATTATATCAGTAAATATAACGCCAATTAAATGCAAGGCATATGCATCAAACCGAAATGAATAGCAATCGAAACGTTCATATAGATGCCACTTCTGTTTCCTGCAATGTCCTAGACATTGTCGGTTGAAAAGAAAACGCTTTCTCAGCCAAACGGTTTAAAAATGCTTAGAGTCAGCGGAACCTGTAGACCTTAGATAATATCAACGTCCTGAAGGGTTATGGCGCATCGAAAAAGCCTTTTATTTTAAGTAGCCATTCTCAATTTATTGACCAAGGAGCTCTGTCGAGTGAAATTTACAGAATTTTTCTCTTAAAATATTTTTTCAGGAACATATAATTCTCAAGTCCAATAGCTGTTATCGTTATTTCTCGTGCACAAAATGATAGAACAAAAGTTGTGATTAAATCTAGTTAGTTCAACAGTAAAACGGTAAGACCTAGAATATCTTAAATATATCAGAATGCTGAGTACGACGGATAGCCGGTTGTCATAAGCTTAACAGCATTCAGGATTCAGGGAAGAATTACTGGCTCTAGATTCTAAAAATGTAGTCAGATATGAAAAAGAAATATACATTACTAATAAAGAGGGAGCATCGAAAGCAAGCATGTGTGAATATTTTGTTTATTCAGCTAATATGTAAGCAGCGAACGCTAGTTGAAATATAAATCCGAAAATATAGACCAATGATGAATATTGAATTTGGAATCTGAAAATATATATTAATTATAATGATATTACTTATTTTGTTCAGGAATGAATACTGGAAAATTTACTGATAATAAAAGCAAAGCTTTAAAGATAGAGATTTGCTTAGCCGAATGTATATTGACAACAACAAGGCCACATTATAAGAGAAACAAGACGACTTCAGGAAAATAAGAGCAAAAACGAAGTTATAATCAAATACACTACATAGATGGGTAAAAACACAAACATAGTTAGATCAATAAAAATCACTTACTTGAAGGAAAACGTAAATATTCCATCAATGTTTCAGAGAAATATTTAAACTCCATAAACTAAGAGAAAAATATCATTCTTAATTTTTTTTAGATATTCTTTATGGTAACATTTGGATGTCGTATTAAATGGACATTGCTCAAAGGAAGCGATGTCATAAGTTTACAAAGTCAATGATCATTATTTTTATTATTTTCTTCATTTATCACATTTATTTATTATAATATTATGCGTCGATATCTTTAATTATCAAAATTCGTATTTGTTAATATTTTAAGAAAAGTCGAGGCATGTATCGATCCTTTTCATTTCAAAATAAGTGTAATTGGCAAGTTTAATTTTTAACGAACATCTGTTATCATTAAGAATTATTATAGGATTAATAACTTTTTATACATTGTATTTGTTAAATTACTTATAGACAGTCATGTATTAGGTTCGTGCAAAAATAATATCGTTTTTGACGTTAAAAAATACGTCAAAAAACGATATTATTTTTGCACCAACCTAATATAATTCTACTCTATTTATCTCTAACATTTCTCTATTTTTAGGAAATTTTAGCACAAGCATTTCGAGTCGTAATTTTCGTTTGTGTTATTTATCCTTGAGTATAGTCAAATTCTTACCATATCACTTATCATTAAAGCAGTTTTAGCAAAATTTCCCGTTATTTTTTCTTTTATCTTTTTCTTTTTTGTCGAATACACTTATTCATCATTTAAGCAGAAATCATGATAAATATAATAATAATAATTGGTCCATTTGACGGCGACATGTTCATTCCGACCTCCAGTGTAAAATATATGTGTGTTCATTGGGGAGATAGAAATAAATTTATCGGTGTCCAAGCGTGCGGTTAAACAAATGAGAGACAGAAACTCTTTAGTGCTTTTTAGGACACCTTCCTACGAAAAGGAAAATTCTGATTAAAACCCTGCGATCAATTCAGCACCTGACATTTGTCAAACGGTTCGCCAGCACAAGGATTACTATAAAGAAGTCACGAGTTCTTTGGAAAATAAAAATAAAAAAAACAGGAACATGTTCTATGCTTCTGAAAACCTGCGATGTTGAAGATATATTAACGGGGACAGGTACAAAATGTCACTGGATGTGCCAACTTGTAACTGGCTGGTGCTTGCTGAAAGTTAAATGACCGTTTCGTACAACATCTACGAGTAACTTCATAACTCATGTCCTCTTTTCGCGTCCTCTTTTCATAACAAAGTAGTCCTATTCAGGACGGTACTGCGTACCTCCGAGGGAGGATGGGTCTAGAAAATATGACATAAAATGGATTACTCGATTTATTCCTATCTTAAGATGCAAATGACTGGGCATCCAAAACTGCACTAGAAAAATAAAGATAAACATTAAATATCTTTTCATTGGTTCTTAAAATTTGAGACCTATCCAGGGTCGTCGGAAAACTCTTGAATGTAAGAGTTGTTTGATAGTGCTTAAAAAGAAAAACATCTCTGCACTTTCGGAGAATAGACTGACTTAAATTTGGTCAGCTGCAGGAGTGATGATATATATATATATATATATATATATATATATATATATATATATATATATATATATATATATATATATATATATAACTTAAATAAAAAAAAAGACAACTTTAAGAGTCCATGTAATAAAATATTTCACCACAGACCTTTTAAAGGACTGCGGATCATCAGACCTTTGGAAGTAAAGTTTGGTGATTCACAGTCCTTTAAAAGGGCTGTGGTGAAATAATTTATTATATGAAACCTTAACGTGGTCTGTTTTTATTTAAATTATTTGCTCTGCACTTACATTGAGCTCTCTGTATTTTATGCTATTTGGGTCTGCCCATACGAATTACCTAGTTTTCCATAAACTATATATATATATATATATATATATATATATATATGTGTGTGTGTGTGTGTGTGTGTGTGTGTGTTGTGTGCGTGTGTGTGTGTGTGTGTATATATATATATATAATTTAGAAGGCTTGAGTCAGCTACGAGATCAGTAGGAGTTGGGTTTTCTATTCAGAACGATTTAGCGAAACTTCTGCAGTCTCTACATGTTGACGTCAATGAGCGCCTTATGTTCTTGCGTATTTGCATTGTCAGAAGTACGCTGCTATCATTAGTTGTTATGCTCAAACCATGAATATTAGTGTCAAAATTAAGAAGAAATTCTCCTTTGAATTACACAAATAGCTGTGAAGTACTTCGATTTATGACAACTGTTTTCTCCTGGCCAATTTCAACGAAAGTCTAGACTACGATATTTCAGAATGAAGTAGTGTAATTGACAAACACAACGCTAAATAGGCAAATTGAAATGGTCATCTAATGCTATACATTTGTAGTGAGTAAGAACTCTTGATCAAAGCACGATCTCCCATCATCCTAACCACCGTAAAACTAGCTAGATACCTCGCAGAACCAATCCCTATCATCTCATCGACTACGTGATTGTGAGGTCGTCCTCCATAAATGAATTAAAATGACTTGTTTATTCTCCATTGGTTAGTTTTGGTCTGAACATAGTTAATGCGATATAAGTTTAACTATCTATGTCGTAACTACCACACACCGACAAAAATCTAGCAGAGGTTCAATAAACATGATATATTCACAAAAGCAACGATGTGTCAAACGGAAACCTCAAGACAGGCTTTATTAAAATGAACCAAATACTTGCCCTCTTTTGGATAATATACAAAAGTGTCATTGTCAATGGACGTCAGAAAAGAACAATGTCAAAAAAGGGCAATGAATTCAAGAAAGATAGAAAACAATTCCAATTTCAACTCCGGAAAATGAAACATGATGGCAAGCCAAGAATTACAAGATACTACTGATAGATGCAGCCTTTAATCATTCTATCAAAATTTAAGGACTGTCGTTAAAAATGTGTCAAATGACATTGCTGCTATTTTCTCTTTTATGCCAAACTTATAACGTACAAGAAAGAGATCGCTAAAAACTGGGCAGAACATGTCTTAGATATTCTAAACATGGATTCGATTGTTAATGAGAAACTTATCGACAACTTACCGCAAAGTTTTATTCTTGATGGTTTATCACCTTAGCCATATATCGATGGCATAAAACAAGTGATAAACAGAAAGTCTATTGGTAAAGATGGCATACCAACAGAGATATACAAATATGACAGCAATCACTTGGCTCGTAAAATTTGTGATCTCTTTTATTTAATTAGATTCATTTCCTCATTAGTTTAAATATATTTCTGTTGTCCATATCTGTAAATACAAAGGCAATAAATGCGAATGTGACAACCACAGACGTATCTCCCTTCTATATGTTGCTGGGGAAATTATTGGTAGGATAATATTGCAGAGTATCATCTCAGCTCTGACCTGTTGACGTATCTGAATCTTTGTGCGACTTTCGGTTTGCTAGATGCATTGTGGACATAATTTTCGCTTTGAGGATAGTACAGCTGAAAACATGTGAGCGCATTGCATAATGCCTTTGATGCCATTTCAAGGGATGTACTTTCGGAAGCTGGGTATTCCTTAAATGGAGCTCATTGTTATTATGTCTTTCACTCAGGGGATGATAGCCTCAGTTAGATACATTGTAGAAAAGTCCGACCCATTCATTGTTTCTTTTGGAATAAAGCAAGATTGTGTTCATAAACCTCTTCAATTTCATTTTTTATATCACGCTGGGATCAGCATTTAAGAATGTTAAAGAAGTTTTGAAATTGGTGTTTTGTACAATTGGTGGGTTGTTCAAACAACAACGATTCAAAGAAAAACTAAGACGATTGTGAAATTTGTCCCGGACCTGCTCTTTGCAGACGATTGCGCACTTGCAGCCCACATGCTGAAGGATAAGGAAAAGAGCTTTAACAAATTCTGTGGTGCATGTAAAGCCCAATCTGACGATCGGTATAAAAATAACGTGTTCACCAGCCTATCTGTAATTATCCCCCAGATGTTGATCCCACTGAATATGCTGAAGGTAGTTTTGAAACTGTCTCCTCAATTGATTGAATTGATGTAAATCTAGTTCTGTTATCGGTAATCATTACGAAAGGGTTTGGAATTCTCGTGATATTTCGTTAAAATGTATATTGATGTGTAATATCCCGTCGTAATGCCATCGCTATTCTTTGATGAAGAATCCTTAACTCTATACCGTTGACACATCAATCAACTTGATTCTTCCTATATGCGTTGCTTACGTACCATTTACAACAGGAAACTGAGTGATGACATTATATACAGGCAAGCTCTGACTAAATGAAACATGATAAGTATGGAAAATCCAATTCCGGTAAAGGAAGAGATTTAGATCAACTCTTCTTTGGCCAGCTTCTATGAAGTAGGTCTGTTGGAATTCTTTCTTGGAAATCAAAGCCTCACAGCGAAGTAAATGCGCTTCTCTTGCTTCTCATCTATACAAATATTTGACCGATATCAACGTGACCATCTGTACCCACTGCTTACAAATTTTAAAGCTAGTTTTTTCCATGCTGCTCCTCTCAAAGATAGATTTACCTGCTACTATTGCTTTGTCCAAAAAAGGAAAACAGCCCTTTCTCTCAACTTGCAAGAAAATGTGGCTATTGCTTCTCAACAAGTCGAGCGAAATAGCTCAACAAACATGTTACATAAGTTAAAATGTTTGAAAATTACATGAAGGCATCGGAGATATATACGTGTACAGAGAAGATGAGTAAGTTTTATGCCATCCTATATTGTATACGAGGGGAGAATCTTCCAGATATCTCTATAATAGGTTATTGAGACAATAATACCCCTCTTAAGAAGTGAGGAACGACGATAGACTAATCCAACAACAAGACATCTCTTTAGGAGCGTGTAACCACTACATAATTACTGTTGTTTCCAGGTCCAGCTTGAACCGTGTTGGTAGAACGTATTAGGGAACCAGCCATAAGCAACTATTGAAACCCTAAGCAACAACAACATTAGATGGAATTAAGAAATAAAGTTTTACAGAAACATTACCTACCATCAATATATTTTAATATTTTAAAATGACAAACAATAATTATTTATAGTAAAACGACTAGCGAAATCATTTTAAAGCAAAATCATCAGCAAAACAATTTCATAAAATAACCAAAGATACATTTTATAGCAAAATGATCAGCTGTATATTTTATTATCTTTGAAGGCATTTAAAAATATATTTTATTATGATTGAAGGCATTTTAAATTATATTTAAAGCATTAAAATTGTGTTAAAATATTAAGCTTTGGACATTAAATAACGGCAAGACGGTGATAAGTTACTAAAAATATCAACCTAATAGCCAACATGAAAGATACTTTTCATAATATAAATCCCTATAATATCCTACAAAACATCAAACTATAAACATATCAGATTACACTTCAAAACCTAACTGTAAAACTATTATATAAAACCCACCTATCTACCGCTCTATAAATAATGTCCCTACAGACATGTATAAGGGCAAAAGGTGAGTATTATTTACCATTTATTGAATTGTGAAAACAGAATGAAATATAATTTTATTATTTTAAAGCGCTCAAGAAAAATACATTCCTGCATTAAATGACACATGATGAACTGATATAGCGTTAAACAGACAAATCAAATCTAATGAAACCCAAATTCAATGGAAGTTCCACTGAAGAAAACTGATAAGGCACTGGGATTTATGTTTTTGTGATGTTTAAGAGAAATTCTCTATTTCTAGAAAATTTTCTACATACGTAGAAGTGATTTCTTTTTCAAGATCTAGAGTCCAAAAAAGATAAACTATCCAAATGATAAGTGGATACGAGCGCTTTTAGCGACTGTATTACCAATATAAATGTTTGTTTCTCTTTTATTTTACTGAATATGTAAATTTTGATATATAGGAATAAAGTTTTGCTGTCGGCGCTTGGGTTTGAATATAGATGGCCAGAGAACAAACACAAAGTATTCCATTATTGGATCATGTAGATCACATTACCAAAGAGAAAACGCATAAGTAGGAAGTCGCGTGACGTCTAACTGATAGTTATTTCTGTTCTATCCTCTACTACAATTCGGATCACTATTTCTGCTATAGCCTTCGTACTTTACGGTTCGCGATTCTCTTCTCTACGCTTTTATCCATACTGATCGCAACACGGATTACCATTCGGTTGTAACTATTCGAGCGTGTATTATAGAGCCAGTATTATTGGTAGGAGTGTTATTCGAAGGCGTTTGATACCAGTATTGTTCAACGGCGTACTATCGTTGTATCTGCGATTACAACGTCTCTAAAAAAACGAGCATGACCAAAATGACAAGGAGTGTTCTTTGGCATCACAAAAAATATTATTACAGACATATATAGATATGGGGATTTTTTTTGTAAATTTGAAATCACGGTCAGCACGTTATGGACGTTTTTATGATTATTATACAGCGCTAGTTTTTTTTTATTATTCTGCTTCCATTATATATCGTTTTTTGCATAATTGTGAGTCTATTATGTTTGTAGTATACGCAAGTATGTTGCGAAAAGATACTGGAATGTTTCCACTTGTATTTAAATGGGTCCTAATGGAGAAACGACGGATGAAATGCAAGAAGTTCTTGATAAGCATACATTTGTACATGCAATATAATTATTATTCATAAATTTGTTTTTCGTCAGACAAGCAATTTAGTAATGTGAATGAATATATATATATATATATATATATATATATATATATACATCCGCGCGCGTGTATCTTTGTGTATTTTTGCGCGGGTATAAGCGTGAAAAAGAATTTGTGCGTGGCTGCACCTTTTGTGATTGGATGCTTTGATAAAAATGCGTTTTCCAACTATATATTCAGTCGGTATGTTTCAAATAGTTTTACACCTATACACACCCACAGACTTCCCACAAAAAGTAATAAAAAAAACATACACACACATTCATGTCTATATATATATATATATATATATATATATATATATATATATATATATATATATATATATATATATATAAAACGAAGCAGTTAACCAGAATCATGTACAGGGCGCATAATGATCATCATATAATACATGCATCCTCGCATAGTACTACTACTAATAATAATGATAATAATATTCATAAGAATAAGCAAATTTTACGTAATATATATAATATAATACATAAATATGTACATACATATAATTACATATAAATATATATATAACAAAAATATAAATTATATGATAAATAATATCCAGACATGATAATAAGAAGTAATAAATAAAAACTAAAAATATATAACTTACCCTCATAATTAAGTAAAAAATAAATAAATAATTACAAGTAAATATTATGATATTAAAAATTATATATGTAGCAATGATAATAAATATTATATATGATGTGAGCTTCAGCATGACAATTACACAAGTAATCAAATACATCACGAGACCCATTTATATATATATATATATATATATATATATATATATATATATATATATATATATATATATATATATTGATGTGTGCTTGTGTCTATGTGTGTATGATAAACAGGCCCAAATGAATATACACATACATATTTACATACATGCATGCGCAGACATATATGTTTATATCCAAATATAATAGAAACCAAATTCATTAGTGCATTTCCCTCAACGTCAATTTTTTAGGATAATTTGAATTTGTTTCTATGCCGCACCATTAAAATATATCCATTTCTTTGGTTCAATAGTTGACCAGCAGTTTTGTATTTATTGTATTATGCATCGATGGCATCTATTCCTGGAGTTGTTGGGTGGTTAAGACCGCCAGATCTCACCCCATTTAATCTGTGGTGTGAAGTCTATCTTTACGTCTCCAAAATTGCATAGTGGGAGAAGTTTGATGCATTAAATAACCATTAGAGATCTTAGGCCGGTAATTGTAGAATCTCTGTTTCCAACTCCCAGAGGAGATATTAATGAGTACGTTTTTGTCATTAATATTTTCATTTATGAAATTTGTTAGCTTGGTATACAATTTTCGAATTACGGATACATCCAAAAGTTTCGATTTTATTGTTATCTGAGTCAAATTTTATACATTTTTTTTTTTTTTTTTTTGCGAGCAGTAACTAATTTTAGATACTTTCTATTGAAACTCTTTTGGAGATGTATGTTGTGATTAAAATGTTTGTCGATTAAATAGGCAGTTTACAGGAAAGTGGGTTAAGCCATGTTAAATTTTATTTTTTCTCTTTTTGGTCCAATCTCTTCAATGTCTTTCGAAGATCCCTGATGTATTATTTTGGGGATTTCAAATCACTGTCATTTAGGTCATCGTTATAAGTTATTTTTGTTCTCATTGAAGATTTTTTTGCTAAAATATAATATATTAAATCTATCGTTTGCTATTATTAGTCTAATTATTGAGTATGTGTCATTGTAGTTTATAGTAATATAAATAGGAGTTTGATCGTTCTTGTGAAATGGCTTAAATGTGTTGTTAGAAAGAATGATAGTGATATCTAAGAAATTAACTATTTTAAATTTAGATGAGATTTCAATTTTAAAACATAGTAATTTGAAAGGCCTTAAAATATTCTTCTGGATTCTAGAAGATATTGCCTATTACTATCTGAGATGAAAATAAGCCAATCATCTCTATAATGAGTGATCTGTTTAGGATCAATAATCCTGCTAAGAATGTCTAATATATAGATGTACATAAAATAGAGCGATTTCGGCGGAGGTATAGGCGTCCATAGGAATGTTAATTTTTTTCCTCATGTCTTTTAATACAAGTGGAAATATTATTTAATTGTAATATTGTTTAGAAACTAAGATAATTCCAAATTTATAATTAGTAACCTCTATATAGTTTTTAGCAAAATTTAAAGATAATAATAATAGAAATATATAAATGGCTAGGTGAAAATCTATTATATCAAATTGGATAAAAGTGGCCTTATTTTAATTCTTAATACTATGGAGCCATTTTATAGTATCCTTAGAAATTTTTCAAGATAATTATAACAGGTTTCGTGCATGGTGTAATTTATTTTATCATTATATGTTTTTAAATATTAACCCATTACTCAATCGTGATTGTAGATTTTTATCGAAATTTGTTTCGTGGTATTATAGTAGACTTAATAGGTTATAAGTTGTTTTTATATGAATTTTCTACATTTTCTCTGCAATAAAAAATATTAGCTAAATTGACAGCATCTTTGTTAATTAATCAAACACTATTATTGTTATTGTTTACTTTATAAGTATTACTGAATCAATTGCGGAGGAGTGTATAATATGGGAGATAATTTAAAAAAAATGTTTCTCGATTGGTCAGCTTTAATCAACGGATTTTTGAAAGTTTTATATATTTATGCATTTATTCAATTTATATAGAAAAATGGTTAGATAGTTTTCTAAAGCTCTTATTATAAAGTAAGTTTAACATGTCAGTTTCGAAAGAATTTTTTTTTAATTTCGTGGAGTGTTTTGAGATTTTGGAATATAGTTTTACTTTCTTGCAGCCTAGTGCATCTAAGGGTTCAAGTAAAAAAATGATTTCTATCTGAATCATTTCATAAAGTCTATCATTTTATCTGTGAGTGATAGAGAGAGAGAATGGAAAAATGGACGGTGAGTGTTTACTTTTTATAAATTTACTATTTATTTGATTTAAATAAAGTAATCAAAAGATATATATAAATAGGGTAAATCAAAAGATATATATATACATATACATATATATGCGTCTATGTTTGCGTGTATATATATATATATATATATATATATATATATATATATATATATATATATATATATATATATATATATATATATATATATATATATATATATATGGAATAAATATGCATATTAATCCTTACCGGTGAGATATACTATGTATATGTAATGCCATATGGTAAATAGATCTGTTTTTTTTTTGTGTTTTTTTTTTACATCGAGATCACTGTTTTATTAACCCCGGCCCTATATGTGCGATATTACATATATATATATATATATATATATATATATATATATATATATATATATATATATATATATATATATATATATATATATATATATTTATATGTATATATATTTATATTTATATATATATATATAAATATATATATACATAAATATATTTGTTTATATTTATATATATATATACGTATATATATATATATATATATATATATATTGATATTTATATGTGTATGTGTGCGCGCGCGTGCGTGTGTTCGTGTGTGTGTGCTATAATCTTCTGTTCAATGATTATGCCCGTTTATGATTCTACGTCAAAATACATTCGTATCTTTAATTGAATATTATATTAGGAAAATTTTATATACGTTATTAAAAATTTATAAATAGAAAAAACCATATCCTCATAGGTATAAGCAAATCATTTTCTGCTAATGATTATCAGTCACATTTTTTACTGAATAGTCGATTTTTCTATTTGTATGTCTGAGGAATTGGTTTATATATTGCTAAACTCAAATAAAATTTATTCTCGTTGTTTTCTCACTACCCAAATCCTTATCACCAATTTGATAAACCTGACATCTATTTTTTTAATTTTTTTTAACTTTAATTTTGTTTTTTTCTTTTCATATGAATATTTGCGAATGAGTCTACTGATGCTGCCATTTAAATGAAGGTGGTTCCATAATTCTGTGTTTCTACTCAGATATTTTGAAAGAAAATCGTCTTAATATATGAAGTAAGCTCAAAAAGCAGCTGTTAATTATACAAATAATTCAGAAAAGAAATTACTGTAAAACACGATTCCAAACATCAACACACACTATTAATTTAATGCATTGCTGAAATATTTCTTTAGTGTTAAACTCTCTGTTAAACCTGTCAATCATTTTTCCTGTCATGCGTTGTGGAAACTCCATACACCATATTATGCAACATTCATATCGGCTTAAATGTTAAGCTATTTTTGCTTAGATTTTGTCGGTTACACTGGCACTAGGAAAATGAAAATTGAAGTAATTACAATATAAATGAATAGCTTGCATAGAATTATTTTGATGTTACATGGTTTGGAAAAACTTGTTGTTATGTTTTTTGATTATTACGGATGACCTTATCTGAAATTTCGTTAATAAAAATACTTTCCTTAAGGTTCTTAGGTCTAGCATATTCTAGAAAACCTTGTGGCTCAAACAAAGATTTTGGGTCCGGTGTTTTGAGATGGTATATTTCCTTGCGACTTTTGATTGTCTGTGATAGCGTATTTATATATATATATGCATATATATATATGACAAAATTATATATATATATATATATATATATATATATATATATATATATATATATATATATATATATATATATATATATGTATGTGTGTGTGTGTGTGTGTGATAAAATTATATATTCATATATTCCTGGGTAGAACTGCTCTATATCAAGGATAGAGCATGTGCAAATATAAAAGCTGAGCTCAACACACATTGGCGACATTATGCTTCATGCTTGAGATCAATCCCCTGGAGCTCTCATTCCTAACAAGGATTTCTCGAATGCGCAGCGCAATAGACATAATACTGACTGTTTCATGAATAAAAATGGGATACACATTTCTAATACGATGGGTCCACTATGTTAACGTTTTAAAAACACACACATACACGCACGCACGCACGCAAGCACGCATACACACACACACACACACACACACTGAGTGAAACTGGTTCCATTTTTTCGTACTTAAAATGTCTTCGCATTTTAGCCCTATTACAATTCTCGGCTCACCTGAATATTCCGTGTCTTTGAGATGAAACAGAGACAAATATCTCCTTTACTAAAATAACATCAAATATATACTGTTTTGTTTCTCATCCTAAACACCCAAAACAACGCGTTTTTACTTTAATAATGACAGTATTACTGTGTATGACGACAAACTCCACCCGGCAGCAATGCCTTTGGTTGTTTTTTAGGAGCATGGAACACTCACTTAATTTCTGTTATTCTCAGGTCCAGCCTGACACGTCATGGTAGCACTTGTTACGCTCCCAACTACGGAATAAGCGTGAATACCGAAACAAAAACCAAATACTACGAAAGAAACAAAATAGATTGTTTAATCTAAAAATACCATCAATGCGTTTTTATATTAAGCAATTACAAAAATACCTACTTAAAACAAAATTACCAACTACGTAAGTTTGAAGCAAAACAACCAGCAATATATATAACACCTGTAGTTGAAGGCGTATAATTGTGTTCAAAATATATTTAGTTGAAAAAAATAAAAATGTGTTAAAATAATTTATATATCAACATTAAATAACCCATAGAGGTTGATATGACCCTAAGCAACATTACCAAACAACAAACATGAATGAAACTTTCATGATTTTAATCCACAATTTCTTAAAGAAATCAAAGTGTATTCTAATGTATTAACTCAACATTTTTCCAACATAAAACACACATATTACCGCACGTAGTAATGATATCCAAACAAACACGTATAAGCACAAAAGCGGAGTATTATTTACCATGTATTCAATTGTGAAAGCAGAATATAATATACACATTTTTATTTCAACCTCACACGAAAATTAAATTTCAGCACTAAATGTCCCATAATTAAGCGATATGATGTTAACCCAACAAATCAATCTTATGAAACTTTTTATATGGAGAATATTTATTAAAGCTCAATTTCGCTTTTCGTTTCCTAATTATATGAACGCAGTGAGACAACGAAGAGAAAGTAATAAATATAAGAGAAGAGGCTTAACCAATGATTTCATTTCATATGTTTTTCTGCTCATGTAAATATATTTCAATGTAATATGATGGTATTTCACAGACATTTTACGATTATTCATAAAATAATTTAAATCTATTGTACAATTATTCATAATAATATTCATATTTTATGTACATATTTACATTTATTCATAATAATATTGACAATAATCATATTATTCATAAATTAGAAAGGCATAATTTATTTTAGAAAATATTTGTTCAACATAATCACACTGTAGAAAATCTAAATATTTCTTTCGTAAAAATCTGCTTGCATATTAGTAACTCTGTGCTTTTTGCTTAATATAATGACACAATTATGAATAAATGCTCCGTATATCAATATTCGATGAAAATACATAGTTTTGTATATGGTTTTGATAAAACTACTTAAAATAATTTTCCTTCGTCATTTTCAAATTGATTTATTTTTTTACCCACCGTAGTGGGATGAAAGTTACATATGCTGACCATGAAGTCGTGTCGCTTATTCCATATTTAATGACTGCAGTGTTCTCTGCAGGTAAAATTTCGAACTAATGAAAGAAGATTGTTCAACCAGTTCGTAAAAAAATCTCAACAGCAGATATGACGTCATTGTCACTTAGCTATTTGTTTCCATCTAAATGATTTTTCATTTTGGTTAACAGTTGATAGTCAAATCAGGAGAACAGGCAGGGATGATCAAAACTACAATCAGGCAAAGTAACCACTAAAACCAAGGATTGTGCGTTGATAGAAATTCATGAATCAAGACAACTTTGGTCAATTTTTCTGGTCGTTTTTAATCCGTAACATTTCATATCATCTACATGTAGATGACATAATTTTCTCCATTGATAGCGTGTCCCTTGGAGTATAGTAAATAAAACCTTTTATCGAATCCATACAGTATGCTGAAGTCATCAGCTTCTATCAGATGTAACGACTTTGGTTTTCATTGGAAAAATTGAATAGGGTTGTTTCCATTGCATGGATTGTCACCTTGTCACTGTCTCAAAATGATAAAGCCTACCCTCATCATGGGTTATGAATACTTCAAGCAAGTTAGCTGGATCTTCCTCAAATAATTTATTTTCACATGATGTATTGAGTCTGATTCCTTTTTGATAACGTATTAGAAGACATGGCATCCACTGAGCAGACAACTTTGTCCTGTCATGTTCATTGTTTAGAATATACTCAACTCACGATATATACTCATAGCATTGTTTTGTTTCTTTGTATTTATTTATAGCTAATCGCCTGTTATCTATCACCTCGGGGTGAACACACACAATATTTTCTTCGGTTCTGGCAGTTACAGGACGTCTAAATATTCGGTCATCTTCAAGACTCTCCTTTCCCCTCCTAAATTCATCTGCGTCCTTTTGTACTCTATACGAACCTGCAGAGATATCTAGTATTTTAGCAACAATGTCAGCATGAAATTTGTGGGAGCTAAACCATTCTCTGTATTTAGTTGATAACACGAAGATGCCTAATTCCATAAATTTTCATTCGCTACGTATTATATTTGAAAACTTAATTTATCATCAGATATCAGTTTACATGGAAGGAAACAGTGAAATTAATAAGACGTATCAAAATTAATACGGAAAAGATTTCACGGCTGTTGCCTCATTTCATAGTAAGCTTGTAAACTCTTCATGCCTCATAAAAATAAATTCTTGAAATATCAGGCAACTTCGTTTCATTAATTCAAGAAAATGATATAGTATTCATTCTAAAATATTTACTATCAATTTTGTTCAATATAGAAATCTTTAAGCATGTAACAATTAACGTACCTTTTTTGTACTTAAGAAAATAATGAATATTATTTCAATTGGGTCCACTCATAATAGGATAATCTTTTAAGCAATATATTTCGTAGATTAACATGTTTTATACATTCACCGAGCTAAACATTAGATAAAATAAAAAAATATTGAGTTGTTATCGATTTAGAAGAGTAATTTCATAATAGTGAATCAGTGACAAATGGATCATTAACACTTTTAGAGGTATTAGTATTCTATTAATTTCCTTAGCTGTATTAAATCATTGTCATCGGCATATATATGTTTTAGATTTTCTGTTTTGAAACCATTCCTAGCTTTATTTTAAAACAATTCGATTACGTGACTTTTGGACGCCTAAACACCGAGATATGTCTTCATAATTATTAATTTTAAACTAAGAATAAACTGTAATAAATTATATTAATTTATGTTACTTGAAACCTCTACATAAAAATGTATATAACAATTTGTTTGTTATTCAAGAGACATATTTTTGTAAAGACACTTAATAAATGTTTGTTTTCGTAAGTAAAGGCTTTCTAAAAGTGGTAGATTGATTTAATACTATAAATATTAGACGAGAATTTTACGTCTATATCGACATTTTTTCTATCCTGAGAAGTGTCAAAGCCTCAGGAATTTTTATATAATTCTAATGTACACATATTTTAACAAATCTAATTTTTATGAGTGTATCAGCCTGTTTCTGTAGTGACAAAGCTGAAATCCTATCTGAACAATTCTTTGCACAAAACTTTAATATTCTATTTGATATTATACTCGACACTCAGAAATATATTACAAAGTTCAAATATCACATTTTTGTTCTAAGACTAATATTAAGACATTAAATTTGTGCTACACTTGATATTTTTTATCTGCTCATTTCATTATTTTTGTTATTTTAATTTCATTCCATTTTATCCCCGTGAAAATGGATTCCCAATTATGTATTGATGCACAAAAAGTAAGCTATTTCACTTCCTAATTGCAAATGACTGTCAATGTGTTCTATGTGTCCATATTTAATATAATGTCTGGTATTACCAGATTTCAATCATTTTGTATCGGCGGTCGACATTTCACTAGATATTGAAGGGTATTCTGTTATTACAAGGAATTGTTACTCAAGAAGGTTGTTTGTTCTATTTTTTGGTGTGAGATTTTTATGAGAAAAAACTGTTTTTTTGAAATATTTACTTTAGTTCCAATAAATATTTTTTTTGTTTCCTATTGATTGAATAAGAAAAACGAAGATGCGAAGGCTATTTAGTGAATTCTCTATAGAAATATATGAAAATTCCATGATCGAATTTTTTTCTCAGCATAGACGCAGTTTCTAGTTTATATAGCAATGCTTATTATTATCTATCTACATAGGATATGTAAAAAATGGGAGCGTGGCGATTGTATTGTGCCAGTCTTCTAAATAATGATTTTATTTTGATCATGAAGATAAAACTATTTGAACCGAATTATTTCCCGGGGTTAAAAACAGCAAAATTTCACACGATAGAAATGCACAACACTTTCTACAATACAGAAATATGTTACATATTATGGCCCTTTACTGAAAAATAGTAAGAAAAATATATGAGTAAATTATTATAGAAATTATTTTCAGAGCTTATACAAGAATTCATCATAAAACAGGATATATTTATTGCTGTAACTTTTATTATTCTATTATATTTCTAAAGTTTTACAATCTACATATTGTTAGTAATTATCCAGCTCATAATCATAATCATAATCTTGTTTAAAAATATATCATCGTTATGTTTTCTCTCCGTAATGAAACCAGAAACAAGACCTTTTTGTGTGTATTTATTAAAGTTAATAGAAAGTCTACAATCATGTCCAAGGTGAATTAGATTATTGAAATGGAATTATAATAAAACCTGAGAATAGGTGTAAATAAACCTTTTAATGTAATGATTTTGGTGGTACTGACTGACATTAATATTTTAGCAAAGGTGTATCTTTAGAGGGCTATGGCAGCGTTGCAATGGTAGTTTGTGAATAGTTTATAAAAGTATAATACATTTAACTTACAGGCGTTGTAGGTGTGTATCATCATAACAATCAGGTTGAACATCTTCTAAACTACAGATTTCTAAAATTCCCCTCACATAACCTATGTAATTATGTGAAAAAACATCAATAGTCTATGTGCTTAGATTTCATTAAACATATTAATCTCATATTTCATACTTATGCATGTTATGCGCACTGTATGAATGTTACCATTGCAGTCTGCATGTAGAGATATTTATTGGGTGCCTGATAAAATAGCTGCAAAGTGACTGGTAAACCTATAGTATGATGAAATTTCAAATGGATCGAAATCTTGTAACTAATCTCGGCTTGATCTATGATTACACATGTTGCTTGAAATCTCGCCTCTACATTGTTTCTGATCGCATTTCGACTTGTTATGTTATAGAAGATATTAGGCTATATATTCACTCACTTAATATTTACAAGTATTATATTACTGTAAGAATCATTTTGAATTTTGAACCCCCCCCCCAAAAAAAAAAAAACAATTTACTTGTCTTCTGTGCGTGTCAACTGCAACATTTCGTTGCTTTGATAGATTTTATAACATATAAAACTTTGTTGGTATATCTGATGACGAAATAATGTTTTTCGATTTTCGTCTCTGTAGGTAAAGAATTGTCGTATTTATATTTGATTTCATAACTAAACGCTGATCGCGTTTATAGTAGAGTTCATATCATAGCAATTGTTGTATAGATACTTGAGACAATAGGTAAATATTACTTGTCTTTATAAATGGCGATTAACTAAGCGTAGATTAGATGTGGCACAATCAGAATGTAGGTGCCAGCCTATATGGACTCATCTTTATACAAGTGTCCATATGTAAACATTGGTCATGTTTATACAAGAGAAAATAGGTAAAAAAATATTTCTTCGTCAGACATGAGTCTATAGTTAAAAATTGACCGTCTTTATGAATGAGTTCATCGGTAAACACTGGTCGTATTTGAGTTCAAGGTACGTTTTGTTGCACAGACGGACATCCGAATTTATCCACCTGAGTAATGTCAGCGTTTGGAGACTTAGCAGTTACCTTCTACTGGGGATGTTTGTGATGTATTCTAGAACCTGGCAACAAGGCATCTGCGATAACTGTGAGGATCATGGAAGTAAAAGCAAGTAAAAATCAATGATACCACAAGTAATAATGTTATATTCAAATAAAATAATATATTAGAATGTTAGTAATTTAAAAAAAAATATTAACGTATTCTTATTGTCAGCAAATATTTTGCTGCCCCACCGTAAGAGTTAATGACAAATCTGGGAAGGTGTTTGGCGAGATGAAATACGGAAGCTGGCAAGTTTCATTTCGATCGCAATATTAAGAATAGTATATGTGGACGCCTTCATGTGAACGTCTGCGCTGCACGCCATTGTTGACTGGTAAATGTGTGTGTGTCTCTCTCTGTGTGAGTGTGTGTGAATAATTCAGTGACCGTAAGCATTATTTCCGAAACAGTATGCAAATTCATGCTATTTATTATCATCCGTTAGCAGGTGGTTCGGCTGGGAAATGCGTCATTTCCTACAATACCTTCAGAAATCTTAATATATGCAAAGATAAAAATAAAATGCGCATAATAACATAAAAAAGAAAACATTTTATATGTGTCCAAATACCAACTTAACCAGTCACATATAAGTAATGTACAGTGGCCTTAGACGGAGTATATTAACCCTTATCAAGCGACAAAATATTTTATTATACTTTTCTTATATTTATATGTGCTTACGCTTAGTAATATCTATGAATTTTATTCTATTATGTTGGTGTAAAAATAATGACGTTTTCTCACAGTAACATATGTGGGAAAACGACATTTTTTTGCACCAACCTAATATGTGGTATCAGATATTCTTAAAATTAATTATTATTACTGTATATTGTTGTTGCTTCCTAAATGATTATTTTAAAAATATATTGAAAAAGTATATAAATTTGGTAATGCATGACGTGTATACTGATAGGTCTTCACAATAATATGTCTTTCTCTGACCAAAGTATGTTTTTCGTTTATCCTTTTTCTTTCTAACTGTTCTGTCATCTATTCATACACTCAAAAAGAACTGGTTAAATAGTTTCATCGCTGTTACACTAATGATTATCCAGTTTTCTTTATTTAATATTAGTGTCAGATTCCTTAGTATTTCTGCGTTCAGAACATCTCACATAAATTTTTATCTTCCTCATTCTGATTGCAAGTATACGTTTTCTTTTCTTTTATTTTCTATTTAAGATTTCATTATAGTTTTCATTTCTGTCCATAGCATCTCAGCAATCGTTGCCATAGCAACTCTCTCAATTTAAATCTTTTTTTTCCATCTATGGAGGAAGTGAGTAACGTCCACTTCCATATAGATATATGATATTAGATATTATTTGGTGTTTGGATAATCTTTCTTTGTTTCAATATTTTTTTAGCTTCAATATTTGCTTTTTATCTGGAAAAATATTTTGCTATTTCTATGCATTTTTGGATTGTCTTATCATCTTTTTTTTTTTTTTTTGTTACGAAAATAGTTTAAAATTTTATTCTCGGTTTGTTTCTATGTCGTTAATAGGGAGCTTACAATCTGTTCTCTTTCATTTGTTGACGACTAGAGTATTCTGTCATGTCATGCTAATAAAGTGTATTGCAATAACTTGGACCGATTTAAGTGTCTAATGATGTTTTTTCTTTTTTTTCAGATTTGGCGGACATTTGGGTAATATTATTCTTCATACATAATTCCCATGACTTAAAAAAACAGGATCTAAAGTAGAAATAATAAAATTTCACTAATAATTCTGATTGATTTACTGCTGAATTTGATCCGTCTTAATAAAACACCTTTATATATATAATCCGTCTTCATTAAACACCATTTAGTTCGTCTTTTCATTGTGCTTTAAATTAATACATATTCTAAGTAATTATTAGGTCTCTTTCTGGTTTTATCATTGACACATTTTCATATACTTCCGCTGTGTTGTTAAAATATATCTGTAAACCGAAGGAATTCTGAATAATAATATTATTAATTAAAGGCATGTCTTTCAGTCTATATCGAATACGTTAAACTGTATCAGATATAACCATGCAAGTTTATTAAATATTGAAAATATGCTTACTATTTTCAAATCAATTCTACGTGTAAAGGAGAATATAAAATAAATTATTCCCAATTTAATTTACAAAGAGATGCCGTATATTCATCTCCGTAATCTTGCTTCATGACCAAATTTAAAATTGAAGTTTAGAAACGCCCCTTCGCAACAAGAAAATGGAAATAAAAATGAATACATTAAAGACTGTCCTGGGAGAAATGTGATAATCACAGAAAAGGAAGAAATGATTAATAAATTGATCTCAGGCTGAAGTATAAAGACAAAAGAACAAAAGTAACCGTATGTTTCCTATCCCGAAGTAAACAATGTTAGCAATATATAAAATTTTGAATCATGACTGGAACACTTCCATATTATTTACACTATTCAATTTCTATAAACTTATATGTGTATATTAAAATTACGCGTTTTGCAACGGTTTTTATTAAAATACGAAAGAAAAATCTATCAACTATCTTCGATAGAACAAATAATATTTAACAATCAAGAACTGAATATTTCTTTCAAAATCGTTTTCAGTTGACAGCGTTGAAAAGAATCCTCGAAAAATAGACAACATCTTCTACTGATTATCATATTTACTTCAGAAGTAACCCAGGTGGCGTCGATATGGCAACCTCCAGGTATCATGGGAAATGTAGAGAATGACATCAAGGTTAAGGAGAAAAATATCAATAGGACAAGTTTCGTTCAAAACAATAGGATAGTGCTGTCTATTTTAAAACTGTAGATATGATGTTTAAAATATAAAATCTCTTTATACTTTCAACTTGATATATTAGATATAAAATAACGATTCTACGCTGTTTATCTTTTGCAAAGTTATAAAACTAAACGTTTCTTTTTGTTTGTAATTACTACATACGTGTGAAATTATTGTTTATTGTTGTTTCAAATATCTCGAATGATAATTATTACTAATAGCCAATGATGTTAGGGGGTTAGATTATTTCAAACTTACAAAATATTAATATATATCAGGAAATTTAGTAGATGTAAAATTTAGCTGATGTAGAAGGATATGCCGAGGCATATGCGTTTCCGTAGACGTAATATGTATTGGTCAAATTTCTTGCTCCAAGCTCCGATTTTGCTTCCATATCAATATCAGTATTATGTATTCTAGACTATTTCGCAAGTAGACAGATAAATAAACTTGTTTAGGGATTGTAATATGTTGTTGGTGCACAATCTAATTTAGATAACTGCGTTTACATGTTATTCCGGTTGTAGTCCGGAATATGGAAATCTTGAGAATATGTACTTTAAATACGACGGAATATAGTAACGGTTATGTCATGCAATAATATTAAAAAGTAAGTTTTTGAATGATACTAAAGACATAGACTTTTCGAATAACAAATAAACATTTCTTTGATGTATTCCACACCATGCGGTGTGCTTAATAAAACTCTTGAGAAGAAGGAAAATGATTGTTTACACACTTTGAAGTCTATTTAATAAAACTCTTGGAAAGAAGGAAAAAGTAGGTACTTAAATTTGTTGGAGAATCTACGTCGACAAGTGAGAAATGTCGATGCAGTTGATGATTGATCCATGTTAGAGTTCGTAACAAGGAATAATCTTCTCCATCCTTTTATATTGGTTGTCGTTATAGATTCCATTTATCAGGTGCTGGCTCAAAAATTATCCTCTTCAACAATGCATGGAAAGCGTTGTCCGTGATAGAATAATGATATGAATATTATTTTTGGATATTTAAAAATGCTGCTGGAAGTTTCACACGGATCCTATCAATAAGTGCCTGATTGTGGAATTTTTGTTTGTTCTTTTAGAAAATCTCGGGTGACAATTATAACTGATATCCACTGATGAAAACGGAAGTTAAGTAGTTAAATATTTTACAATTACGAAATTTTAATATAAATCGGGATATTTAATAGATGTAAATGGACTTATGCCTAGGAATATGAGTTGCCCCAGAAGTAATATGCTTTGATGGGCTTTCTTGCTCTCCGACTTTGCTTCTCTATCAGGATCAGAATCATGTTTTCTCGACTACCTAGCGAATGAACAGAAAAATAATGTGCTAATTTCGTATATATTATAGTCATTTAAATAACACATAATTAAACAAGACAAGAAAACGATATTAAAAAAAATATATGATATATAACAAAACGAATGCATACATCTTTCAAAGTTACATCGACATTCAACGAATTAATGCAATGAAAAATCTTTAATATATATTTGCATAAATTATACAAAATATGCCACAAAATCAGCAGCGGGAATTGGTGGTTCTGGTCATCACTGTATTATATTTTAACGTAACTATATAAAATCACCGACACCATTACACAAACATTGTTTCAGGCAACAAAATTTGAAATTAATATTCATTCCTCATATAACGGACATCATTTCTCCCAATTTCACAAAAGATTCCTAACATGTCCGTCATGTACAACTGGTATAGAGAGATAGAAATCACGAAAAACATTTAAACATTTTCGGAATATTTATGTACAGATATATAGCATTAAAAAAAAACAAATAAAACGTCTGTATATACTAGAAAACCACATGAAGCTAACCGTGGAAGAAATACCTAACAGAAAACGTGTGTTACGTGTCCAATAAAACAAACCACAAACATAGCCACAAAATCAGCGACCTACGAATTCAAAAATAATAAAATATATGAAAAGAGAAAAGTCGAAAGTCATTCCACGACTAATTCTGACATAAAATATCAATCACCTATTGGAGTAGGTCTTCGGGGATTAAACTATACGAAAAAGACAAAATTAAAATGAACCAATAACTTACAAATTCTAAGTAAGTTAAAAAAAATTCGACGAAAAATTACAAAAACCTTAAACTATCTTATAACTGGAGATACTCATATCAGAGGCTGAGATCCTCTTGCCCACCCCAAGACTATATTGAACAGATATCAGCAAATTTCAAGAGCACAAACGCGCAATATACACCGCTTTTCTCTAAATGTCGATGCATGCGACCGTTTTATTTCCGCCCTGATGCAGAATTTAAGCAGATGCTTAAATTATATGATCATTTCGGAAGTGAAAATCTCCATTAATTTTCTTCTGTTGCATGGTCTATATCACGACTTTCATAATGCTAAATGAGAACAAATATAATGAGTGTCCCATCTTCGATGGCGGCAGCTCCTTGCTATAAAGAGAACATGTCTCAAGAACAAAAAAACATTCCGCCCTAAAATAGGGATTGTGCAGTCTTCAACGAGACTGCATCATGGATGATGGAGACATGCAGAGAAAGCAGACATACTCAACTGACACCTACTTGTTATTACTACAATGTATGCATTCTGGAGAAATAGCCAGTTTATTTCCTTTTGCAAACCAAAAATTCTCCTCACATATCAGCTAGATGAAACAATTTCAAAGATGTACATGTTTCTTAATCAAGAGCTCGTCGCTTTTCTTTAATTTCACCACACAAAGGTCTGTTCCGGGAAAATGCGATAATAATAAACCATGAGAAGCATTGTAACAAATTCGGGTTAAACGGCGGTCTTTCTCTTCGACCAAGTACACAATTAACAAATGATTATAGCGGTTAATGTTTTTCTTTGAGATGGTATAATGATTAGCAAGCTGGTCTCGCTAGATCAGTTAAGACTGAGTAGTGAGATAGATCTTGACTGAGTGATGCATACTTTCGTCCTTGTATTATATCGAAGCTACGTGTAGTAAATCAATATACTGAAGTATGTTTATCATACAAACTAAATTTTTACGTTTCATAATTGCTCAGATGAAACCATGCCTTTAAAGCTTTTATATCTCAATTATTGTATATATCTATATTTTCCTTGACCACAAATAAAAGGCGTATCACGAGGTCTCAACAAATAAATTTTGGACTATATATACTGCTGCTGGAGTTTAACTCTAATCTATCCAACATACGTTAACACACATTGAAAAAATCCAATGGAAATCATTACTTCGGTGAAAGAAGTTCTAAAGCCCCGCAAAAAAAAAAATGAATATTGGCAGTATTGCACCTGCTTGCAATATACAATTTTACCACAATGAACATTATATTACAGCGTTTCAAGCTAAGATATAGATAGCGCTCTTTTATGACTGCAATTACATCATAATATGAACGAAGACTTGGAAGAATTGATTTTATTCCACGTCTACTCTATATAATATACACGGAACAAAATCGAAGTTATTCCTGTTGTTTTAAATTTATTTTCCCTCGATATAATTTTCTTGCATAAATTTGTTCATGGTTCAAAGAAAAATAAATCAAATATAAATAAAAACGGGGTTCTTTTATACAGCGAACTCCAAAAGTTGTGGGAACATTTTGACATTGAATATCTCGAAAAATATGAAGGATATAAAAACGCGCCTGATATATTCTGAAAGAATTTAATCTCATGTTATACATGGAATGTTCAAAGATTTTCAATGTGAGCACCGTTGGCCACACGGCACACATCAGATCCGTTATCTTCCAACTTCATTTGTATTGCAATGCAAAAGTCACAAGCTGATTTATCAGTTTATTTTGCAACTGTTGGGTTAACTGTAGCTTGTAAGGTTTCATGTGCAGTCGCCTTTTTAAGATAGACGAAATAGCAGTTGGACGAAGCTGAAGTTCCTGATCGATTTACGGGGGCTCAACTCGAAGGTAGTTCGAATTTTCTCAACCGTATCATCTGAATTTTAGGGCCGCCCGTTCTCTTCGCTGGGAAAAAAACCCATCCTTCATGACTTTACCATGCCATCGCCATATAGATTTTCTTTCTGGTGCCTATTTTCGGAATTTTATGCGAAAAGCACGTTGAACAATAGTCCATGATTCTGTTTTTTGCAAATTGAAGGACGTGAAACGTCTTTTCTGGTTGAGTAAAAACCATTACTGGATCTGAAAAAGTATTAAAAATTATTAGCATTACAAAAGCGTAATGAATTTAGTTTTAAAATCGTACCAGTTTGATCTTTCTGCCATTCATAGTTCTGCAGATATGATGACTGGCATTAGCCCAAGACATCTGGAATACCCTGTATTTTATAATGGGTTGTTTGTTTAATTCATGTGAAAATGATTATGTTTAGCCCACAATTAATAAAACTATTGTTAAATGACTTAAATTACCAAATGTGCTTAAAATATTCTTTTCATTTTTTTCAATTTAATTATTTAAAACTCTTTTTGTAAGGTGTGAGAAATCTGTTTTTGCTTGAAGATATCTTCGGTTTTATGATTCTTTTTTATGAATTCAGAAACATATATCATGATTTGACCATGGATATTATGTCAATTCCATAGATTTTAACATTAGTCTTGAATGGAAGTATAAATATGTTTACTATAAATTTCCTAATTGTAACATATATTCACTACGCGACCCCTGCTGCTCTCAATTAATGTTTGAGTAACTGTTACAAAAAAGACCCCAAATTTAGCCAACTTATCCAGTCGACATATTATTAAAACTGATGTTTGAGAAAACATATATAACGGAATATTTGACCTATAGATTGATATTTGTATTTAAATGCGAGAGTTTGTTGACTTAGTGCTAATATCTCTGATAATTCACATTTTTGGCTGGTTAATTATGTCTCTTGCTCATTACGATTCTAATTCTACAAAAAACCGTTTGACAATTTCATACATTGTTTATTCTTCAGTTTCTAATGATTTAACCTTATTGTTTACTTATGCATGAAATGTGTCGATATTTTTAACATCACACATTATTTTTATAATATTGTTCTTTCTTTTATAGGGTGGTTTCATCATAACATTAATAAAAATTAATTATCAATAATACTTTATTCTCTAAAGTCAAAGTTTTATCAAGTGATATATGATTGCCATTTTTGCTGAAATCAATTATATCATTCATTGTGTTTCGTCAGTTTGTTTTTTAAGATGTGCTTGAATACGTCACAACAAGTTGTACACAATAATAACACTTATTAAAAAGCCTGTGGACCATTCATGTTACAGCTGATCACGAGATCCTGATGTTTAAAAGAGCATATATGTTGTATGTGTAACTAACTACAGTGTACCACCATATTCGCTAACATCCATATACCTTGAGGGGGCGGTTATCCCTCAGCTTAAAATGATTTTAATATATTGTGTCAAGTGTCAACGGCGAGCTGTGTGCTGATTTATTTTTTTCTCTTTTCCGCTTGACATTTGTATACCAATAAAAATTGATAAGAAATGTAGGAATAATTCTGACTGGTTCTCTTATATCTGCGGTAATTTGGTTCCTCTTGTCAGGCAAATATCACTAATTTAGTGAAGAAGACATATCCTGATTACTTTGTAGGCAAATTAGGGGATCAGGATAAGTAATTCGCTCCTTACTTTTGCTGTAAAACGTGCCAGGAGAACTTGCGGAATTGGAGGAATGGTAAAAGTAAGAGTATAACATTTTCGATTCCAGTGGTCTTGAGCGAGGGAAAAGATCACATTACAGATTGCTATTTATGCATGATAAATCTAAATGAAATACATCTCAAGAACAATCACCATATCCATTACCCCAATGATCTTTCTGCGCTAAAATCAAACCTTCATTGCCCAGACCTTACTGTTTCTGAGCCAGATGGAATATAGCACTGATTCCTAATATGACTGTTGTACCTGTGGATGATGCATACAAACTAGGAGAGGGCGACTACCCAGTACCGTTGACACAAGCAAAACTCAACAATCCGCTAGGAGACATGAACCTTTCAAAGGCATCTGCTAAGCTACAAAGTTAACGTCTCTAAGCGAAATATCTTCTGCCACCAGGAACAAAGTCTTACTGGTATCGAGGCTGTGAGAGAATTGCAACAGTTTTTCGCGTTCCAGGTTAAGTGATTTTTGGCTTATTGTAAGAACATTGCTTGATGGATGTGATCAATGTGCTTAGAGTATTATGCTAAGGAAGGAAAACTTTTTTATTGACTCTTCCAGAAGTTTCAAAGCAGTTCTTCTACATAATGAATATAGTTTTTCATCTGTCCCTATTTGGCATTCATTATAAAGTAAGTAGCAATTGCATGGGTCCTTTGTTGTCTACTGATACGTACCAGGTGCACAAATGGTTGATCTGTGAAGATCTTAAGGTGGTTGGACTGGTCCTAGGGCTCCAAGTTGTGTGTACGATGTATCCTTGCTTTCTGTGTCTCTGGGTGAGTCAGGCTGACGACCAATATTATGTCAGACAAGAGCGGCCTTTAAGACAAAGGGTAAAATATGACTTGCATAGCTTTCAGTCTAACACTCTCGCTGAACCGATCAAATTGCTGCTTCCATCCTTACATATGAAGTTAATAGTAAAAAAAAATGTGAAGGCAATAGACAGGGAAAACAGTGGGTCTCCTGCAGAAGCCGTTCTCACGAGAATGGAGGAACTCAAGGCTGGTGTATTTGACGGTCCTCAAATAAGAGAACCCATGAAGGACCTAATGTTTGACGAAGCACAGAGCGAACATGAACTGTCCGCCGGCAGTCACTGAAGTCAGTTACAAACGTCCTGGTAAACCGACGGATTTGTGTAATACGAGAAGGAAATTGAAGTGCTACTGAATAGCTTCCGCAAATTCAGGAAACGATTGTCAGAGAAAGTGCACTTTCTGCGGTCACACTTGGATTATTTTCCAAAGAACGGTGGTGATTTGAGTGAAGTGCAAGATAAGCGTTTCGCCAAGATATTAGCATTATAGAAGAGTGCTATCAAGGTCGATGTGATGTATACTTTCTCGTTGACTCTGCTGGTGCTTGAAACTGGATGCTGTGGCTGACGAACACAGGAGGAAGTCCCTGAAAAGACCTTTCATCCATGAACAGCTTTTGTGCATTTTTACGTTTACTATAGCACAATGCGAACTTTCTGCGAATATATCAGCCCTAAATTTAGATTTATTTGTGTATTTCAACAAGAAAATAATAGTTATAATACTGTTTATACGTTTCATGTAAGAATTTGTAAAATTTTATCTCATTAGAAAAAAAATGAGTATGATTCTTGTATTCATCTTAAAAACAGCCTTAACATCAGCTATAATATAATCGAACTTGAAAACATCGCAGACCAGTGTAATCCGACTATTTGCAAATATACAGAAATGTAGATGTATAGAAATATATGTGTGTGTGTGTGGAGATATATATATATATATATAGAGAGAGAGCGAAAATAATAGAGAGAGAGACAGAGTGCGTACGTGTGAGAGGTCACTTTCTTTCCGTGTTGAAAATCATAATCAATCAAAAAACAATTAATTTGTGAACATATTTTATTGTGTGCAGTCATTTTATTGCGAGAAGTATGGCTAAAACCCCAACAGGATTATATACACGAAATCTCACAGAGCGTATGATCTTTGCTGGACGATGACAGGCTATCTAGCACAACTGGATGAAATAAACACAATAGTGATGTGTAATGCCAGTGTGATGATGTCACTATATCGCTAGTAGGACTTCCTAGACGGAAATCAACTGTAAAGTCTCAAGCTTCACCCAACACCTATCCGTTTTCAAGGTTAGCCTTAAAGTTGTAAGTCAAAGGCTCTGATTTGAAATAATGAATGATAGATCCTCCAGGTTTAGTTGGCAAGACACGCTGCAAAGGAATGAAAACATATCCAGCATTCAATAAATTAGCATGGAGAAAAAGTACGCGACGCTGCAACAAGGCCCAATAATGGGACTTATGAGGGGGAGGTTTTTCAACATAATTATTATGACGTTTGAACTGAAGCTGGCATTCATATTTTATACTAAAGATAAAGGTTGATTACTGGCTTTAAAAATACATTGATTACTACTTTATTAACACCAGCAGTCAATATGTGATATATATATATATATATATATATATATATATATATATATATATATATATATATATATATATATATATATATATATGTAAGCAAATATGTGGATATAGATCCGACAGTATGAAGAAAATATACGGAAAAAACAAACAAAAATCCTTATATGCAATTATACTGTTTTAATGTTAATATGTCAAAGTCGGACGTTTCGGTCTAATAAACCATCTTCAGGACATATTCATAAATATAATTAACATTATTAATTCAACATGACAAAGACGATGGACATAAAAACAATACTTATCCAAACAGATAACTGGATTTTTGTTTGTTTTTTCCGTATATTTTCTTTACACACACACACACACACACACACACACACACACACACACATATATATATATATATATATATATATATATATATATATATATATATATATATATGGGGGATGGAGGTGTTTTTGTGTGTATGTGTGTGTGATAAATCATATGTATATGTAGATATACTTGGATGTACATATATATTTTTCGTCGGGTGTTTTAAAAATGTGTGTGCGCGCGCGTGCGTGCGTGTTTTTGCTCAAGATAAGGAAGAAAACGTGTGTAAATTTAAAACTGGACACCGAGATCAGTAAGTAGCGTCGATGCGCTGCTTCCTTTTTTAGCACAATATCGGACCCTGAGGGAAGATTGGTGGAACCACTATTTTATATAATGGTAGAAATGACTGGTTAGGATATCTTGAACTTATGTTTTATTGTATAATATCATCGAAGATAAACAAATAATTTGTAAAATATTCTCCATTATTTAACAAATTATTAATTTATTATATTCTTCATACAAATATTTAATGAAAGATTTAATAACATTGAATAATTAATACAAATTTCATGCTGGATATATTCTCTTGCATCATAAAATCTGTCATATTATATAAATCGGCATTAAGAAAGTCGCGAAAGTAAGATTTAATTAGCGAAATGCGGATCGCAAAATCAAATTTAAATTTTAAATTCCATTCAGAATATATTCATTTACGCGGCATATAAATACTCCTGCTAAAGTAATTACGCGTCAAATTTCAAATTCACAATCTGTTAAACTGAATATAAAAATAACATAAAATAATGCGGAAATAATTTATATTAATTTCATTCAATCACTCTGAATTTCCAGTAAATGTAATAATAGCAATCTTAGTGAAATTAGCAGAATAATTAATTTAAATTTTCGGCCATTTTCGGCCATTTTCGGCCATTTTCATTTGATATGTATTCCATTAAATCCTACATTTTACAAGATTTCCCCTGAATAAATAATTTTAATTGTTGGGTGAATTATAAGTATCTATGTCATTGACTAATTTTTAAATTATTTTTGTTTCAGTTCCTCGATGTACACACGCCGCTGATTCGTGAAAAGTAAATTAATTTTCTTATCAATATCAATTTAAAGAAGAATGATGTTCCAAAAAAGATGATATATCGTAAACTTTATAGATATTTGCTATATTTAATCTTAAACTGAGCAATACGTATCGTGCTTTTAGATTAAGGCAGTAGTTGAAATAGGTTAATGATTTAATGCCGTTCTCAGCCGAAGAAAAATAACCCTCTGAAGTCTCATCTATTTCAAAATCTAATTTATATTTGCAATAAATTTACATGAATTTGGAAGAAATGTTGGAGTTTGAAAGGAAACATATATCATACTATGATTTTTTAGGACAATTTGAATAGGTTAATGAATTTTCAGTTATATTATGTTTGTGAGTAGCTTAAAATGTAGAGTAATGGCATTATTAAACGTTTCCGTCTAAGGAAATATTAGGTATTCAGTGTTGTTTCAATTGAAATTCATACAATCATTCTAGCAAATCAATTTATCAGGAGAATCAATCCATTTATGTTCCACGCGTGATATACGCTTAGGAGATCATGTATCATTCGATACATGACTGACGAGGCAGAATTTTTCTCGCATTTTCTGCTGTTGCTTTCTGCGGTAGAAAATGAACCAATTACCATCTAAAGCTATATAACTATTTATACATAGCTGGTGGGGGGAGAACAAGAGCATTCATAACTTTCCCAAGGTCATTCGTACGTTAGTGAATGAAATGGGTTCGACAGGATTTCGAACCCGGCTCTCTGATTCCTCAATCCGAAGCGCTATCCATTGCTCAACCGTCGACCGTTCTGGTACTGAAGGAATTTTCCGCCCCACATTTTTGTTTAAAGAAGTGTTGATCATTGATATATTGAGTTGGCTATTACTTTCTTATCGAGTTTCAGACGCTGTTGCATTTTAACTACTACTGTTGTTGCAATTTCTCAAATGATGTGGTTTCTGATATTTGGTAAATTTTTGGATTCTGTAACGCCAGTCCACGAGGAACATTCCATCAAGAAACATTTAACCATCAATCTGTGAAAGAGGTTGTATTTAGCTTGGAATTTACATATTTCAAAACGTGTCTGGCGCTACGTAAAATATAAAATCAAGTTAGCGTTTAACTTGAACTGGAATTTGAAAACTTCAGGTATGTATGACATTTTCCTAACTCAAATTTCAGTAAGTTGCTTCATATACTTGTGGAAAGAGAGAATGTTTCAGGATCATTAGTAATGCTAAATTGGAACGTACAAATTCTGACATCTAACTTGTTGTCACTGCTAATTTTTGCTAGCGATTTTTCTTTTTCAAAAGTCGAACGGTCTGGTCGCCGAGATGGCGAAAGAATGTCAGGTCAAACTTCTAAATAATAAAAAAAAGATAAATATGCCGACCAGCCCTATGACCACATAAGAACCTGAAAGCAAGTACTAGAAAGATATATTGAAGACAAGGCTTCCCAAAGATTTTAAAGGACGGACAGTATCCCCGGTTTTTATTGAGACTTTATTCATCATGTATCAAGTTTGCTGATAAAATCTGTTTGAGTTAATTCCCTTTTGTATTATAACTCCTCTATATCCCTGATCTATAAAGGCGTACACGCGGCGCCATGTTCTAACTCAATAAATCTTCAATAAGTACTATTTTAACACTTTGTCCTTCTTCATTATACTAGTACTACTACTACTACTAGTATATATAATAATAATAATAATAATAATAATAATAATAATAATAACAATAATAACAATAATATCCAATAATACCTGGTCATTGGGTTTTTATTCTCTAGTCATTGCCCTATGGAAGGAACCTGAAAATATCACACTCCCCGCAAAATAATGCTAGTTTTAAGTATCAAAGGAAGAGTAGAAATGTTCGAGTTTATTGCCGGAGAAGATGTGCGCAACGGGTTTGTCGAGGAGAGGGTTGTGGAAAGAACATCATCGCAAGCAAGAAACAGCAGATATCGTGAAACTATTCATCTCTGGCGAGATTTTTCTAAATCTATCTTCGCTAAGTTTGTGCAAGTGTTTTGGGACGATTTATCATTAATATGGTCCCAAGTGATTTTTTTTTTAATTTCAGTGCACGTGTGTGTATTTTAATTATAATTATGTGCGTGTGCATGATTACTAAATAATATATACATATATTATCATTTAGTCAATTTTTTCCCAAAGTGATACAAGTGCCCATCCAATTTTTCTGAATCACACATCATCCGCGCCTATTACAAGTGACCCGCGTCAATATATACTGTTTTTACCAAGTATTTTCAGCAATTCGTTGAGCCCTATTACCTTCGCATTATTTAAGTTTGTCAACATCCAATGTAGCCGAACTTACAATGCAATTTGGTTGCAGGAAACGATCACGGAGCCCCACCATTGAAATGACAAGGAAAATAATACAATTTCACCTGTCAGACACATGAAATTATCTCACGTTTCCACTTTAATCTTACGTGAATTACTGGATATCTGCTTTTTTATAACAATTTTCATCTCTGTTTATTAAAATAAAATTATTGATTACTTTATAAAATACTATATTTTATTAGTAATATTGTCTTGTAAAGACAACGTAATGTTATATGCATAAGCCGGTGGTTATTGAACAAAATAAAACTGTTAATAATAAACATTTTCAATCTTTTTCAGAGCATTCTAGCAAACACGACTTCACTGCGAATCGGTAGAAATGCTAGAGATCAAAGCACAACCAATAAATAAGTTCCCGCGAACAAAAGTTTACTTCAAGTCAACTGCTTTCGGAATTCTAAATTACAAGAAATCACTATAAAATGGAAATAAAGTTTTTCATGTTGCCTGGTGATTCTTGTTCATTTTTAGGGTTATTTAATGTGAGTTTTAGATCTAATTTCCTTTCATGAAAAATCAATGAAACTGGCCTACAGAGGTCGAGAATATAATTCATGTCACAAGCCAACAATAAATATTTGACAAATGATTCAATGACAGTAGGGCCAAATGTCATTGAATTCTATATTAGGAATATGCTATCATTGATAGACTACGTAGTGCCTTGTAATATCAGTATTGAAATATATTTTTTTCACTTATTGTTTACTAGTTTATACATGAGGAACAAACGTCATTTATAACTTGCTGATCCACCTTATAATATGTAACATATATGTAAATTTATTCTTACCAATACATATTGGACAGTACAATACATCTAAAGTATTCTACTTTAATATCGTGCCAGAATGTTAAAAACAGATTCAAAATATGCTGTAGGCTTGGGGATATTATAAAGAACATTCCGGTTAAGGCCACGGGCTATTATTCTGGGAACTGTAGTATCAAGTGAACTCTACGAAACGATTCCCCTGCAGCTCATTCTGTTTGTTTTGTTTTGTTTTACGTTATATCAACTCATGTCATTTAATGTCGACAACTTTTTTTTTCCTGGTAATATTTTTGTTTTTTTGTCACAAATCCATTTCTGCTAATATTTTTTTCTCAAAAATGTATAACTGGTAATATTAATTTTTCAAAAAGCTATAGCTGGTAATATTATTTTTTCAGAAACATATAGATGGTAATACTATTTTTTCAAAAACGTATAGCTGGTAATATTTTTTTTTTAAAAACGTATACCTGGTATTATTATTTTTTTTTTTTAGAAAAACGTATACCTGGTAATATTTTTTTTTCAAAAGCGTACAGCTGGCAACATTATTTTTCCAAAAACTTATAATCAGAGGCTCTGATTTTGGACGTAGTTTATCGTCTTACCCAGGACACGGATGTGTTTTATCGTCATATCCAGGACACGGATATAGATTATCGTAATACACAGGACGCGAATGTAATCTGAGTTTGAAATACTTGTCCATAGCTGGAATTCAAAGAGGTGCTACCACCGCGTGTCGGGGTTTACGTGGGAACTCCAGCAATTAAGAGGTGGTCGAAGTTCCTCAAAACCTCCTGATCAGAGGCCTTGCTGTTGGACGTAGTTTATCGTCTTACCCACTAATTCATTTCTGTGGAAATATTCCATCATTCACTGCTCTGTAGAAGATCTTATATGATGTAATATTTCTGCACATTTTTCTTTGTTTCAGTATAAATATGCTTGTCATTTGGAAAGCATTTTTGCCTTTCCATTATGCTTTCGAATTTCGGTGTGGCAGTCTCCATCTTACAACATTGCTCAACCGCAATGAATATTGGTTCTCTGTGTTGTGCGGGAAGGTTTTTCTCGTCAGAGTCTATCCTTTAAATCTATAAATATTCGTCCGTGCATTTAATACTAGTGCCATATATGGTGTGTTGCCCTCACTGTTCATCTCGTGGTTTTTGACAAAATCCAAAGACGGATAGGAAATGTGATATCTCCTGAACTGGTAACTCAACTTCTGTCAGTTTCTCACAGATGTAATGTGATTTCCCTTTGTCTTTTCTACAAATATTTTCATGACAACTGCTTTGACGAGCTATTTTCACTGGTTCTCCAACTTCATAAATTTAAGCGTGCTACTAGTTTGATACATTAGTGCCACGCTTTTAATGTCGAAACAGTTAAATGTAACCTCCTCTGATCCAACAGCTTCTACACTCGCACTTCCCGACAGTGGAATTCCCTTCCTCTTATATGCTTGCCTGATAACTATAATTTTCAAAAATTTAAATGTAATTCCAATCGATATATTCTGATGTCTGTATCTTGATCACCTTCTTTCTTTTTATCCTTTCCTCAAACACCCCTCTTTATTATTACTTTCATTCTCTGTAACCCCTTGTGTGCCTGTAGGACTCTCGCCATTCTTGGTGTGAAAAGATAAAAAAGTGTAACTCTTCGATTTTAATATATCTTAAGTGTAGTGTCCATCTCGCTTTTTTATCTCTAGCTGACAATTTCTTTACAAGAGAGACTTGTTTTGAGGCTAGTTTTTAGAATTATTTTACTTACACTCTTTCAATAGTAATTTGTTTTTGTTTTTTTTTAAATTTTGGATACTATATACATTTATCATCTTCCTATAATTTAAGCATATTTGAAGCACAGTATTTGTTGTTAAATTTTAAGACAACCCCGAAGTCAAACAAGCGGGATAGGCTGAATACTGAATCATTAGTTTTAAATATATAAAAAGCGTGTAGATCTCAGATCAAAGGGGTTTTTGTCACACATTGTATATTTTACCATTTTGATGGAACAGTTTCTTATTGACTGGTATTCCAAGTTAATGTTTATGTTTAGAAATGAAATTTCTGCAGCGTAGATGAAATTAAATTCTTTTCCTTGCATATTCTTAGATTTCATCTGTACCTGTACACTAGCGAATAATTATGCTAATGTTGCATTCACCATGTTTATAAAATTCATCATTTTGTGCAGTAGAAGAGTCTGATTCGATTAACGATTGTATTTCTTTTATACTGTTAATAGTTAGATTCGATTAATTATTTTATTTCTTTCAATAATGTCGGTTTTATTTTTAATTTATATTTTTATTTTCGGGAACATTTAATGTTTGCTAAAATATCGTTTTATTTACTCTATCATGAGAATGTACTTAAAGATATTATTATTTCTTTATCATTGCTTTACGATTCCAACATTTTATATTTTCTGTAATATGTCATCCATTTTTTTTTTTACTGGGAAGGATATGAGAATATTTCAGAATCCGCCTGCATCCGGATAGAAAATTGAATGAAGATCCATTATTGGTGGTTACAATCTTAACAACATAACATATGAAAATCACATCGAGTTGATACCGGCTACCGAAATAAAAAGAATAGAGCAACTCCTACAAAATCAGCGAAGGATAAATGAGAAGAAATTATTGATCTTCACTTACAAGGAGACTGAATGCATGTTTATTAATTATTAAAAAGAAACAGGCAACATGCAAATTACAACTTGGATATAATACAAAATAATACGTACAACATTTTAAATACCTGGAAAGTGTTTTAACAATAGAACGAATTGTGCAATTCTTAAATCCGAAAGAGCATTTGGGTAACGAAAAAGCCTTCTAAACATTAGACATATACTAAGAAACGGTCAAATTTCGTTAGAAACAAAGTAAATTTTACTGAAATGTTATGTAATATCTGTTCTTCTATAGGACAAGGAGTGATTGACAATCACTTTGCAGATGAAGAAGAAACTAGGAATAATAATAATGTATTTTTATAGAAGAAAAATGAGAATATCAGGGAACGAACATGAAAGCAAATCAACGTTTTAGAGGAAATAGAAATGGAAACAAAATGGACAATTATATTTAATATCAGAAAGAGACAGTTGAGATTTCTAGGGCGCATAATTGTGGAAATATGCATTGTAAAAAAAAAAAACCTCCGGGCAGTTTGAAGGCATGATGGACAGAGGAAAACAACGCACAATTTACATATCAGGCTTGTGTGATTGGGAGCACAATAGGTCCGGAGAGATAGAAAAAATATATGTCAAGCTACATTAGAAATTATAAATGATAGGAAATTGTAGAGAGCCATAACCGCCAAAGTCCGGAATGGACAGAGAATACTGAAGAAATGTATGGGAAATGGGAATATATGTCCACTATTTTCCAACATTTTTCTCATTCCCGCTGGCACATGCTATTGTTGTATTTTTGTGTATATAATTTTCTCTTCTCTATCTCTATTGCTCTCTTTTTCTCTCCCTCTTTCTCAATGTGTGTATATATATATATATATATATATATATATATATATATATATATATATATATATATATATATATATATATATATATATGTGTGTGTGTGTGTGTGTGTATACTGCCTCTAAGTGTTGACTTCTATGTTCACTTTTATATGTATATATATATATATATATATATATATTGGGGGGTTGTGTATGTGTGTGTGTGTGTGTGTGTATGTGTGTGTGTGTGTGTGTGTGTGTGTGTGTGTGCTGCTGTGTGTGTGTGTGTGTGTTGTGTGTTTTATGTCATTAGGATACGAATTTATTTTATTAGAATCAGCTAACAAATTTAAAACTGGAATCTATTTTCAATAAGATTTTGAAAGGATGATCTACATTACTTTCGAAGACAGTCCTTTCCTACGTCATTATTATTATAATTGAAGTATCAGGCGTAGATTGTTGTTGTGGATGAGACGAGTTTTATAAATACTCTATTTAATAAACTATACATAATGTAACTAGAAAAGGTACGCCTCATAATATGATAAGGAGACATTTTCACGGTGTACTCAAAGCAAGGAAAATGGATGATGTTTATATACACATTTAACAGTGTTATTCATCGTTCCGGGACTGAGAGAAGAGACGCTCACCACCAAATGAAAGAAATGTACTATTACTAGTTCATAATGCATTCCAAATATTTAGATTAACGGATATATTCCAATTTAATACATTCGAATTTAATTGGTACGCGCTTTGTTTTAATTTTATACAGTGTTTATTTTCATTATTATTTGTATATGCGTTAGAAGATTTTGTGATTCTGTGTATCTTAAACCTACGCCCAGTTTACATAATTTAATGTTAACATGAATGTATACCTGTTACCAAAGGCATTGTAAAATTCGCTTATTGTATGACAGACTTGTATCTCGAACATATAGAAATTTAGACATTATCATCAAAATATTACACTTAAACAACATAATTATATTCTACAATATTAACTATTTTTACATTGTAAATTTAGCATATTGTATGACAAACAGACTTGTGTATCGAACATATAAAAACTTAGATATTATCATCAAAATATTACACATACACAACATTATTATATTGTACAATATTAACTCTTATAAAGTTTCAAAATAAAAAAAGGCTTATATATAAAATAACCATATTGAGAAATAAACATTATGTATCTGAAAGACACAACAGAGAGGTTAATTTAATTTTAGTTATTTGGCGATACCAATGAAGAAACTCCGTAATTACTGAACTAAACGTGACATCAACATAGATTGTAATGAACAATTATGAGTTTTAAAGCATTTTAGAATGTCTATATCATCTGGAACTCTAGTAATGACCAGTAGTGTGACGGAAAGCCCTTGATCACAAATTATCCGAGTTTATTCTGCGTTCCATATGCGAACTCCTTGATAAATTTGTTTACCCTCCGACCTAAGGTTTCAATTGATTTGAATATTTGTATCCACATTGTATTTTGACTACTCATCCGAAGGTTTTTACGAATAAATATACAGGTTTTCTCGGTCTTTTGTCTCGCTTTTATTTTAAAATTATCATAAATTAATATGGAGGAGAAAGGATAATGTGTTTTGGTTGTTATTTGTTACTTAAGTAGACCTCACGTGTAGTTGTCTTAATATGTAACCTTCGCGTGTATAATTATTGTGGGAGCCTCATAATTTTGATATATGGGGGGTTTGGTTGATAATCTGGATGCGTGTGTGCGTTTCTGCGTCTAATGTACATTTTTACTTCTTTTTGTTAGTGCCCATATATTGATTGGGTGGTTGTTTTTTCTGTGAGGGAAATAATTTAGTTACACCGTTTATTGTTTTAGTAGAAGGATCTTTTTTTTTTGTTTTTTCGTTTTTTTGTTTTTTTGTTTTTTTGTTTTTTTTTTTGCATTCTTTGTATGGACTTCAAAGAGGTTGATGATATAAAAAAGAATATTTGTGTTTAATGATGAGGAAATATTCATATATATTCTATGCAATAAATTTTGTTTTCTTCTTAAGGTAGCATATATTATATTGAGATTTTGGAGATTTAATTTCGGTGTGTTACGAACGAATTCGAGTTTTGTCTGAATGTATGTCTCTATTCTGTTTGTAGATGTCGGCTTTTG
>OZ010571.1:115738905-115741405 GCA_963932145.1 Acanthosepion lycidas
CAGATTAAAATAAACCGATCAATTCTTTATATATGCGTGAGCCGATAAATTCACGGTTGTGTGTGTTTGTGTATGTGCTTATTTGCATGTCTGTATACATGCGCGCTTAAGTGCACGTACGATATTTGTTTAACGTCAACACTTAAGTATTTAGATTTCTACTATTCTGGGACTCATTATGTAGTCATTGAGGGAAACAAAATGTGTTGTGGATTCCTTTCCAAATGGCTATACTTTTATGATCTTCGTTTCCATATTTGTAAGCGAAGTACAAAATGTTGTCTGTATACCCTTACTTGTGCAAAGCGCTCATTTTTAGAAAATTGAACATACTTCTAGGCTGAGAAATCGTATTGTTCTTAGTATATTCTCATTCAGAGTCACATATTTTATATGTATCCGCATTTTGTCTATGAACAATTAGTAGCATTTACCTTCTTTACATTGAACCTATAGTTTAATATTGAAGCTTTATATAATCAACAAAGCATTCGAATTCAGTGTTAACCGTCACATTAATTCCTTCCCAACCAAGGCTACATGGTCCCGTCTACCCTGCTATTTAACCCATAGTTTTTTTTTTACCTTACTTTTTCGAAGCTTGCATATTGTATATAACTATTTCTGGTAAGCTTAGTTTGAGACGCTATCTCTCTCTCTCTCTCTCTCTCTCTCTATATATATATATATATATATATATATATATATATATATATATATATATATATATATATATATATATATATATATATATATATATATATATATATATATATATACACATACGTTTTTATGTTTAGACTTTCGTTTTTAGATACTAATATTTAAGTAAATGCTATGTTTATAATGAAGAGTATTAACGACATTTACAGGTCTGAATGTTCGAGAAATTTTCAAAGAATATATGAATCCTCCGACAGGAATCGAACCTGTATCCTATACGGAGCCGTCATATCGACTGACATGCTTTACCGATAGAGCCAAAGATGAGCGTACACTTTGATTTTACTGTTTTTAAACTACAATTCACGATATTTGGTAAGAATATTACAATAATACAGAACAGACACAGGCAAACATCCACCTGCATACGGAGAGAAAATATATTCAGTATATATGTAAATTTAGAAAGGGGTATAAAACAAATCTATGTCTTCTGCTGGACTTATTCAAACAATAAAACGAGTCGATCCTGAGAGAATTAAATGTCCTAACAGCATTCAATGATGGCTGCCACAATTTTAACAACATAAGATATACAGATATATCAGCTTTGCATGCAGCCACTGAAAGGAAACTACAACTAGTCCTACAGAATGGAGTAAAGAAAAGCGAGAATAAACAATGTTAATATATATATATATATATATATATATATATATATATATATATATATATATATATATATATATATATATTGCAAGAATACATAATGCATTGTTGGAACAGCACAACATGCAAATTAGAAATTGAAGATACGAAAATAAAACTAGTGCAAAATTTTAAATATCTGCGAATTGTTTTTCATAGGACAGAAAATACGAGACAGAGATCCTAAGGCGCATTTGGTTGGAGAAAGATACCGTCCAAAAGCTTACTAAATTATCACGATACAAATGAAATATTATGTAATATATGTCTCTCGATATGGCAGCGATTTCTGGAGACTCTTCTCACAGATGAAGGAGAGACTTGAATCAACAGAAATAGTGTTCTACAGAAGGATAATGTGAATACCATGTACCGAATATGTGACCAAAATTTAAATTTTATTGAAAATGGAAATAAAGATTGCATTTATATATAACATCAGAAATGGAAAATTTAAACTTTTAGGCCACATACTGAGGAAATAGTACTAGGAAAATTTGATAGAGGCCAGATTGAAAGCAAGTAGGACAGAAGGAAACAAAGCTTAGCTTATCTTGCGAGAATTATTGCAAACCGGGATTAGGTGAGAAAACAAAATTACAAAATTTGGTAGAAGTTAAAAAGAGAGGATGGTGTGAAGAGCCATGATAACAACGTCCTGAAGGGGCACCGCACAGAGTAGGAGTAGATTTTTTCATTATATTTGAAGTGGATTTAAAGTTAAATGTTTTATATTGGTGCGCAACTTTTCTGCAGTGCGAAAAATAGCAAATATTAGGTTGGTGCAACAATAATGACGTGATAATGTTGTTTTTTAACGTATTTTGTAACGTCAAAAAACGACATTATTACGTCCTTATTTTTGCACCAACCTAATAAGTATAAGTAGCCTTTAACACCTTCCATAATATTCTTTTGTCGAAAATGAATTGCTGTAATGCGAAGGTGTTTACAGACGTACTGGCGTCTATTCTCTTGCTTTTCTGTCAATCATCCATTTTTTTTTTGTGCGTGTTTATGCGCGAATCGACTGCATTTTCAGCTCCAGTTTAAAAGTCTCAAATATATTCTCCGCATCTCAGAATGACTTTATGTCAAAGGCAAATAAATAGATATTCTTTAACGATTC
>OZ010571.1:115746405-115786405 GCA_963932145.1 Acanthosepion lycidas
GACATCCATATGAAAGTCTCGATATGATGGGGCTATTTAAGAAGATGGCTCGTGTTTCAGTTTAAAGATTTGGTTTTGCTTCCTTGTGCAGTGATGTAATGCTGCCTATGTTATGTTCCATCTTACTTTCTCTCATACTACATTTGTCATTATATATATATATATATATATATATATATATATATATATATATATATATATATATATATAATCACACACACAGACACACACACACACACACACATATATATATATATATATATATATATATATATATATATATATATATATATATATATATATATATTATATCCACAGACGGACTGTTCCACAGTATCACAGCTCATCAGTGTGACTAGAGGTCCGGTTGCCTCCAGCTAGGATCGAAACCCGATAAAATTGGCGTCAGTCGGGGATTCTAACACTAAGCCGTTGGCGCACGGTACGGATGAAGATGAATGTAAGCGTATTTATTTTTAGACAAACACAGAATAACTGAGAGAAATCGATTCAATTTACCAAAGAGTCATGCATTATTAGTCGTAATAGTCTCTGTTTACAAACCCACACTTTAACCCCAGAGAGCTCAACCAAAAATCATATTAACTATTTAAAAATTTTATTATTCCAAAGACGAAAATATAGAATTTTCAAATATACACACTGTCAGAATGGAACTTACTATCTGCAGATAATAAACCAATTGAAGTATATCAGTTCATCATCAATAGAAACCTAGATATGAATGAAAAGCGGTCTTCACGAAAATTGGATTTGGCGGAAGCAAAACATTACGCTGTAAGATTGTTACAGTCGAAAAATTAGAAATGATGATATTAGTAAATATAAAATATCAAGTGTTCTATACGAACATGTATCATAATAAATTAATTTTACATTTCTCTATATTGAATATTATCATATTCTGATATTTCTTTTTTTGTTTCTCTTTCGTCGTTATATGACTTGTGCTGCATTTTTATTATTTACCTAACAAAAACGTACTCTCAAAAATAATTTATGATTGATATATATATTAATTAAGATAGGTTTTGTAAGATTACATACAAAATATTCTCATTTTGTCTTGAAGGCTTTAACAATATCGGTGGTTTAATAACATTTTTATTGTTAATTCATTTTTTTGCAATAAATATTACATTTTTTATTGAGATATGACAGAAATATATTTTTCTGATTTCCAACGTGTTCCGAAATACATTCTTTTCAATATATTTTTGTGGCTCCATAATACAGTCAAAAGTTTACGAACATTGATATTTTATTTTGTTCAATTTCTTGTTTGTTTGTTTGGTTGTTTTATTAGCGGCATATTATCTACATATGGATCATTTTAATGTTTCATTGTAATTTCCCTGGATGCGTTAGTAATTAATTTTACAAAGATTAATTAATTTTTTTTAATTTATTTACAAAAATGTGTATTGCCGTTAATTCTTATTTACAAAAATACATTGCTGTCAATTTCTTTTGCAATGAAACGATATTGCTGGTATTTTTCTATAAAAAATACATTTTATGCTTTCATAGTGGTTTGACCCCAGTTAATAATCAACTATTTTTTCAAACCTGGAACCCTAACTGGTGCTACCATCCCGCATCAGTTGACCTGGGAAGAACAGCAATTAAGATGTTGTTCCACGCTACTCAAAACCTACCAATCAGAAACCTTGCGGCCGAATGCATTTTATCGTCAATGTTTCGTGTATTGCTTCTTTGCCACTATACAAATATTTATGCGACTTGGAATGTCATTTATAATATAGCAACAAGTATATGTATCAGTTTTATTTGAGTAATCCATCTTTATCTTTGAACATATTTATTTTATTTAATGAATAGTTACAAACGAGATGAGAGAATGAATGTAATTATTTTATTGCCATATAAAAAGTTTTATCAATGACAATGCAAAATATTACTCAAAGGAATTTTTACAATTAAACAGGAATGGAAATTGATATCTTCCATACAAGGTATCAACCTACAACAATGAAATTTATAACTAAGACAGCTGCATACAGTGTAGTTATGGACCAGGTGTATACGAAGATTTGTTACATAATTACAAAATCAAGGACCGCTTTTTCTGACGACATTATAAAAATTATTTTTTCAGAAAAACGTTACACTGAAGTGTTTAGCAATTTGTGCTAAAATATTTTGAGTAGATTTTATAATCATTTCACCTCAAGCAACGGATGATGTAATGAATTACTGAGATTAAAAAAACTGAGACGACAATAATGGAACAGGATTCGCAAAGACAGAAGACCGACTCTGCTTTTACACCTTTAAAAATAGTAATTGACAGAGGCAGGAAACTGAAAGAAATCTCTTCAACATTTTAATATATTTCTTAAAATTAAAAGAAATATCGAAATGCCGATTTACTTATACCAAATCAATATCGAAGTGAATAAACAATATACAATTTTCTACAATTTCAAAAAAAAAAAAATTGTTACTGATTAATCATAGTGTTACCTGGAAAAGTTTCTAGTAATGTCTCATAACAAAAATGATCGAAATATTTTAGCCAACCAATAGCAATATTCTTAACTTATACTGTTTTATCTTATATTACTATCACGGTCAAATTGTCGAGGATGTGACGTTTAAATGATATCTTCAGAGAAGATATCCTCGCATGCAGCAGCTTTGGGGAAATCAATGACAGGAAGTGACATCCGGCTTTTAAATGAAGTCGATGACAAGAAATTATAGGATGCCATCGACGATTGTGCTAGAACGAAGTCACAAATCATCATAACGAAGGCTTTGAGCATAGAGATATTTGGCATATTCGGATCACGCCAGTTTTTACGGTTTTCTAAATATCCGATCATCATAATCACAAAACAATCTGCCAATTGGCTTTGCGGATTTAGAAGAAAGACCGACGTGCTTTAACAGGCGTCAGCAACAGTCATTATCTGCTACCCAAACAGAAGTTCATATTCTGTAACTAGTAGCCAGCCATTAGATATTACTCGTGTTTTAGATATTACTCGTGTTTTAGATATTTTTACGTAGCTATTAGTCAAGAATAACCTTAAGATAATATTTAACTTTTTTTCTGCTTGAAGTTATACGTAGAAATAGACTGGATTGCCAAGTTATTCCGAATAAAGTAAAAATGCTTTATTTCCATTATTTATTTTCATTTTTTGTTTTCTGTTGACATTCATCGTACTTTATACTGGAGCTAAATGATGTTCTGGTTAATGCTTTTTTTTTAATTATTGCCGATTATCTATGTTTATGTTTTCTCAATTTATGTATTTTACTAAGATTAACACAGGGCAAATCAATACGAGAAAAGAAATAAGTAAAATTTGACTTTACTGGAGAGAAACAAAATTATAATAATTATTCAAACCCATAGAGCGAAATTGACAGATATATTGTTTTTTTTTTTTGTTTTTTCAATATTGTTTCTTCATTTTACTGTTTAACTATTAAATCATACAAGATAATTAAATTTTTTTCTTTATTCCTTGAAACTGAATTGACTTTCATCTTAAACGAACGCATACGACAAGTGGTCTGATAATGTCTGCAAATATGTAGAAATTCTAACAATATGAATTTTACTTTAAGTATGCGACAAATTTTTGTATGTAAAATAAAAGGCAATAATGTTACTAAGAAGTAAGGGCTATTGCGAGTGAAAGAGAACGGGAAAAATTTAGAAGGCAATCCTAGATTGGAAACAAGATATAAACCTCTACACCTGTTCAAACGACCGGGGATTAATACGAGCTGCATGATAGGTGAAGCTACATATGCCTATTAGAGTTGGGTTCCTAATTTGTTTTATCTTCAGGAATAAAATATATGCAAAATTTGTTAATATTTTATATATATTTTATATTTATTTTCACAATAGTGTTCGATCGAATTAATTTATTTTCGGGAGCTAATATCGTCATCAACAGACAGTTTCTCTGTATCCCAGACCCTCAGGTCAAGCCGATTTCGGGTATCGGTCGAAGATTCTCAGTGAGAAATGTGAAATTCTGCGTAGTTATTTTTTCATAGATAATATGTAAGAGTCATACTAGAATTAATATTCACTGTTTACAAATACGGGATTTGTTCCCTACAGTGTTAGATCGAATAAATATATTTTATTTTCGGGAGATGATATCGTCAAGCAAAGAGAGACTGTTTCACTGTGTTACACTCCTCAGTGTGGTTAGATATCAGATAGTTTCAGTCGGAGATTCTGAACCCTACGATATAGACCCTCGGCCGAGAGAAAGGCGAATTTTTGCGTATATATTTTTCATAAACCCGCCAGGTTGTTTTGAAGAAAAGGACTCAGTCCGTTGGGCGAGTTTTGCATTATTAGCTGTAATAGAGACTGTTTACAAATACACACTTTTCCCCATATATATATATATATATATATATATATATATATATATATATGTGTGTGTGTGTGTGTATATATATGAAAATATTGTAGAAATTAGGAAAGAAACTGGTTTGGTAAATAATCCAAAGTTCCTTAGTATTTTTGTTATTATTTTTAAAAAATAGTGCTCGATACGAAACTAGTTGCATAAATATAATTATTTATTTAAAAATATGATTCCAACTCGCTACATAGGTATACCTATATATATATATACATATATATATACACACACACACATATATATATATATATATATATATATATATACATATATATATATACATATATATATACATATATATATATACATATATATATACATATATATATACATATATATATACATATATATATACAAATATACATATATATATATACATATGTATATATACATATATATATATATATACATATATATATATATATATATATATATATATATATATATATATATATATATATATATATATAGCATATCTTCATGAAAAACTGTTTCATTGAATAATATAGACACATTGGGCCTACTGACATTTATACTGATACTTTTCAGTTGTCTAATCATTTTCTTGACCTTGAAATAAAATTCATCACCGAATGAGTTGTAGTTCTTTTTAACTCAATTGGTTTCGACCTTTTCTAAGATTTTCTTCAGTGGTAAATACAAATGAAAATCATATTGTAAGTACGATAACTACAACTAATTATGGAATTTATTTTAGAAAAACATTTATATATAATGAAGTTTGCTGGGAATTGGTAGAATTGTGAAATGGTCTTAGTATGCAAATGTTTTATGCACTTTAATATGTGTTGTTCTGTACATATATTATTCAATGAAAGAAGATCACTCCCTATGATAATGCAACACAATTCAGAATTTCGCTTAAAAAACATTATCATCTAGTTTTTACTGTTTTACATTATCTCCAATTTCAAGTTTATATCCGGAAAAAATGATATGAGATAAGGACTATGCCGGTGAGCTAGCTGTCACTGCAAACACCATTACCAAGTCCACAGTTTCCTACATTATCTAGAAATCTCAATGCCTCTACAGCTGTACTGATGGCCGTCATCCACCATGGCTCACTTGAACTTCTATCAGTTAAATCAATAAAATCTGACGAATCTTTTTTCATAACGTGGAAAAGCAATAGTTCTGCTGAAGGATATGAAAATCTGCGGGGATCAAGCCGGGGAGGCCTTGAATAAATTAGATGAGACCTGAAAATCTGATCTGCCAGACGACCTCAAGCCGAGATTCGTTCAAGCTAATGTAGGGGTGGTGTTAATGCATTAAGCCACTGTTTCGACATTAACGAATATCTTAGAGTCTAAGCATGATTGAAAATACATTCGGATGCTGAGAGATATACTTAACATTTTGGATACAAAATCCAACTGAATTATAAATCTCTGAACCCATACGTGATATTTTTACGAACAAAGAATGCACTTTGCATGGCACTGCTGACAATTAAATCAAGAACTCTCTGATCTTATGCTCTGGTCACCTAGCCATGGGGCAAACAAGATTCGTCACCCAGCAAAAACTTACATTGTCCTGCTATGTTATGACGCAATCACACTCTAATGACCTTCCAAACTTGATGCATGGCTGTAATGGCTGGCGTGATAGACTCGGTAATTTCCAAGCTAGCGCGACCGAATAAATATATAATTATCTCATTCAAAAAATTCAGTTTTCCTAATTCTTCATGAAAAGATGTTACGGTCAGGACTAAGCATGTCATTCTCTAATTCACCATGAATTTCACCAGAAAAAAACAAAACAAACTTGATGCAAATTCATTAGTTTACTTTACTTAGAGCTTACATTAAATCGTTCTTTTTTCCGGAGAGCTGCATTGGAAATGTACTAGCATAGTCCAAACACGATAAAACTATTCCTAATTCTCTATTCAATCAGAGCTTTAATCATGATCTTTTCGATACGATTAAATATAAATTAACTCAGTCATTGATAGAATAGATTTTCCAACCTATGCGATAAAACTCAGAATTTCTTAAATAAAAAAACGGGCGCTGAACAATTACTTTGAATCTAAAAACATAAGTACATATATCTGAGAATCGGTAATCAATGAATAATTTATAATTGTGTCTGCTGTAGCGAGAACTGTCGATCACAAGCGACATTCGTGAAAACATTATCCATACCCTGTCCGTTGGAGAATCAAATTCCAGTCATTCTATTGAGTTAAGTCATTGACATACAACAGACATTATTTAAGTGTAGCCAGAACGCTTTGTGTATGAAAATTGAAAATTACACATTATTCGCTCGCGTATAAAAATTGCCAGACCTTTAGAAAATTACCTTTAATTTAACTCATAAATCTATGGGCAAATACATATTTATCCTCAGTTGTCTGCTTATCCAAAATAATATATACATACATCGACCAGACTATCACCGATTAAGTGTGAATAGTTTCTAAAAGGTTACGTGCACTTATATTTAGTCTATCGTTGAATGGCTCTGTACGGCTGCTTACCTGTACATTATACACACAATTACACGTATAAACAGATATATGTAACAGAATTTTCAATAAGATTTGCTTTGTTTTCCGTCGATCTCATGTGACTTCTAGCCGGATATACAGTTGGTGTTCGATTGGTGCCGTGGAAATTGGATTGAATAGTTATCGAATGGCCGGTGGTTCTCGTCTAAGAACTGTAAGTTTCAAAAATAATCCGTACGTGTATACTATTACGAGGATATTATTTTCTTAGAAGCCTGTTGATTTCTCGGTGATTCCTCCGCAGACTTCGTGTAGGACGTCTGCGGAGGAATGCTTCACATTTGAATCACCGAGACGGAAAGCTGCATAATGTGTCATCATGATATTTTCCACTTGGAAAAAAAAAATTAGATAGAAAAAGACCTTTGTAAGATGTGGGCTGTACTCGTGAGAACAATTTTTTGTATTTCTTTAAGGCAAGGGATTCCAAGAATCCCTTTCAATTAGTCTACTTGAGTCTTTTCCGACCAATCCGAGGGCTCCAACTACAACGAGGATTGTTGATGTTCCCATGTGCCACAAGGTCTTTGTATTTTGATAGGTATTTGAAGATCTTCGAACATATATTGCAGACTGCAGTTTCTTCCCTATCAATAAGGAGACATATTTTTGTGTGCGATCTCTAATAACAATATCTGCGCGGTTAGCATTGATTGTTCTGCCTGTTTATATTGTGTAGTTCCATAAAATTGTAACAGGTTCTATCTCTGTAACCGGGTCTGGGTGGTGTTCATAACACTTACTTTCAGTTTCCACCCCGTAGAAGTTACAGATTTTCGCATGCAGATTTTGGCCAAATCTCTCAAGTCGGTATTTATATTCATTGGGTGCCAATACAATGCACCGATCATCTATACCGATCATCTTGTACCATACTTGGTACAAGATGATCGGTTGTTTCTGGGTAATTATCACGTAACCTGCATTAGTATATGTACCTCATCATTTCTGGTTAACAAGCACTGATCCTGTGCAGTAAGTTTCACCTTTTAACCCTGCACTATGTAGCCCCTATTGGGTACAGGGCTTGTCTATATCAGCTTGTTTGGTACGGGCAGAATTTTAGAGACGAAACGGTCTACCTTACCATTGTTTCTGTATCTCGTCGGTTGCATTTCTTTTTGCTTTCATTTTTATGTATTTTGCAGCTTCAATCTGTGTATTGTGTTTTACTTTTATTTCTGCATTCATTTGAACCTCCATTTCGAAATTGTTGGCTTCTTTTATTACGGAATAAAGGCGCTTACTACTTTCATATTCTTTGACACATATCATTATCCAGTCTTCTGTGGTTTCCAGGTATGTTTGAATGCCAATTCTTCTCGGTTTGTTGGACAGTTCTAGTGGAACTAATCCTATGCCTCCATTGGATTTGGGCGCATACCTATGATCAGCATAAGATTCGGGATGATGCATGCGGTAGCAAGCGAATCTTTCTCGTTTTGGCGTCCATTCGATTAATGTCAGCTATGGTCTAATTAATGATGTTAAAGCTGTCTTGCAACACAGGGACAGCCAAGGTTTTTGGGCTGATATTATTTTTTTTTTATTTCAGTTCCTTATTTAGTACCAGACCCACACCACTGTTGTAATCCTTTCTTACCTTCTCCTTCATTTGGGTATGTTTTTTACCATCTTGGCTAAATCCTAGATAATTATAGGCTTAATCTTGTTCCAGTTCCCTAATGTTTGTGACAAAATCTCAATCTATTGAGGTTGTTCCTATAATTCTCTCTTTCTTGAATGTTACTTTTGCACATTTATCTAATCCGCAATCCATAACTATGTCGTCACTGAAACATTTTACAATATTGAGGAGGACCTTCAACTTATGGTCGTTTTTGGCAATGAGTTTGAGATCATCTATGTAGAGTAGGTGATTGAATATTTTTGTCTAGTGTTTAGTCCATGAGTAAGGGGGATTAAGGACAAACAAAATCGAAGGAGTGAGGGGAAGTATCCATGAAAGTTTCTGCGTTAGATATTCAGGCGGTTGTTGATGGTAGTGCCTCTGGCATGATTTATGTATAGTGTGGTGTTCCCAATTCCCATATTGTGTTTAAGGAAATTTATTACCACAGGAGTAAATTTGTACATTTCCAAAGTCTTAATGATCCAAGAGTGTGGCACACTATCAAAGATTTTACGATAGTCAATCTACGCTTTGCTAAGATTTGTATAGCGTCTCCTGGAATTTTCCAGTATCATTTTGTTTATCAGTAGTTGATCTTTTCAGCTATATGAACCTCTCCTACATCCCTTCTCTTCCAGAGGAAGAATGTTGTTTGCTTCCAAGAAAGAGTGAGTTCGATTCGTTCGGACAGACGTGATCAACTTATACGTGATAGAGCGACATGTTATTGGTCTGTAATTTTTCGGATCTTATTTTTCACTCGTTCTTGGCATTATATATATAATGGATTTAGTGATCCAATTCGGGATTTCATTGGGATTATTTACAAGCTCTGATAGAGATTATTATTATTATTATTATTATTATTATTATTATTATTATTATCTTTCACTTCTGTTATGTACACATTTATTTCCGGTTCCCGTCCAGATACCAAAATTAGAAAATACATCAATATATTTTTCACCATCACTTAAAAAAATGAAAACAAAACAAAACAAAAAAAAACATTTATTTTATATAGATAAAGCCTTTCGTAAGGTGTGTGCTCTACTCGTGAGAAAACATTTTTTTGTATTTCTTTAAGACATGGGCTTCCATGAATCCCATCAATGTGTCTACTGGAATCATTTCCAAGCAGTCCGAGGGCTCCAACTTCAACAGAGATTGTTTATGGTCCCCTGTGCCATATTGACGTTCCCATGTGCCACTATTATTATTATTATTATTATTATTATTATTATTATTGTTGTTGTTGTTGTTGTTTTTGTTGTTGTTAACATTATAGACTCTCTGCGACGTCTCGGGTAAACGTTCTCAGCTGGCATGAATTGGAAATACTATATTGAACCAATTTCTAGGTCCCCTACTCAATTTTTACTTTATCATGCAGATCAATTTTTCTCTCTTTTATCTCTCATACATATCTATAAGTCTACCATTCGTCCACGCTTGCAATATTGCTGCCACATATAACCCAGTGCCCTTGCTATTTACATTGAGCATCTTGATAAAATCCAAAGAAGAATCAATAATATTACCGGTCCTGATGCAATAACTCAGCATCAGCCACGTTCCCACCTCCGTAAGGTTTTCACCCTGTATAATTTCTATAAATATATTCATGGGAATTGTTCGGATGATCTCATCGTTATGGTATCTCTGTGAGGAGGGTCCATTTTTTCCGAGGATGTACGACCAATGCTTGACGCCAGACGTATTTGTGATTGATTACGAACTGTTTTTTGATTTCAACCTTTGTTCACGTTAAGTCCATTTTTATTTTTAATTTACGTTCCGTTTATTGACTTTTTTTTGTGTCAAAAGTTTGATTTGTTTTTTTTTTCTTTTTTTCCCTCCCTCTTTTTTTTTTTTTACTTTATCCCCTGTTGGTTCTTTTTTATTAATTTTCATTTTCTTTAATACGTATTTTTGAGTTTTAATTTTCCTTTTAATTTTTAGCAACTTCCCCACGCCAAACTTTATTTTTTTTATTCTTTATTTTGCCCCACGTCAGACTTCGTTTTTCTTTTTTTTACATTTTATTTCTACGTGTTTTCATTATTCTTTGTCGTTCTTTGTTGTAATTAACTGTTAAATATTTTGTGTTCCATTATTGAAGTCTTTTCTGTGTTTATTGTAACTTTTTGTATTTATTTTTCACCTTTATTTTTCTATTCGATAGTTTTTCTTTTTTTTAGTTTACGGTTTTCGTTTATGTTTGGGCTGACTAGAATTTTCTAGTAGCAGCCATATTGTTTTTCTGAACTCGTTTGGCATTTTTCGTTTCGCATTTTCTGTTGTATTATTGTAAAAAAAAGATACATTTTGTTTATTTTCCTTCTTAAATTGTGATTTTCATTGCGTACTCGCATTTTTGCAATTTGTAATTGTTAACTGGTTTTATTTTTAACGTATTTTGTCCTCTTTTGCGTACGTGTTTCTGTAACTTATTTTTCCGTGTTTAACTGTTTCGTTAAATTTCTTTTATATTGTGTTATATTCGTATTTATATTTCGTTTAAATTATACTTTTATTTGTTGTTTTCTGTTTTATGTTAAAGAAAAAAACCTTGATGTAGAAAATGGGTGCCAAGAGAACTGTTAGAAAAACCCTGTTTGGTTCTTAAAAAAAAAGACCAACCGGATAAAGATTTAGATTCTCAAGAAAGTCCAAAAGTTGACGAAAAAAGTATGGTGTCTTCTAATGGTGAAAATTTGGAAGAAAAACTTAAGAGTCCAGAAAAAAGTATGGTGGCCTCAAACGGCCAGAATACTGTTACTGAATCTAGTGTTCCAGACCAGATTATGGTGGCCGGAACCTGCCAAAATGCAGAAAATAAAACCAGCCAACATGACAACAGTAAGGAGCCCGAAAGTAGCCAAGAATCATCTATCCAGACAACCCAAAATAATGACGGAAACGTAGCGGCTGGAGAGACGCCCTCATGCTGGAAGTCCCCGGCAAAATGTAAAATCAACATTACAGAGTTCCTGGAGAGAGCCAAGAGCTACGCACAACTGGTGACAGCAGATGGGCTATTGCCTAATCCCGAGGAATTAAGAAAAGTTGAAAAAAGAATCGTGTCAGTCTTTGTGGTCGAAAAGCGTTCGCGCAAGATTTGCCGCTCCACAAAAGACACTGTGATCAAAGCCTTGACTGTGCATTAAAGCTCAGATGGTCATTAAAGGGAAAGTCTCTTTTATGTGGGACGTACTGTTACCCACGCCTGCCTACAGTCACGCTGCAGCAACACGTGATCTCGTCACGAAATACATAATTCTGAGGACCGAGTATGAAGGCGCGTGGCGGACCAAATTTCGGTATAGGAGGTTACTCCTGATATTGTCGGGGAGCACTTGGCCGCTCATCTCTGCCAGTTTGGACAGATACTCACTGCTTCCTCAGACGATCTGACCGTGGTTGGAGCTTCGAGTTAATGATTGATAAAGATGCCTTCACTTCCATCCCAACTGTCTGGATGTAAAGGGCCAGAATATGCCGATAATTGTCACCAGACGTAAACCGGCATACTGGAAGTGTGGGCAGGTTGGCCACCTGTCCTCTTCCTGCACAGAGAAGAAGGACTCTGGTGTTCTGGCCCCCGCCCAACTAAACCCCCTTTGGTCGAGTCTGTTCTATCCTTCCGTCTGTAGTGGGCATGCCAGCGACCAGGACCGGTGTGAAAAATCCCCCGGTTTTGTCCAAATCTCAGGCCCCATTCCCCGAAAAGCCCTTGCCCGCCGCTAGTGCGGTTAGGGAGAAGGGAGAAGGGGAATGGCAGGTCGTTGGTAGTACTAAAGGGAAGACCCAGGCAGCGGAACCTCGTTCCACACCAAAAACAGGAAAAGGCACAAACAGACCCACTCCCTCAACCAGTTACAAAGCCGATTCTCCGTCCAGCTCCATGGATAAACCCCGACAACAAATGATCCAGTACGAACCATCTTTTGATAAGAAGGAGCAACTTCAACAACTTAAGGATGATCTAAAATTCAAAAGACAAGTTTCGAAGAGGAAATCTGGAATCTCTTTTTCGGTACCGTCTTCCCCTCTCTCTAAACATCATCCCATGGTCCCTCCTCCTATCATTAAACCAATTTAAAAAGTTTCGTCTACAATGACCACACTGAAGAAGGGACCTGTACCAAAATCACCTGGCAAAAAATCATCACCTATTTCTTCCACCAATTTCTTCCCAAAAACTCACCAACAAAAACTGAAAAGCAAAATAGACAAAGAAGTCCAGCTTCTGATTCATCTGAAGCCACATTGGAAATAAAAATCAATTCAAAGCCATTATACAATACAGGGGAAGACGTGTGTCGCGTCTCTAAAGAAATAGAAGAGAAGGCATTATTACATGCCAAAAAATTTAAAAAATTAAAAACTCTCTTAAATTTCAGAAAATTAAAAGATCTAGACGTAGAGAACTCCCGAAACTTTCACAACGCCAAAACGGTTCTCACTGTGGTGAGATCGGGAGTAGCTGGACAACAAATACGGGCCATGATGGCCGACGCCAATGAAACGTTTGACATGTTTCCACCGATGTCATGTTTCGATGATGAAATCGTTAAAAAATTGCAGCAATTTTATTCAGGGAGGTCCCCGAATTTTGTTAACCCCTCCTTTTATAGAGCGTTAAAGCTAACATTCTCATTGAACAGTGGCGGCCTGTCTCCTGATGGCACCATCAAGAGTGAGATGGGTACTGGCTCAATGGGAGAGGCCGTCGGTGTCTTGACCCCGGCCACGTTCAATGCAGGAGATCAACCCTAATCGTGTTTCATCATGACTCTCTGGTTAGCAAGTGTGAATGCCCGAGGCCTGAGGTCGGAGTGTCGCGGGGTGAATATCTGTTATGTGCAAGGTCTCAGGGTGAATATCTGTTATGTGCAAGAAACCCGGTTTTCTTCTCGTATCTATGAGAATATTCTGTCTAGGGGATTTTCCGTCTATTCAGCATGTTTTGATGCACGCTCGAGGGGTGTCTCTTGGCTGGTGAGCAAGTCTTTGAAGGCGGTGTGTGTTCTTGTATTCGCGGATCCGGCGGGCAGACTTTTCGTGCTGGATGTTACCATAAAGGATAAGGCTCTTTGTCTCATTGGGGTTTATGCGCCCAATGTCCATTCTGAGCGGCCTGCTTTGTTTCGGCGGATCGGGCCGTTTTTGACGACATCACGTCGGGTACTTTTATTGGGTGATTGGAATGCCGTCCTTGATCCCGATATAGATCGTATAGGGACAAATTCGGGTACTAACAACCGGGACGTGAAACCATTTCGGGACTTTATCGACAGGTTTGATCTTGTCGATAAGTACCGGAATGAACACACTCAGGAGGTAGTGTGGACTTGGACTACTAGTGGCGGCTCGGCTAGTTATCTAAACCGACTCTTAGGAGCGTCAATGTAGGCTTCTTAGGGTGTCCAAGTTTCCATGAGATAGTTTATTCGGATCATAGGCTTGTTCGGTTCCGTGTAAATTTAGATAAGCCTAAGTTTAGGATGTCTGGCTACTGGAAATTAAACTCATCATTTTTTTGGTGAGCAAGGTTTTCGAGACCAGCTGCTACTAATGATACAGAGGGAACTGACGTGAGTGGTTGTGGGAAATGTCTGGTGGGATAAATTAAAATCCAAAATCAGAACGTTTGCTGGTGATTATAGTCGTCGGCTCAATGTAGATAGATTAGCGGCGCAAAAGGCTTTAGAGCAGAAAATAGATCGGGCGGTCAAATCCCGTGATATTGGGGACGTAGTTGTAGCTAAGGCAGAGTTGGACTCCTTGCTTATCAAGAAGGATCAAGCTCTGGTAGTTAGGACTAGGTTAAAAAGAATATTCTCTGAGGCGACGAATATGGCCGCTGAGTTGCGTGCAGAGGAAACTCGGAATACACCTCGGCGACATATCGCATGCGATACATTGCCGTATAAGCGGACCCTGACAACAAACGAGGCCATATGTGAGGCTTTTCTTGACTACTTTCAGGAGCTTTTCACCAGGGAGCCCGGTCTGAGCCATGCTCAGTTCGACGCCTAATTAGCTGACTTTCCCTGCTTTGAGGCAGCTGAAGCAGCTAGGTGCGATGGTCCCATTACAGTGTCGGGAATTTGGGAAGCGTTGAAACAGGTTGGCCTGGACAAATCTCCGGGACTAGATGGTCTTCCGTACGAACTGTACTTGAGGCAATCGCCCGTTTTTGTTCCCCTGCTGGCACTGATTTTCGGCAACTCGATGAAGCAGATGTCTATACTCCAACGCTTCACCAGGGGCGAGATCAAGTTGTTACGCATAGACAAAAACGGTGGATATGGGTTAGGTAACTTTCGCCCTTTAACTATGTTAAAAACAGAGTTAAAGATTTGGCTAAGATCTTGGCTAACCGTTTGCAGGTTGTCCTGTCTAGTCTGATTGGCTCGGAACAGACTTGTGCTGTGAAGGGAAGGAATATTCAGGACAACCTTCATATGGTGCGCCTGATCATCGAGTAAGTCGACAGTGAAGCCGCGCTGATCAATTTAGATCAGTTCAAGGCCTTCGATAGGGTGGACCATCGCCTTCTGGAGGCTGTTCCTTCGGCAGCCGGTTTCGGGCCGTACTTTCGCATCTGGATCCGACTTCTGTATGCGACTCCCGGTGCGCTGGTGGAGGTGAATGGGGTACGATCGGAGCCTTTCGTATTATCTCGCTCCATTCGTCAAGGTTGTCAGCTTTCGCATTTGCTTTTCGTTCTAGCGTTGGAACCTTTCCTTCGCAAGTTAAAGGCGAATCCGGTCCTACGTGGAATTTCCCTGCCCTGTGCTACCACATCGGCCAGGTATTCTGCCTATGCCGATGTTTCGGCTCTTGTGTCGAGCAGAGCCGAGATTGACGAAGTCAGCAAAGAAATCATTTGTAATGAGATCGTGACAGGGGCCAAGATCAACCGCGATAAGTCTGTGGGCTTGCGGTTGGGTGCGTGGAAGTGAATTTCTCTTCCCGGACCTTTCCACTGGAAGGATGGGCCGGTCAAGATTCACGGCGTCTGGTTCGGTCTTGATCTCCAGTTGGAAATGAATTGGTCGGAGGTACGAGGGAAGGCCGATATCGCAATTAATTTGTGGTCTCGGAAGAATCTTTCCTTAAACTGGACGGCGGAAGTATGTGTTTCATACATCTACCCGATTCCCCTTTACCGACTCTCTGTGCTTCCACTTCCGTATGACACTTTACTCGCGTTAGTGAAGGTCTTGTTCTCCTTTTTTCGGGAGGCAAGGCTGACAGAGTCACTCGGGAGATCTGTTTCCTTCATCCATCTGAAAACGGTCTGGGCATGCCAAGCATTGTGATTTGTCAATATATGCTTCGCATTAGCTTTCTAGATCGAATGTGTCGCGATTCAGATGAGGATGGCGCCTTCTGGAATGAAGACGCCCGTAAGAACTTCCCATCCCTGAGAAGTGTGCATTCGTGCGTGGAGGAGGCCCGCCGTTTTCCCCGAGCCGAATGCTTCTTCTATCGTGAATGTCGTATTGCTCTGAAGCGTCTCTTACGGGCGTCGGATGGCCTCTCCAAAGTCCAGGCGTTGTCTCGTGGGGCATTATATCAAGTGCATGATGATTTGATTGACGATCTCGGTCTGACGAAGCAGAAGGCTCGCTGAATATGGCCTTGGGCGACCGGGTTGAAATGCCTCAATAACGACGAGGCATCACTGACCTAGCTGGTGATTTGTGGGGCCTTCTGGGTCACCAAGAGACTCTGCTCAGCTGGTTTGGAGAAATCTCCAATCTGCCGACGCTGTGACGGGGAGGTCGAGACCTTGGGTCACGCTTTCTTTTATTGCAGCCAGGTAGTGCCGTTGTCCAAGTTTGTTGAAGGTCTCATGGTCCGCATGCTGCAGGGAAAGTTCTTTGTCCTTCAGGCCGCTTCCGTTTGTAGCAATGTGGCACAGCTGCTGACGAAGTCTGAACAGTATGTGTTCCACTGCTTGATAGACGTTATGAGAGTCGTGATTTGGACGACACGTCAGAAGGGATCACTTCATCAGAATTCAGCAAAAGGTGGGTGAATCTTGCGCGCTTGTGTCGGGTGAAAGGGACTGACATTGAGTGGCACATTGATGCCGGTTAGACATCAGAATATTGCTCTTCCTGGGTTGAATTTGTGCAACCCATCGCGAAACTAGGCTAGCTTAGGTTTAATTTGATTCTTTAGTTTCCATTTTCAGTTAACTTAGCTAGGGTATGTATACTCATTGGCCGCTTTTATTTCTGTCCCTATTTTATTTTAACTTTAATTCCCCATCCCCTCCCGCGTTAGGTGGTCAGTGATGTCGGTTCGTTGGTGGATGCTGGGCGCCTTTCCTTTCGCGTGAGTGGTTTTTCGTATTTGTTTTGCGTCTGAAAGAGTGCATGTCAGTGTGAGTGATTTGGATGAATGAATGTTTCATATTATTATAGTCCCGCATTGATTTCGCCCAGTGAACTGTTGTTTCTGCCACATTTAGTGAGTGTGCGGGGTGGTTATTATTAATCTTATTTTCTTTAGTTTCTTGTAAATAGTTTTTGTATTCATATTGTAAATACTCATTGAGGCTAGTTTTTAGAATTGTTGTTTTTTATTCCCCTCCCCCACAGACAAATGAATAGTAAATATGGAGACTAGTAGAGTATTTTCATGGAGACAGAGAGGTATTATGGTGGTTGTGCTGAGAAAGGTACGTATGAATGTGTTGTTTTGGTGTAAGGAATATTGTTCGTACGATTGGGTCAGTGTTTGCGGCTAGCTAAGTTATAGTTAAGACAGAAGAAGACCGTCCTTTCCACAATCCCCTTTTCGGCCTTCTGCCACATTTCTGTAGAAAACATAATAAATATTACTCATCGCTATGGTACATAGACTTTGCGTATTTTAGCGCAGGTGAACTGGCTAGATGTAGCCATAAATTCTATGCTAACAACTTTTTCTCGCACTTCTCACTTGTGGAAATCTCTCCCGGTTCCATGCTTTCCAGCCAAATTTGATCGACAAAAATTTAAATGCAATGTCAATCACTATGTAATGTCCACCTGTTTACTATTTTACTTGCTCGCACATTAGTAATATTTTTTCCTAATTTTTCCACACGTAGCAATACTTGTGTCTTTATAACTTTACTGCCTTGCTTGGAATGGTCCTGATTAATAATAATAATAATAATAATAATAATAATTATTATTATTATTATTATTATTATTATTATTGCCTTTGTTGTTGGTGATTCATCTGTTATCCTTTGTTATTTCTAATTTTCCATATTTCTACAAGACATACGATTCTGTTTCCTATCGTGAGTTATTTAGTCTTTGTTTATTTTTATCAGAGTACTGAGATATAATCATTTTCTTTTGTTTGTTTTCAATATTACATCTATTGAGATTTCAAGACGCATTATACCTTTTCTAATATTTGAAATATTGCTTTCATCGAGAGATATTCTCTTGTTTGAACATCATTCTACATTCTAATATTTTGGTGCATTTTTTCAATCGAATGGTTTATTAAGTGAGATACAATGCGTATATCATTGTTTTATAGTTTAAACGCATCCACACTCTTATATTTCTTTCTTATTTTATTGTTAGATTTGGAAAGTTTCATTACAATTATTACTATTCAAGAAAATATCAAAAAAAATTATTAGGATCCTTAGTCCAAATTCCAATTATATACTAAACCAACTCTGTAGAACACGGACATAACTTTTTGTTGTTTTTATATCCAAATGGAAATGGTTTATCTTTCAATGCCTTTATACACAGTATTAAAACAAATCGATATTGAGGAGGCCTCATTATTTTAATTTACGGGACTTAAACTATGCTAATTAGAGGATGTCTCTCTCAATCAAAAAAAAAGGCATACTTTTTTTCTATGAAATGAATACAAATAAAAACGGCTTCAAATATAGTGCTTTAATTATTTGTAAAATAGTAATGACAAAAAATGTCTAGTTATCAGTCATTTTGTGAACTGAATTCAAAACTGAGTGATTTCTACTGGCCAATCAACATCAATATTTATCCATTTGAAATTACGTCTGAAATGTTTTAATGAAAATATATAGCATAACTGAATAAGTTATTATGCATAGTACCAAGTTTTCTGCTACTAAAATTAAATGATTAAATAAATAACATTCGCTTCAGTTAAAATGTGTAATTTGATAGGAAAATCTCAGTTATCTCAAAATTAGATGTACTTAATAACATGACAGTTAAAGCAAATGTATAAGATATAATTATGAATGATCAACAGAAAAAATGTTTCAGTTGATATGAGTATTCGATCTGATCGCAATATATTTATTTGAAAGTAATAAATTTATAGAATTTATTAGTCGTCAGATTATAAGAAACACTTGAAATTACAGATTATATTTTTGAGGCATTGCATATGGTCCAGAAAGATACAACAAAAAATAAAAACACAATTCCTTGTACGACTTCTAAGAAATTCAAAATTTTGATTTTGCCAATTGACACATATTTGAGAAGATATTGTCAAAGTAATTTCCAAAATGAAAATGAAGAATGTGCCCATCTCTTGTAAATTATATTTATCTACGTCAATAATATCTACAGGTTAATATATTGTATCAAACAAAACTCAGGTATTTATAATAATGATTAAAAGAAGAAACTAATCTAATGTAAGATGTGGATATATGTGACGTCGTCCCCTGGTCGTAGCGCCAACCGTGTCGCTGTATCCCAGTCTACCACGGCACAAACGGTGACGTCCTACTTTGATTCCCAGTCTGCCTACCCACGTTGTGATTTGATCTAGGCAGAGGAAATCAATCAGTCATCGGGGCCGTACTGCAAACCGAGTCCAACGGGGGTGATACCACAAAAATACGCATAAAAGGCAACAAAATGAAAACTCAAAAGTTCGAAGTATCAAAGAAAAAGGTAACAAACTTGATGTCTAGTTGTTCGATACATAGGAATGCATCTATCTCCCGACCCGTTGTATGTGGCACGTCGTTTTCCGCTAGGCAAGTTTTAACACTTCAAGTCGTCTGCTCTCTAAGAAATTGGTGTTTCGGTGGGTCTTTGGACGAAAGTCAAAAGAAAAACTCATTTCGGTGATTTGGATCTAAGTTGCTCTTCAAAATAATTGTTCTTGGCTTGAAGAGATGAGTACGGAAAATATGCGGGGATCTTGGTCAGCTATTTGCGAGGCTTGCCTTAACCGAAGACTGCTGGAACTCGACTCTCTGAATTGCTCGTTGTGGCTTCGTTTATATGGGCGCCGACCAAAACCGGGGTGGGTTTTTCGGCGCTGGGGGGTTCCTCGATAATTCTAAATATATATGCACCTCTCTGGTTAGGAATTTCCACCTTTTTCCATTTTTGGGAACCTTTCCTCACTCCCACCTTCTCATCATACTTCAGAGGGGCGTGAACTGCCCTCCCCACATCTTCGTGGCAACCTCTCTTACTCATCCTCCAGATGGGCGGCAACAGCCTCCCTCGTGCTTCACATGATCACCACTCGACCAATGATGTCTTAGTCGGGCGTGGACGAATCTGCGGCTTGTTTCAGAAAAAAAAATATCTTGCTTAAAAAAAATTATCTCTTTTTTCCTTCCCTTTTCTTCCCCTTAATGGTTTATCATTTCTCCAGCCGCGAACGAGACAATATGACAATGGCGTTCATAACTCTTGTTCTACACGTGGTTTACTTCAAGTAATTTATCGCTAATTATCAGAATGTGTGGTCCTCCCGACATGGTCTCAAAAAAAAAAAAGGAACATCTCCAAAGCCCCAGTCGGTCTGTCGCCTCGAAGAAAGAAAAAAAAAAAACATTTATTTTCTTTCGGCACAATTCCTGATAACAAAATTTTATTATCGCAGGCCAAGGATGCTCGTGGGTGTTTTTTTTAATTTTTCATATCTGTCCGAGTCTTATTAGTTGCTGTTTTTCGTCACTTAACGAAACAACATTTTCATTTGAATTTTTCTTTCTCTCTCTGGCCAGTCGGTCTGTATCCGATAATAAGATGTCTTCCGTACCAATAGTTTGTTTTCATATCTTTAGATAACACGGCCGATGCCAAAACATATCTGATTCCTTCCTTCCCTTTCTTTTTACTCAGAATTTCCCTATCATTGTAATGACACTCTTTCGCCATTTGTTACTTATCAAAATATCCCTTTATCCATTGTCTCTTAGCTGTGTGTGCGTTCTTGCTTAACACTCACGATTCGGTTCTTAGCCTCTCTTTTTCTTCTTTTCTTTCTTTTCTATTTCTGCCTCGTTAAATGGTGCCACATATATATCAAAGCTTTGCTATAAATCTTATGAAATTGCAAGATATTACAGTGATACCTGCGATAGTGATTTTGGAAACGAGAAGTACCGATATAAAAGGCCGGAGAAAAAAATAAAATTTATGATAGAATTGAAAATTTTATACAAGGGCTATATATTCATCGATAGTGGATGATGCGTAATGTAGTTTTGTTTATGGTTTAATACACCAATAACTACATGGAAGCAGATTAAAATACTATTGGAAAAACAAAATATGTGATGATTATAATAATACAAATAATAATAATATGAAGAAGAACAACAACAACAAAAAAAACAAAAACAAAAAAAAAACATACCGTAAAATATTCAATACTGAAATGGAGCTTTTCTTCAGTTCATCTGTTTAGCATAATATACATTCTCCAACATGAGGAACATGTGCAAATTCAAATGGATTATGGTAGGTAGAGAAAACATAGAATTTATTAAGAGTTAAAAAAACAGGAAATTGTGGAGAGTCATGAATTCACACGTACTGAAGGAACAAAATAAATAAAAGAAGAATAAGTATTCCCCAACGAAGAAAAATTGTCTGTAAACAAATGTGTATAAAATTTTTTATTAATATTTTAATACGTACTCCTTTCATTGGATTTATCAGCAAAATAACTATTATAAAATTCTTCATTTTATTCCCCCCTATCCTTCAAATTGAAGACATTTTGTTGCAAGAACAAATATTAGAGACAATACATATATCGGTGATTTTAATGGTGAGGACAACAGTCCCGTCCGGCGTCAATGATAAAAGGGGCCACTGTAGGGGACTAATGCAGGCACATTTGAGACATTTCATTTACATGGAGAAGTTTTATGCACATATGCAGATCCACAAAAAGTAAAGTTTTTAGGTCTGAGATGCTGATATATCCAGGAATTTTACTTACGCGATTTTCGGTACCATTCTTTTTTATACGCAATGTCTCTATAACAACAGGAATAATCGTTGTTTTAAGTTTCCACATTTTCGTTTCTTCCCTTTGCAAATTCATATTATTTGTCAGTTAAAAAAACAAAAACAAAAAAAAAAACAGAGTTATAAAGACGCCCTGGATTTGGTTGATATGTTCACAACACTTTTAAGGTTATTTGAGAAAGTGTTAGATTCATTTTAGTTTATGTTAATATTTCTAAAAGCTCATCTAATTTGTTAATCAAAAATTTAATTAAGAAAGTCATTATTTCTAAGTGTTCGTTTATTGTTTTTAATTCCGTGTAGAAATGTTTTTTCGATTGAGTGTTGAAATTAACACAGTTTATTAAATTTTGTATTATTGCTGTTTTGTAATAATCTGTACATAATAGTGGAGAGTGCACATATTTATGCTAATGAGCTTCTTATATGAGGATACACTAAATGTATTATTATAGGTGTCTATCAATATATAAGGAAAAAAATTGTTATTGTTAAGTTCATACGTGATTTTAAGAACGTAGATTTTGGGAAGTTTTTTTTTTTTTATAGTTCGCGTATTTCGTCTATGTTTTTAACTAAGATAAGTATATTGTATATATACCTTAGGTAGATGGAGTAATTTTAGTGGTTATAATATCGTATTTTAGAGGTTAGTAATGTAGATGTTTCGCCCCAGACCTGAAACAATTGTAATTCCATCACATTTTAGGTATATATTATTTTGTCTGCTAGTTCTTACTTATAGCTGTAGAGAAATTTATCTTTATTATTTGGAAGTTGGATAGTATTTTTTATAGTTTAATCTTATCATGTTTAGGCGATGTTGAATTTCAGATTAATTTGCAAATCTGTGTATTATTTCTGTAAACTGTTCAAGATTGGTTGCCAGTTTTAGTCTATTGTGGATCTCTTGTGCATTTTGCTAAGTGTTTTTAAGTTGTCTTTTTCTATTTCAATCTCCCTCTTCGCAAGGCTACATTATTTTGCGATGTGTTGGTATTAGGATGAGCTACTGGGTCATGTACTTTAAAATAATTATATTTTGGCAGCTTCTCTTCATTCAAGCATATTTGATTGAATAATTATAAAATATGCCTAATCCTGTTTATTTTAAACCTCTCATATTCACAGATCAATTTCTTTTTTTTTGAGAAAGACGGGGATCCTGTGGATACGTCATATCAATTAGCAGGTTCGTTTATAAATTTTATAACTATGCCTGGTCCATTTGCAGAAGTTTTCTTATCTTTGAGGTCTGAAAGTTTACAAACTATAGTCACTCCATCAGAATTTTATCATTATTCGGGTAATGTTTGTAGCATGTATCCAGGAGTTCAGTACCATGGCACAGATAGGCTTGCTCCTGAATATATGACCCTCGCCTGTCAAATCAAATAAAGTACTCTCACCCAGCAAGAACTGGGCAACCGGATAGTATGCAGTTAACACTTCTATCAATTTCATAGCCTTAGCGAAAGCGGGATTTTAGTCATCTCTGTTGATTATGGACTTGAAGCCATTAGCTGGAAGATATTGGTCATGTGCTGCCATAATAGTGTATCTAATCTCCCCTTTAAGTTCAATAATTTTAAGACATTCATGAGTTTCGCGAGCATCACTGGCTGATTAATATAGATTTATTGGGAACTAAGTATACAAGGGTTTTGATCTCCATTATTGTTCAAACGTCGCCACGGAGGCTATTTTGATAGTAACTTAATTTCCCTTTGCTGCATTAGTGGGAGTTTCAGGATATTCATCGTCTATTTTGTCGAAAGAGTTTCGTATTTATTGATCTTGTTTACTCTCAAGCTTAAGTGAAATTTTCGGATATTTGCTATTTTTAAGTTTTTACTAGACCTGTGATCGTTGTTTTAAAATATATTTCTTACTGGATGAGTCCTTGTCTAGCAAGTTTCTTACGGAAAGATAGTCAACCAACATAACATTTAAAATGGTGCGAGCGATGTTCAGTAAGTAGATTGCGTTTTTTAGAATCATGGTGTACAATTAACATTAAAGGTTCATTTTGTAACATCAATGCAGTAGGCAACATTGAGAATTGTCAGCAAATTTATTGCTTCTATTTTATTCGATGAATTCAGTTCTGACTAAAATACTAAGTCCGGTCTATAGAAGGATTATATTCTTATCTTACCTTTCATTTTTCTGTAGTGTGTATCATTTCCTTCTTCAATAGCAATTATTTGAAAACTTCCATCTGCTTCTGGGTTTCTGAGGTAGGTATTGAATTCTAGTATATTATTTCTAGATTTGACACATTTTCCTCCCTTAAACCTTTCCTTAGTACACTTGTCCAAACTTCATTGCATTCCAAAACATATCCTACATATCTCTAGTAGGGATAAATTATCTTTGTCATTTTTCGCATAAAGCTCGAGATAATGCATGTATATGTGTTAGGTAATTTTGGGGTTTATGTCTCTCTCTCTCTTTCTCTCAATATCTCTCTCTCTCTCTCTCTCTATATATATATATATATATATATATATATATATATATGTATGTATATATATGAGTTAAATCGGGGATTAAACGAAATAATAGTTTTTCTTTCCTTCGAATTTTTCAACATTTTTTAAAACTTTTTTTAAGCATTTTACCCCAAGCAAGGCGAGGAGCCACTAGGACGCAAGGGGTTACAGAAAATTTAGAGAAAGATCAGATAGGAGTGATAGAAGAAAGGATGAGGAGGAGGGTACTGGAAAGATCAAATCAAGTGGAGATGTCGATTGATATTACACTTGAATAGCTGGAGATTATAACTCTCAGGGAAACTAGAATAGGGAAGGGAATTCCAAAGGCGAGATGTGAGAGACATGAAGCTATTGGAGTAGAAGAGACGGCTACATTTAGGAGTTTCGACAGTGAAGGGGTTAGGACGGTATGCCAGCCTCGTAGGGCGCTTGAACTCATGACGTCTGGGAATCCAGCTTTAAATTTATCTTTATTATACTCGCACTTTCGCTGGATCTATCATTCACTTATTTGAAATTTATGTTGGATTTGATTTATTGGGAGACAGTTCCAGTTTATAGACTTAATTCTTATACACACACATACAAACACTCATGCATATATATATATATATATATATATATATATATATATATATATATATATATATATATATATATATATATATATATATATGCACGTGTGTGTATGTGTGTGTGATTAATATGAGTAAAATTTTGTCACTTATCTGATAGGTTACTGTTGTATAATATCTGCGGAGGAAAATGAGTCGGATACATTCACATAAATACAGTAGTACTTACTGTATTTTTGTCTATATTTTGAGAACCGTCTCCAGTTGTACTGGTAAAACTGTCAGGCTCCGAGCAGAGAGGATCCCCAGACAGAGGCTATGTCTCGAGAAACACCTACCAGACTCCGTTTTATACGGCGTCTACGGGAGATTTTCGGCCGGCCATAAGAACTCGGATACCCCACATTAAATTTGGCCTTATGCTACATATGACCGCGTGGAGCGATTGGTAGATATCCTGCCATTAGAGTTTCATTGTGTGTATATATATATATATATATATATATATATATATATATATATACGTGAGCCTGTGTAGGCATTAATAAATCTTCATTATTTCTTCTGCTATAATATTGTATAGTGTACAAGCATAAGAACCAGTCGTATTTCTTATTTATTTCAATATCATTATGATTGTAAAATGAGAAATTTTAAATTGATCGGATCAAGATTTTGAGATTTCGATTTACTCCTATATCAGGCATTTTTATTCTCTGCTGTGGATTACTTGTCACGTGAGGCAATCGATAACTAAATTGCATCTCATATACGGCCTGGGGTTATTTTTTTAGGATCTATTCTTTATCACGCAGCTACACATCAAGTGTCTTGAGATATACCCTTTGGCAGTGTTATGCGCAATGGTAATTCCCTTATGTTACACAGAGATTGCTATCTCTTATGTATAAATGATATAGATACTGCATTTTAACAGGCTTAGCGACTCATCTTTCATGATAATTTTACAGACCAGAAATTGTCACGCGTATCCTCTGCCAAATTTATCATAAAAATAGTGTGGTCCAAAAAGTCAAGAAGTTAGATAAATATTCAATAACAATTACCTTATTGTTTTACGTTTTGTTTAAGCGTTTTTAACACAATTCCCGGACAACCATTCACTAAGGTAGACGTTTATTGAATAAGTTTGTTTCATTGACACGTGGATGAGGAATTGATGAAGGATTAAATGGTAAGAAGGAAACATTTTGAAGTTAATTACGCTAGGTAACGGTTGACCATGTACATGAAGAGATTGATTGATTAACGGTGAAGCATATTCTCGGGAGTCTTTTCGACAAAGCAGCAGCACATTTTAAGAATATATATATATATAAGTGTGTGTGTGTCATTAAACCTGAACATTTGAAAATTATAGTCATCGGGAAGAAAGTGAGGGGAAATGAGTTCCACAGACGGTATGTGCGGAAGAAGAGGCTGTTTCAGAAAAAGAGACGGTTACATTTAACCGTTTTGAGAGTGAAAGGGTAGGAGCGAGATGACACCCTGGAAGCTCGTTTAAATTCATGTAGTCCAGGAACCAGCGAAAGTAGCTCGTCGAAATAGTTCATGTGAAAATACATGTAGAAGAGACAGTGGGGCTATGGAACGTCTATGGGATAGCGATTGTAGAATAGATGACAGATCACGACGTATCATCGTTCATATTCGTGTCTGGATTTTTTCAAGGAGCTTTAGATGTACCGCGGAAGGACCAGGCCATACATGACAGCAATATTCCATTCAAGAACGGATGGTTGATTTATATGTTTGAAGGATGGACTCAGACGAGAAAAAATTTCTGTCACGACACAGAGAGACAATATTCCATGCGGTCGATGAAGCTATTGATTCAATGTATTAATTCGACACAGACACAGACTAGTGCCCATTTTCCAGATCAGTAGCCAGGTTAGTTTTGTCAACGACACCAGATTTACTATTGAGGCAGGAGTAAGTGGTGTCTTCAGCGTAAATTCCAAATTGATAAAAGATGACATCTTGAAGATCATTGATGAAGATCAGGAACATTGTAGGGTCCGTTATACAGCATTGGGAAAACAAGCCTTCGTGATAAAGTAACCGGAGGAGAATCTGTTTATGACGACATTCATTTCACGGCTTGTCAGGAATTATTGTAGTAATTCAAATAATCCTAGGGTAGTACCGTATCTCTGATACTTACGAAGAAGGCCAGATTGGCAAAACCTATCAAACGATTTAGTGATATCTGGAGCCACGGCTCGAGGTTCTCCATTATTCTTGAATGCTTGATATACAAATTCAGTTATGGCCGTGATCACATCAGCGGTAGATCGGGCAAAGCGGAAACCATATTTTTTTTTTGAGAACAGATTATGTGAAGTAATGACTTCAACGTTGATTAAAGGCTTGAAAACTTTACCGGAGTGTGGTAGGGGTGTGATAGGATATTATTTAGAGGGGTTAGAAGGGTTGCCAGTGTTCTTAAAGTCAGGCACAACAGATAATGATTTCCAACAAGCTGGAAAGCAGGATCGCCGATACAGTAGTTGTATAGAGAGGACTAGAGCCAATTCAGGAGTACATTTATGCAGGAGAATGGCCGGTATCCGGTCCCCACAACTAGCCTTATGGGAGGCTAATTTAGAGATGATATACACTACCATCTTTTATTTTATGTGCATCACACTCAGTAGAGTCTCAGTTCTAGGGGGAAAATTCCGGTGTGGGTACACCAGAAGAATCTAACTTTGAACTGGATGGGAACTTTCAAGCAAAACATTCAGCCTTATCATCTGAGGAGAGCAGTACCTCAGATTGGTTGAATAAAGGGGTATTGAGAGTGTGCTGTTGTTCAGCACGCTTTTACATAGCCGCTAATAATCTTTTGAACGAAACATGAGAAACGGAATATTTTCTCGGCAAAGATTAACTTTGCTTATTTGAGGACATGTTTTCACTATTTACGATTAACTACAAAGACAGGTCTGTTGTAATCAGACATGTCTCTACGGTATAGACGTTAGTATTGATTCCTGTGGGCAATTGCTACTGAACAAGTAGCCGAGCACCAATGGGATTAATACGTTTTCACTTTATATTTTCTTCTAGGTATGAAAGCCTCGGTTCCAGCTTTTACTCAGGATCAAACCTCAAAATTTTATATTTGAACGGGAATAGATAGTATTCCAGGGGACATCACGAAGGAAATCTCGGGACGAAACACAGACTGCTCGTTGAAAATAGAAAGATGTTCTGTTGGTAGGAGTTTCCTTACTGGGGGAGGAGTTAAAGGAGAGGAAAACAGACACGACAACATGATCAGAGTTGCCAAGAGGGCATAGCTACATGGCCGAAAAGACTCAGGCATGGATGTAAAAAAAAAGATCAAGAAGGGAGGCATGATCATCATGGTTGCAAGGATAACGCTTAGGAAAATCAAGTAATTGTGCGAGAGATTGAGAGATTGGAATCTTAAATGTGTTTATACCAGAAAGGTCAGCTAGAGAGTGGTGGAACTGAAGTCACCAAAAACAAATATATTTGCGAATGGACTTAGAAACACATCCATATATATATATATATATATATATATATATATATATATATATATATATATATATATATCAGTCGGTTATCTCTATCATTTGTTTAATATTATATTTATCGAGTTATAGGAACAATCGGAAATACTCGAAAAATATATAAAATAAAATAATTTTAAATTTTAGTGAATCTACCGATAACTTAAATGATTTATTTTTATTAAAGAAATGGAAATGCATATGTTCCTTCACTGCAAAATTTATATATATATATATATATATATATATATATATATATATGTTTGTGTGTGTGTCTTTGTGTCGGTTTCGAACAGAATTGTAAAAACAATGTTGATTTCACAACGACGGCAGAATCAAGTAGGGTTACTTTACACATGTCGTATGCAATTCTATGGCATAACATTTAAAAGTCATTCTTCTCCATATTCACTTTTAGAGTAATATTCATTGTCAATACAACTATAATTCACAATGAAAATAAAAAAAAAACTCTTGAATAGCTCGATTTAAAAGTTAATAGAACCAACAGAAAATGAAATTATTTATGAGTATGTTTTAAAATATCTTTAACAGCATTGTTTTGGCATTTTATTTTATTTAAGACTGCAGATTGTATATTTTTAACACAAAAATAATAATAAAAAATAAACTAAGTTACCTCCCTAACATTTTGATATCGTACATTGACTATAACGGAGCGGGTTTCATGCACATTTGCAAAAAAAAAAATTCGAAACTGTCAATTATGCTAATTTTTGTCTTAGCAATTCATCTTTGAAGATGATTTTGGATGAGAATGAATGTACTCAACTTTATCAATAGCTGGGGACAAGAAGAGGATGCATACCTTTCCCAAGGGTTATAGTACGGGAGTGAATGTAATACTTGACGACTGCAGCAAATTCAAAATGCAACTTAGTCCTATTAACCAACTGAAAGTTAAAATCAATAAACTAATTATAAACGCAAAATATGACAATGTAAGATTTCCCAAAATGATTGGTGATTGCTAAAAATGATACATATATGGAAGCATATATATATATATATATATATATATATATATATATATATATATATATATAGTAAATACAACAATAAATCAAATCATGAATTAATCCAAATATTTAAACCACAGAAACCAAATAATTCAAACGTAGGCACAACTGATGTTGAAAGTTTCTATTACCAATGTCACAGCTAGATAAGCGATTGAAATAAATATAAAAATATTTACAACAGTCCATCTTCTAAGATAATCAAAATGTCGTTTGCGTGGTTTCAGGTCTGGTGCCATCATTTAGTATTATATACATGGCTAACCTTCAAAATAAGATATTGCCTCTAAAATCCCTCCAACTACCTACGATATTTTAACGATGTTCCTATATTAGTTTAAAAAAATCATAGACGATATAAATGAACTACAAAAAACATTTAGAAAAGTTCCGGTTCTTATGTTCATGTATGAACTCAAGAGTAAATACAATTTATTATATTTATATATTGATAGACACCAATAATAATACGTTTACTACCTCCTCGTATAAAGAAAGAAATTCCAAGCATAAACAAATGCGCTCTTACTATAAAAAATCTCTCAACTATTTCCTCATTAAATTATTGATGAACAAATTAGACGAGATATTAGAAATGAGTGATACTATCTATTTGTATAACTCACCAATGTAATTATAGAATTCCTCAAATACAATTATATACAAATTACTAAAAAAAAAAAAAAAAAAGAATCAAAACTATTTTTGAAGAATTATTTGTAGTTCAGTTATCTCTATTAAACATAGATAGATAATTTGTGCAGGATATTTGATATTGCTAGATAAAATATAATATTTGATTTCTGGCACGTAAAATGTGATTTTTCCCGGAAAACGCAAGTGACTGCTAACTATTTTACCGAGCGATTAACGCAGACGAATGTGCATTTGACAGGTTCGCTAATCACTTTCATTCCGTACATACATAATTCTTCTATTAACAAGGTTTTGCTGCCAGAATTCATTACTTTAAGCCTGGCACGTTTATGTAGCCGGTGTACATGTGTGTGACACCAACACTTACTGTGATATTTTCGCTCATTCGATAACACACAATAAAACATATGAATTGAGTTGAGAGAGACTTTATTCTCAGTGGGAAAAGGGCCTTCTTACAAGATACGGCTCCTTTTCAACTAAACTATTTCAACTCCCACCTGACAAGTATTAGCTTAAACTCCGAATTAAGTTATTAGTTTAGTCGACGGGATAGACTGCTTCAGAATTAAACTGCTAAAAAACAATTTATGTTATTTAAATCAGTACCTACCAGTTTATTTAAAACAAACAGAATAATCAATGTTATTGTGGGAAAGAGAGGACTACTGTAAGAGGAACGATGTCCTAAGGAACCCCGTGGTGTATGACGTCATTTTTGAAGCCGTATTCAAGGATAGACAATAAAATTTTTAGACCAAACTTTAAAAAATTATTTTTAATGTTCCAAATTATTCTTAATAATTTCTGCAGATGTTCTCTCCGAAGAGAAAGTATAATAGAACAGAATAACATTCCAGTCATTGCAAAGAGTTTTTTAAATTCATTGTTTTTGCATGGAAATAAATATAGGGAAACGATTAAAACAATTGTGTTAACGAAGAAAGTAACGCCGAATTTGAATACTGCTGGTGAGTGAACACGTGAATTGTGCTTGCAAACGATACATTCGACTTGTCAATAAATTACAATCACCATAAACATTCAAGCGAAATCTCCATGATGCTCTTTCACAGCTCCTCTTCAATATATTCTCATCACGTTTTCAAGTTTATCGAACATTCTTCCAATTTATTCACGCTTTGTTCAAAGGCTGAACAAGTAAAACTATTGAAAATAATGTTGAAAAACGCATCGCAGGCGATGTAACATCTGTTTGCTTTGCATATCATTTCACTAAAACAGATATATTTTCCCTTTGTCAGAACGGATTTTGTTTGTCGAAATTATTTCTCCTGAATTTGCTTCCACGATATATGTCATTTGAATATCTTACGGACTTCTATCAAGAATGGATTAAAAAGAAAAAAAGAAAGGGCAACGAATTATCAGTAAGTGTTAACATTCTTAAGGTAAAATGTAAAGAAAAACCGGACACATTAAGGAAATAAGATTAATTTATTTAAATCACGCTATACGACCGATGAAAATCAAGTATAAATATTAACGGGTTGAAATACTTTTCTCTCTCTCTCTCATATATATATATATATATATATATATATATATATATATATATATATATATATATATATATATATATATATATATATATATATATATATATACATATATATATATATATATATATATATATATATACATATATATATATACATATATATATATACATATATATATATATATACATATATATATATATACATATATATATATATACATATATATACATATACATATATATATATATATATACATATATATATATACATATATATATATACATATATATATATACATATATATATATATACATATATATATATACATATATATATATATATATATATATATATATATATATATATATATATATATATATATATATATATACGCTTTCTTACTCTCTAAGAATATTTATATTAAATTTAAGCAATAAACAATCTTGTTCTTTTTCAATTGTTTATCCAATATTTTTTAATGACATTTTGTGATTTTGAAGTAAACATTGAAGTGCACGTTGCCTCTCTATTTCTATAATACCCTTTAAATAATACTTTTCGGGATTTTCTCCTAAGAGCTACAAAATACGGTAAATTGTGGAGATCACACTCGTCCTGAAATGATACGGTACAACAGAGAATAAGATTCAAGAACGTGGTCCGGGTGTGGTGGCAGAGGGAAGGAACTTGCTGAGAGCTGCACGGATAGAAGGAGGTTTGTTTGTTTGTTTGGGTTTTATGGCATATCAACCACTGTGGGTTATTTAATGCCAAATCCAGTTTATATGAATTTTAAATGCCTATTTTGTACGGAATAAAAAACGTATAGCTGACAACATTACTTCTTTTACAAAAAAACTTAGAGCTGGCAACATTAAATAGAAGGAGGTGGGGAGCCGTGATCACCTACGTCCTGAAATGACACGGCACATAGAGAAAATAACTGGCAGACGCAATATTAATACGAACCGAATGTAAACTATGAAAAATGCGATAACCGAGAACTTTCCAACGTAAATTATTTGTCATTCTTTGCGATTTGTTAATTTTACATGCAAATTCTTAGCGACATATGAGCAATTAGTAAATGCTAAATTAGTTATTGATAGAAAAACATTGTGTATTGTACTGGCTAAGCACAGTGGGGCAACGTGTTCAATTTTATGTGAGTCCATCAACACAGCAGTTGAACATACCCGTATTTAATAAGTGCTTCTCTATATTCGTCGTTTTTGCATGCCATAACCTTGACTCAAATAAAGAATTTTGTCAGCTTTAAACATTTATTCATATTTAATTATTAATAGTAAAACATGTTAATGGTTTCGAGTGGGTTTATGTCTGTCAGAAATTATATCAATTCTTTGTTCTTTGATTTTACAAGTCAGATAATTTTTGTGTGAAATCTCCTGTATCAGTAACAACGGAATTAAAAATTCGCTAAAAGATGTCTTGAAATTCAAAAGGCGTAAGAAAAGAAATTAAAAAATATATATACCCTACCAAAAATAACCGAGAATCTGAGAAAAATGAGAGAGATAGAAACGGTGATTATTATTAAGTCAGACATTTTTTTGGCGGATATATTTGTTTGAAATAGACGCACAAGATTTTACAACCAATGTACTCGAGGACATTTAATTAGAAATGTAAGCTCTCTATAAATCGTCTAAAGCACGTCTGATTAAACTCTAGTATATGCCACAAAGGGGAACGAAAGATTGAAACCTGAAGAATAGCAGTTTTTTTTTTAATTATTTTTTCTTGAATACTCGGACCGGTAGAGAGAATAGAGTGCTGTTCGATAAAAGCGACTTACCTTATCCTTTTAATTTATCTCAACTTTCGTTTCATCGGAGAAGAGATCATTCTTTCAGTCCTCTACGGTGAAATTTTTGTAATAGTGAACACTTTCAAGTCTCTTGACTTTGTTGGCTTTGCTTATTAGCGGTTTAAACCTTCGTGTACAAGAATTATTACCGTATTCTAACAAGATTCGAAAAACTTGTTCTGACGGATTGTTGAAGATGCGAGACTAACACCTTGCTTTTCGCTTAGACTGGCTGCAATTTTTTGGCTAGGTATAGTCCTATTCTTCGCAACTTCTCTCATGATTACCCTGCCAGTTCTATCATCAATCTTTTTTCTTTCGTCTCCTTGTTTCCTTCCTTGGAACAGTAGTGGCATCATTATGTGCCCTAAGCACTCGAGAGACAGTTGATTGCGAGTTTATAGCAATTTCTGCAATTTCTCTGGTAGAATTGCCTGCTTTTGAGATGGAAATAATAGATGCCTTAAGTGGTTTTGATGCATGTTTGTACCCTTTCATCTTGTTAGTAAATTGAGTGGCTATTTCCAGGTGTTTTTATACTGTATGAGGCTTTCTGGAATATTCTGAAATACTCTAGATTTAATTTCAGCTTTTCTAGAATTCTCCAGAATATTGTTCTGAGTGTATTGTAAAATAGTTATCAATATTTTTTTCAAAAGTTCTTTAAATTTACCAGTTTAATCATTAGAAATCGATATCTGAGTCATTTTTTTTCTTCCCTAAATCTCATTTATATCCAAATTTGTAACTATAAACAGAATACCTTAGGTTGAAAAAACTTTTTTCCTAGGTGGTCCTAAAGGGGTCTTTATATTAGTAAGATTAAAAATCCAAAAACAATAGACAAAAATATTTTTAGTAAAAAAAATCAGCTGAGTCACTTTTATCGAACAGTACTGTAGATACTTTTAAAAAATAAAAGTAAATGAACGGGGCGTTTATATAAATTGGCTATCCAAAAATAAGAAGTGATAAATTAGTCAGATTAAAGTAAAAAGTTAGTGATTATACAGGGTATATTAAAAATACTTTTATAAAATTTGAAGGCGTGTTTCATATACCAAAACAAGTTACAATGCCCATAAAAATATTTGTCCAACAGGTTATCTTTGTACCTCAAAAGAGCAAATCATAACAAATTTTACAAATATCCTGCGCTTGCTTCTACACATGCATTTACATATAGGTTAAATGACAAGCGGAACCTTTCAAAAATTCTCACACGTTGAAGAATGGTTTCACAGGCTTCCATAACACCTTCATTAGGTGTCTCTATTATTAATGCCCGCTGCATAAATCAATGCTTTTAGATAAAAATCCAGAGGATTTGGGTCGCGTGAACGTGCATGCAATGGAACCGGTGCTCTCCTAACTATCCATTTCTTGGAAGATGTCAGCCAGTGCATCTCGAACAACTTAACAAAAACGTGCTGCAACCCCATCATGAATGAACCACATGCGTCTTCGTATTGTCAGGGTACATCATCCCGAAGGCTTGTGTTCGGAAAAAAAATCCGTGCAGTCAGCTCCTGTAAAACCGACTTGGAGAACATATGGGCACAACACACAGTCACCTAAAATTTCAACCCACACATTAATCGTAATGTGATTTCGGTGTCTATCCTCTACTGCACCATGTGTGTTGTGTAAATCTGTTATCCCATGTCTTCCAAATATTGCCTCATCCGTAAACCAGACTGAAGTGTCAAACAACGGACCGGCAGTTTGTGCAATAAACCATCGGCAACAGTTTCCCGTTATGAGTGATCAAATGGCGAAAGACCCTGTACACGTTGCAAATGATACGGATACAAGAGATGCATTTGAAGTACCCTCCATGCGGCACAATTAGATGTATAACATGCTAGGGCCACTTGACGTGGACTGATACCGTGACTATATCCGACAGCTTGTAGAATGTGTTCTTCGTGGCCAGGCGTAAGAAATGATCACGGTCTTCCTCGATATATAGTTTGTGGTGCAACGTATACTGTCTCACCAACGCGACGATAAGGTTTGGACGGCTCGGTTGCCTTCACTTTGGAAACGCAATCTGATACAGCCGTGCAGACTTCCGTCTATTACCACTCACGCAGGCATATGTAAAAAAATCTTATCTGCTTTGCTCAATATAAATATATGAATACCCTAACATTGTTAAATGGAATATTTCTCAGTTAGTACATTATTGCATACGAGAAACGTTGAAGACACACTAGCCATAAATGTATACGTATGACATATATAACTTAGTATTTATGGCAACGCATTGCTATCTAATGTAGTATTTTTTTAAACTTAATAACCCAAAAATGAAGGATTTGCGGACATATGATTAAATGGATTAAAATAAACTAATCACTGAATCAAAATAATTAAAATATAATAAAAAAAACAGATAAATAAAAATATTATTAAACAAATGAGCAAACCAAAAATATTGTATTATTTTTTATGAAAAACGAATTTTAAATTATGTACGAAAAAATATTTAGATATTATTAATGTTCAAAATATAGAATTAAATTCTCATTTTTTCTTTGATATAGAATCTCCCCTTTTAATAATACGTCCCCGTCTAAATTCTTACCAATTTAAAGAAAGAAAATAGTTTGATTTTAAAAACTACGAAATTTACTTACAAAAATCGTTTACAATAATTAATTGATTAGAAAATTATAAAAGAATAGATTAAAAATAGATAACGCAAATATTTTAAATTTTTTTTTATATTTCTCGATGATCACGTATTTTTGTCGTTTGATGTAAATGATAAAACCACATTCATTTCATATCAAGTTGCCATCTCGTATTTTCAAAATACACATTTGAAACGCTAATAGTTTTTGTACATATTTTAATAACATTTGGAGGTTCAAGTTGGCACACAGAGATATCTAATTTTATACACAATCTCAATGTAGTTTTTACTCTATTGCCATGTGTTTCTCTAAATACCTGTACATTACGACATAATGATATGCATATTCTTCGTTTATGAATAGTTCACCAAAATTCCTGTCTTTGTAGCTATTCATAAATATTTATAATTATTACTGTTTTCTACATTTCCTGTTCTATCAGCTTCTGATAAAAGGAATTTAATTTATTCGCTGTCTTACTTCAGTCATTCGTGCTTCCTTGTATCACGTGAGATATACTTTGTATACGGTGTAGCATAACTTTCAACTATCCCTTTCTGATTCTATATATGTTTCATTTTTAAGGAAACATACCGTCAAACGTCCTCTTTGCTTTCATGCTCGGCATCTTTCAGCGGAAACACAGATTCATTGCAGCAAAGTTTGAGTGACAGATTTTCAACGGTCTTTTCTTTGTTTCCAATGAGGCTTTCCGGTTTGTTGATAAATTGTTTAAACTTTGAAAGGTATATAAATTTATTGAAGCAAAATGTAACCCACATTACCATTCCTGCCTAGAAGTAAATATTTTATAAAGACACTCGACAATCTTGTTATTAAACAATGATGGAATGTAAACACCTTTTTCCCCCGAACATGTGTATGTGTGTGTGTGGTTCTGAGTGTTTGCATGAACAATAGGATGAGGTCAGCTCGCGTCCGAATATTTGTGCAAACTATAAAGAAATTTAATGCCTCCGAAAGAACCTGACTCCTCCTTTTTCTCCTAACTATACAAGAGTCAGATAAAGTAAAGAAAATGGGTTACTGCTGCTATAAATGGATAGGATTTACCCTATCTTCATATTTCAGTCTAAGTCTAGTTGAATAGCGCTCCCTCGTTCTTGTGGGTGACAAATTATTTCCCGCCCTACAACCCTTTTCTTACAAACTAAATGTTAGAAGCCTGCGTTGCACTGTGGCTATTCTAGTGAAAACTGTTTTGAATAACTAAATTCCTTAGTTACATCGCTAAGACCCGCCATGCCACGCGCAGAAACCACGAATTCATTGATGAAATTTAAGTTTTTGCCACGGACCGCGACTCCAATTTGGAAGATTTCCTGAAAACTACAATCTTAACTTGTTCATGTCTTGGGTCAACCTTTATTTTACTCAAAACTCCACAGAACCCGGATCTCTTAATCCATGAACATCTATCTCGAGTGAAACTTGAACCATCTACATGGCGAACATCATTATAAAATTATTCATGTATGAAGAAGGGATACATATTTAAATCTAAATAACATACACCTGATTTAAGCCTAAATAAAATACACTTATCTGATATTTGATAGAAGCTTAGCCACAATTTTGAAACAAGTTATATAATTATTTTGTAAAGATGCCAACGAATATTATGGAGAATTAAAATGAGTGCGCGTAGGATTTAGTTATTACGGCCCAGGGAATGGTTGCAATTATTCTTGCAATAAATATTAGAATTAGTTCTTGATTACAAGACTTTGTCTTTATGATTGATATAATCATGAAATTGCTGACGTCAGCTTTTATGTTAATGAAACAAAATAAATATTATGAATACTTACTTGTTTACTTATTAAACAAGAGCTTAACGTTTGCTAATGATGATATGCTCTGTCTGCACATGATACTACTACTATTACTACTAACACCAATATTACTAACAGTAATACTCCTTCTTATTATTATTATGATTTTCATCATCATTGTCATCATCATAATCATCATACTCATCTGCTTCTATCCACCTTGACCAATAAGAAAATGGAGCGATCATGACTCTTCACAACTTCCTGTCTTTATCGCTCTTATTAAGTTTTGGTATTTCACCAAATCCCCCTCTTGCCTTCAGTATATCCTATTTAATCATTTGAACACTGTTTCCTCATTGTATTTCCTAGGAAAATCAACTCTCTCTTTTTGATTTTGAGGAGAAGCTTACTTTTTTTGTTTGTTTCCACTATGCCTAAAGCGTACTTTTTGCTTTCATTTACTCAGTAATCTGTTCATGATATTCTCAGTGTATTTCATTATAATTATAATTCTGTTGGCTCAAGTCTATACATAATCTGTAAAGAGAATGTCCAGTATTATTTATCATATAAGAGGACTGATTTTACATAACAGGTTAGAACTTTTTCTTTGTTTCTAAAGAAATGTTCCAGTTTCTCAATAGTAAATCTGCTGTTGGGTCTTATCTTTCACTATTAAAATGCTATTTCGGATTTCACTATTACATTTACTGTCCTCTATTAAAATATGGCCCAGAAAATGTACATTCCACCATTTTTTGTTTTACTTTGTTTTTACAGTAGGGTCCACTCTGTACAGTAACCAGGGTGGGGCACTGGACATAGATATTACGGAGTAACAGGCACAGTTTTTTGGTTATAGAGAAGGTAACGGCGAACACTAGTCTTGAAGAGATTGCGATTGTAGTGACAGCGATAAAGTCCGCTTGTGAGTCGGATTCACAGTGCATTTGTTCACTGGTAGAAACTGCTCGAGAGGGAATTTTTTAACAGTAGAATACGGAAGCAATAAGGATGCTTAGCTACAATGGGCCTAGTATGGCGGGACTTAACCGTGAAAGTTAAAACTGATGGGACTGCGTAATATAATTTATCGGAGCACTTTCCATGGAAGTAGCGATAGAAGGCGTGAGACGTTTCGTCAGTGATAGAGTTGTTATACGATGGAAATAATTTGTCCGCCACAAGTATTTAGATAAATGTTTGGATTCTCTCGAGAGTGGAAATTGGGGATTGCAAGGTCCTGCCCAACATGACAGCAGTACTACTTGTCAGACATGATCTGGCTCTTGTAAAGGTAGAGGATAGCACGGGGAGTCATGGACCTATCTGGTTATTTATCTGATATTTTCTTTCACTCCGTTCGGATTGCATCATTCGTAATTAACAACGGAGTTTATAAATTCATCTGATGTGATGTAGAAAATACCTCGGTAACATCCTTTTCCAAAAATCTGAATGGTTTCTCTTCTTTAGTGACTATATATATATCTCTCATCCATCGTGGTATTTTTAAAAAAAAGAAAAAAATTCATTAAAAATACTATCGATGCCGTTAGTATAAGCGTCTGTACATTGAACATATTACGTATATAAAACATCTAAAAGACACTTAAATTAAAAGAAAGATAAAATAAATCGTCAATTTTTTGTTCACTGATTAATTATATAGTCCTATCAATTTAGAGATAAGTTTGTTGCTATGTTCTAATATATTTTTTATGAAAATTTATTTTTGTTTCTTGTATTAAAATGTTTTGCTTTTCTTCCTATCTTCTTTCTTTCCATCTATCTGCACTGTTCATATTTTCTCCACTTAAAATTTTTCATTTATAATCTCACCATTTTATTATCCATATTTATTTTTTCATTTTTTTTTTCTCTTTACCTGACAGGATATTTTTTCACATCATTCATCTTCAGTATGTGCTCGGCGCCTTTCAACTTCTACTTTGTTAATCGTAATTAA
>OZ010571.1:115796405-115811405 GCA_963932145.1 Acanthosepion lycidas
ACAATGACTAAGAAATATATTTTCCCCTCGTCTTTTATATTTCCTTTAAACACAATTTTGTCGTACCTTGTAAACTGACAAAGCGGAAATAAACAGACTTTCTTCGAAACGCGTGGTTTTTAGCGTTCCATTTGATTTTATCTTCTACAGTTTTGTTTCGGATAGTATCCTACATTGTACAATCACATATATCTTTCCGTGTATGTATGTGTTATAATGCAAATCGTTTTGTTTATGACTCAAAGTCAACGAAATGATCAATGTTAGGGATATATTCATGGTTAGAATGAAAATATAGTTTTTTTTCTTCTCTTTGTCTTTACTTTTGTAATTACAGCGGTTTAATTCACCCATTGTCACCTCCAGATAGAAACGTTTGACATAATATTGATTACATAACAATAACTATAGATATATTAAAAATATATTAAATTTCAGGTATTCGAAATAATTCTTTCAATCAAGAATAAATGAACAATTTGAAAAATCTCGACTTAAAAATGAAAAAAAAAATCCTTACAGCAAAAAGTTTTTTTTTTCTATCTGTGTGATAATATTTAATACAATATTGGCTTAAAGAGGGACGGAAATATTTAATTTTGCAGTTGACTGACATATTTTCTACATGCTTCTTCTAGGAGTTTCATCTATATATTTGCCGTATGCCATAATCGTCTGCTCGAAGGATTTCATTTTTAATCATTAAAAAGAAGAAATATTCAAATAATTGTATCTCGAAAAGCGAAAATAAAGTAAAGATTGTATTAGCGAACTGATGGTACTCGTTACTAATTTGGATTTCTCTTATTTTGTAAAAAAAATATCTATTTGGCTAATTGGCTACGAGTAATATCACCTGTTCATCCAATAACATATTTTATTATTAAAAATACTTATAATCATTTTGGTGTATTGCTAACCATGTGAAATGCCTTTTTTAATTAGTAGTTCATATTGTATACATATAATAATTACAATTTGTTATTTGGTACGTTTGTTGTATTTTATTTGACCTCTGCATTCATAAAAATTCATTGTTACTTTATTTGGAATTATAGATGAAAAGACACCAATTACTTCAAGTTAAACCATTTCATCCCCCCGAAAACAGATTATTCTCAAGATGAATTTGTTACAAAATGTTTAGGGAATCATCGTCCCTCGAAATTCTATGAGATTAGTGAAGTATGCTTATCAAATTGGCGTTTCAGTAATCAACAAAGTGTCATTCTACATAGGATGCTAAATAACGGTAACACGTGTAAGTCGACTCGGCATCTACCTTGATGGCATCTCATGCATGTTGACAGATTTAACGATATTTCATTTAAGATCACACAAAAGTATAATGGTTTCAATGCCGTACTTCTGGAAAGCTGATATTTAGCTGATCTGGAAATCGTCATCTTCGTCTTTTGCAGGAAAGAACTGAGTACATATTTACCTTTATATATCCTGAGATGCGGTCGTTCCCTGACTTAACATTAGATACACCAATCATAAATGTACTTTCACGATTCTCGATACCATCGCTATTTCAGGTGTAACTCTATGCTTTCATAACATCTCCACCCTTGATAAGGCGGGACTACCTTCAAAGAAAAACAAAAGTTCTTCCAAATAACTAATAATTTTCAATAAAAAATTTCAAACAGAAATAAAGGGAAATACGTTATCGCTTTCCGCGGTTTATTCGGAGGTGAGAGAGGGATATCTTTAATTAAGATATCCGAAATTAAATTTAATTTTTTTTTTTCTACACCGCAGGCAATCTGTCTGTCACCATAGGAACGTATCTCTATGAGAAACTGTTGATATTGCGCAAGGAATCTTACAGTTGTCGTCACCAACGAAAATAACTTTGCTCAATGTTGTTTTGAATTTCATGATTAGATTCTTTAAAAATGATATTTTTTCAGTGTGGTAGCTTTGAGCGGAACATTTTATGGGACTGATATTGCTCTTTTCAATATAATGGTTTATCAATACAGACATTAAAATGTGTCGCAAGAAATAGTATCATACATTCTTTGAGAGTATTGTATGAAAATGTTATCTGTAATTTTTCTTCCTAAATTCGTACACATACACACATATATATCGATTTACACATATAGACAGACACATGTACGTAAATAATCAAAGGCAAAACTGCCAACTCGAAAATTATACCTCCATTAATTTCTACACGACGTGAATATATAGATGAGAAAAGATACACTGTTTTATAGAATGTCTTTTTATATACAAATCACTAAATTTCATTCATCATTGACTATGCTAATTTCGCAGGATGAACGTGTATGTTGAATTGCAAACATCAGTCACTTATGGGCCATACGTGATACAAACTTAAGCGATCGTGTATCTTTCGATACATGATTGACGACACAATTTTCCCGTTTTAGGTAGTCCTTTCTTCCTGCGGTAGACCAGTTGCCATCCAAGGCTATAAAACACGGTCCGTTCTGCCATTAGGTTGGTGCAAAATTAATGTCGTTTTCTCACATATGTTACTATGTGAGAAAACGACATTATTTTTGCACCAAACTAATATTTACCACTATGGGGGTGGAGAAGAAGCGGGATCATACCTTTCCCAAGGGTATTAGCACATAAGTGAATGCAATCGATTCGACTGGAATTCGAACTCGGCTCTCGATACAAGTCGACGACGAATATACTGAAACATATTAGCAAATATCTGTGCTCAGGACAACTTCCTGGTCTTCATAAATGTTATACAAACCATGACAAATTTTATTGCATTCATTTTCCGTAAGAAGTTTTTTTAGTGATACTCCAGTTTTTCCAATATTGCTAAAACGTTGTAATGTTTAACAATTCAAACATTGTAGGATTTTTTTTCTATTTCTTTAAAACGAAGCATATTCGTGGTCTCTGACGTGCGGCGCCAACATAATTATGTGGGATATAATTTTCACATAGACACGCGCGTACGCGCACACACACATGCAAGTGGGCACACACACACACACAAATAATATGAAGAGAGAGAGAGAGAGAGAGAGCGTTGTGTGTGTGTGTCTGTATCAGTACGCCCGCTCATATGTGCTTGTGATAATATTCAGCAATAGATTAGTATATATATATATATATATATATATATATATATATATATATATATATATATATATATATATATATGTATGTGTATGTGTGTGTGTGTGTGTGTGTGTGTGTACAGACTATTTATAAAAGGCAAGAAGAGAACATTTTCTGATCCGAAGAGAAATTTAAATAAAAAAAATGAAATAGACAAAAAAAAAAAAAAAAAAGACAAACAATTTCATAACAAATCAATAAAAACATCAACTCATTTTGGCTCAAAAGGTGGAAGAAATTGTCATTTAGTGTAATTCATATTTTGGGTTTACTTTAAACATTCAGTGTTTAGAATATTTTGATCTCTCCAATTCGAAATCTGAAAACTTGATCTTATTCTATTTTTTACTACGTTACTTTATGTTTAAGAGCAGGTGGCTAAAATTTCTACACGCGGCATGATTATACTCCTGAAGGAACGAAATGCGTTGGCATGAAATGTTTTCCTCTCATATATATATATATATATATATATATATATATATATATATATATATGAAAAAAAAAATAAAGAGACTAGGCAACTGGTCATCATATTTCCTATATCTTGAAAATTATTTATAATCTCGTGTACAATACTGTCAAGACTGACAGCAGTTGTTAAGTTTTAATAATGAGATGCAATGAAACAATGTATTGAGATTAATTAAAAGCGGAGATAAAGAATACACAACTAAAACTGAGGCCAGTGCACCGTTTAATCAATCATCTTTATATATTTTAGATGTTCAATGATATTCATTATTCACTGATTATAAGTGATATTATATAAAGCACTTTTTCCTCTCTCTCTCTCTCTCTCTCTCTTTTCTTGTCAAAAATGTTAAGTGTTAGTGTTAAAAGTAAAATAGTAAAATTAGCAACAAAACGCAAATGTCGCTGACAACAATGTTTCTTTCAAGACAATTTTTAGCAAGACTATCACTTAACAGTTTCGTTTGATTTGTTTTACGTTATTTCAACCTCAATGGCTTAATTAATGCCGACGATTTTTATTGCCGGTAATTTTTTTTTTTTCAAAATGAATTTCTGGTAATATATTTTTACATAGTTTTTCTGGTACTAAAATATATTTTTTTCACTTTCATTATTTTGGCACTAGTTCGGGTGTTAATTATTTGTCAGGTTGGACCTGGGAGCAACAAAAATGAAGAGGTGGATCCTCGCTCCTCAAAACCTCCTGATCAGAGGCCTTGCTGTATGATGAAGTTTATTGTCTTACCCTTGACGCGGATGTAGTTTATCGTCATACCCAGGACGGATCACTTAATAGACAAAACTATTTAAATGGTTTAGTTGAAATGCATGAACACGAAAATTGCAATCTGAGAAACGTAGGAATCAATGAACAGAAGAATTAAACCATTCGTTTTACTGGTGAACTAATTTTGTCTCAATGCAGAAAATATTTCATTTATATATATTGCGAAAAAACATCGAAAAGTTATCATAAATTTACTAGCCAAGTTAATTTACTTCCTATTCAACTGCAGACGGGAAATTAAATGTATAAATATTGTTGTAACCAAGTAAATTGTTAAAGAAATAACAAAACAAGTGTGGCAGTTATATCACATATTAAACAGTAAGTACAACAGAAGAGTATTACACGACTTTGAGTGTGTGTCTTTTGACCAAGTGTTCAATCTATTCAACTGTTATATTTAACAGCCACGAGGGATGTATGTGGCATAAGGCCGAGGTTTGCGTGGGTTCTCCGAGCCCGTAGGCTCGGCCCAAAATATTCCCTTTGAACTCGTATAAACGGGTTCAGGTACTGTCTACCTCCCCGGACAAATATCTGCCCTTCGGCAAAACCTCGTTCAGGTTCCGCTCTGCTCGAGGCAGAGAGTTCGACAGTTGAACAATCTATGCGAGTGTTATATTTAACAGTCCCCACACAAGGAATGTATATGGCACAAGGCCGAGTTTAACGTGGGTTTCTCCTAGCCTGTACGCACGGTCAAATATATTCCCTTTGAACCCGCCTAGACGGGTTCACTGACTCTCTAACCCCCCCCCCCCACCGGAGAAATCATTACTCTTCGGCAAAGCTTCGTCCGAGTTCCTCTCTGGCGAGGCAAAGAGTTAGACAGTTGAAGAATCTATGCGGCTGTTCACCCAAAGTCTTCTCTCCTAGTAATCTTATAGTAGACGGAAGAGTCTAACATAGACTCATTAGAGGGAGAACACCACAACAAATATTTACACAGGGAATATATAAATAAATTTACATTAATAATAATGGGTTCTTTTGATATTATGTGATGATATTAACTTATGACATAATATTATCTAATCTTGTAATTAAACTAAGCAATATTGAATGAATAATAGTATTTATTTTTGTAACAGAAACAAACAATACATTAAAATCCCTTGATCCAATGTCGAACCGTAACGATGAGAATGTAAATATAAATCCCTGTCTTACATCTACTAAAGAAAGTGATCTCAAAATCTACTGACAACATATGAACGTAACTAAATATAGGATAATTATCAGATTTCATAAGACCAAATAGAATATTTAACCCTCGATATTTACTTCAAGTAAATACATTACGCATTCTTAGCAACTCTTCCAGTAACATAATCTTATAAGATATAACGCTAAGAGGAAAGCTTACCAAATTGACGAAATTAGAAATGTATAAATATACGTAATATAGTAAATATATAGAAGCTCCATAAGGAATATAATCGAAAATAATTTATTTAAAATGAAATTAGTTTTACAATGATTTTGGAAACACAAATAAAGTTAATTAATACAAAACTAAATAATAAAAGGCAAATATTGGTAGCATTAGAGAGAATAAATTCAGGGAAGAAACTTCGAGGAATTTAAATAATAGAATATCTCAGCACAAAATGAATAACTTAGGAAACAATAGATACTTTACATCGCAATGAGATTTGCCGTAATTTCGATTTAAATTATTAAACTCTTTTATAATGAGATGGTAATAGAAAGCGGACTAATTTCTGAGATTTATGCTGGAGAGGATATATTGAAGAGTGTATAAAATATATACCAACATATGAAGATTGCGTATGAATTGAAAAATACAATCATGTCTTTATAAGGCAGACATTGTCAGGTTAATTTTTAATATATATATATATATATATATATATATATATATATATATATATATATATATATATATATATATATATGTGTGTGTGTGTGTGTGTGTGTGTGTGTGTGTGTGTGTGTGGGTGTGGGTGTTTGCCTGGGCGCGTGTTTCTGTATATGCATATGTGTGTATATTTTGCGTGTATTCATATTTAACTTATATAAAACTTTTTAAGTCTTTTCTTATTCCCCTGTAGATTCAATCGCAGAATAAATCTATATATCTTTTATGGTAGACAAAAATATTTTTAGATAAATGTAGAACGTTATTGAAATGATTAAAAATGAATTTCTCAAACATAACATTGAATTACTTCTTTTTTTTTTACCAGGCAGAATAGAATACAAAATCAATAGCAATTTCGATATTTTTTCTCGTGTCATAAAATGATTGCAATGCACTAACATTCTTTAGACATTAAAAACATCGCTATCATGAGCATCCATTGCAATAACATTTCTGTTGATATGTTTTGAAAAATAATAGTACCAACAGTTTCTGTTGCAAATACAGTAATGTTAGTCATTTGATGAAGTGTTTTATCCTAATATTTATTAAATTTGAAGAATTGTAATTATTCTTCACTCAATATGTTAATCACCGTAATGGTGATTTTAAATCAACCAAAACTGTATTTTATTATTATTATTATTATTATTATTATTATTATTATTATTATTATTATTATTCGAATTCTGCTATGGTCACACTACCTACCATGTCTGTGAGGAGACCTAAGGCAGATAGTGGTGTGCTGTTATGGCTACATTTCATGTTTGCTTTTTCAACTTCCATAACATCGCCAGCGTTACAGGGAAAAAGTCCTTAGTTTGGGGGCTGTACTTACCAAGACAATTTTTAGTATTTCTCTTAAGCGGCAATTTCCAATTATTTTTCCAATGTTTACTTTTTTCTAATTGCAAGGGTTCTAATATAACTGGTATGTTTCAAATTCCCTTTTTCCTGTTACAGTACGCTGGGCATTCATATCATTTAGTAGGAAAGTATATTTACTATGGATTTTGTCTGCCAATTTGCTTAAAAGTTCCTGTTGGTAAAGATGGTGAAATCTCATGGAAATCTCATACTTTCTGTTTCTGCAACCGGTGCTGGTTGATGTTGATACCAGTGTTTATTAACTTGTTTTCCAAAATGTTTGCACATTATCTCCACTATTTGGCTTATGCATGTTATGTTTAGAAAGAAGATTTCTTCCCTTAGAATCCAGTCGCCTGGTATCATTTAGAGTCCGGTTCAAGATTTCGAACATATATTGAAACACTGGGATGGCAAATATATTCATGGCCTGTTTCTCTTCGTAGAATTCAATTTAGTCGCACCATTCTCTAGTACTCTTTTCCCATTATTTTGCTCATTTTATGATTAATTTCTTCACTCTTATGTACATTGATATACTTATAAATTCCTTGCTTTTAATATTTGATTGCTACGCCAGGGTCTAAGCTAACAGAAGAGATTTGTTGTAGTGATCCTCCAAAAATTGTGACTTTAGTACATTTATGTAAACAGAATTTTGTATCGCCATTCTTTGGTAGAAGTAACGTAATTCCCTAACTCATGCCGGACTTTTAGTAATATCATTGACAATTACTCAAAGTTCTTTGGCTAATTTGCGTGAGCTGTATTTAGATACTGAGCTTCTTAAACATTATTCATTTAAGACCACATCTTCATCACAGGATTATTCACGACCCCAGATATTAGTCAATTACACAGAAAATACAAATCAGCTGTCAATCTGTTTGTCGGGAGATTTGTTACATCAGGGCTTCGGTGAATCATCACGTTAAATATTGTTCGTTTGTGAAATAACATAAACTGAAATTCAATTGTTTGAAACTCATTTTCACGTCGCGATCCTTTTGCTTGACGACCTCATTTCGGGTCTCGACGCATAGTTTAAGAAGCTCTGATGTAAATAATAGATCCAAAACTTAAGACTTTTATTTATTTCTGGAGATTACAAGTTGCGCGATTATTTACAGTTCATATTAAACTTCCTCTCCCTTCATTCCTGCACATGCTTGTCCAGGTTTATTTATAGCCTGTTCTCCCTCTTGCACAATCCAATTTGTTTTATTTTTGTTTTTTTGTTATTTAGGACAAGCCCATATTTTTCTCCAAAGCTGTATACCCTCTCCGATTATGTGTGCATTGAGGGGGGGTGTCAATTTATTGTTTGCTTATTTCTATGTTAAATTTCTTCGCATTGGTTTGAAAAGTCTTGTTCTGTCTGTAGAATCTTGATCTTTTTTCTTAGCATCTGATTCTTTAAGCCTTGAGTTGAATTGTTTGATTTATTTTTTAAGACATATTCATTCCGATTTTTTTTTTATTTTCTTTTTACTTTTATGCTTTTTCTAGTCTTTACAGTTGTTCTTTTTGCTAGTTCATCGAGTACTGATAATTCACTTCTAAGTCGTTCAATTTCTTTCTCTATTTTTATTTTGAATCTTCATGTCTCTGACGCTGCCTTTTTTACTTTGATGTTTAAAGTTTTACTTGCTGCTATTGCTGATGTATATATTGCTCTTTTGAGAAATATATTTGTCTATTTCATCTAGAACTAATTTGAGTGCTGCATTGTAGAGTGTAATAGTTTTGAGGTTCTGCTTTGTTGCTTTTAATTTTGACAGGTGTTCTCCTTCCTCTGTTTCAAATGTTTGTGTCTGATTTATATATCCCATGATTTCTTCCTTAACTACGTGTATACTATTCTTATTTTCCGTAAAATAATCTCATTCAAATTGCTTTGTAATCGTTTTATTGCCGGCTTGTGAGCCGTTAAGTTCACACCTTTCCAAATATTCAAGTATTTTAGCATTGAAACGCAATGTCCAAATTTATTTCGCAATATGAACGTAACTTTTCGCTCTATTCTCCTATACCTTGCTCTACGCTAGAAATTCAAAATCCTTCCCTCTAAAGGAATTATTTTTTCTGTTGTTCCGTATAGGAATATCCGATTTGTCCTTGATTCTGGAATCACTTTTAAATTAAAATTCCAAGAATTATTTTCTATTAGGTTTTAACTAATTGATTTGGATGGCCAAATATTACGTTGGTGCAAAAATAATGACGTAATAATGTCGTTTTTTGACGTTAAAAATACGTCAAAAAACGACATTATTACGTCATTATTTTTGCACCAGCCTAATAATTATGCTTTCAGCATAGTTAATTTAGAAATTAGATTTGTCATATTACACGTGGGATTAGTATGGATATTTCAAGCATTTGTTTATTATCACGAGAAGCCTAATTCTTAACTATAAGGTTTCAACATATTCAAATCTTTAGCCCATTAATTAATAGGCTCTTGGCATAGAAATGATATAAATTAATGTAATGAAACCCTTTCTGAATCTCAGATTTCATTCTACTTTTGATAGAATCTCATTAGTGATATTTGTTCGTGTAACGCCTGCAAGTTTCTAGTCGTCCATCATCTTACATTTCCAACGGAAATATTCTTGACTTCCTATCTTCTTATTTGTACGCTGTCTCGTCTTCTTATCTGCGATATGTCAGCCTTTATTTTTTTTATTCACATCTGGCAAGTATTTTGTTAGATCTAGGATTGAAGATCAGAATGTATATTGAAATCCCATAATATCAAAGGCATTTTCTATTATAGAAATTCCTATGTGTTCCATCTTAGCGATTCAAACCCAGATTCGTTACACATTTGTCATTATATCACTGAGCCGATTACATCGTAACTATATTTAGATTATCTTTATAAATAAAAGTCCTACATTGACATGTCACTTTTAAACTCTTTGTCATTTCCAAAATTAGATATTTGGTGAGGTGAATATTATTCTTTGATCGAAATGTATTTGTTCTGGATTAACATGAGAATTTAATCAATTTATATTTTGAGATGCCTTCTGAATGACTATGCCAGTATATTTCAGCGGCGATATATTTTTTTTCTTTTAAATGTCTATGTGCAGTACAAATGAAATTTAGCATTTCTTTATTATCGACTAATTAATTGATCGCTTGAAATTTGTTTTTTATGTGCTTTTATTTTCCGGCTTCATGGAATTTATACATTTATATATATTTAATATATTTAATTTATATATTTCTCTTCTATTTTTCCATTCGAGCATATTGCACATTTCCGCTTGTCATAACGACATAAAATATCTATCAAAATAATCTAATTCTTTAGAAGTACTAAATACAGCTTCAACCACTGCCTTCAGACGACTTCGGATCTCATTCAAAACTCCTTCTTGAATGCTGCCGTAATCCTAGACTTTAGTATTAATCATTTTATTCCTACATCTGTTATCCTGCTATCACAAGGTGCACATTTCCGCTTGTCATAAATTTATTGGTATGTTCATAGATACAAATATTTCTTCGTGCCTACTGAGTAATATCGCATATTAAATTTCACAGGATTTCATCAAATACATTATCATTCTAGTGTTTATTATATTTTCAACTTAGCAGTACCTAATTATTATCATTATATGCTAATGCTAGTCAGTTTTTAACCATCATCGATACTTTTCTGATTGATTTTAATAATGACGATCTCTAACTACTTATATTTCGAAATAGTTATTCTTTCAATCGGTTTTGATAGGTCTTTCCGACTGTTTTATTCACCTTACTAATTGTATTTTATTGCAAACAGCATCACCTCTTGCTACCCTTGCACAGCTACCAGCGCTTTCCATCGACCATTCCCAAAATTCTCTATACGGAAACAAGCACAAACTGAGAATTTATTTCTAGCGTTGCGATCACCATATTTCTTTAACGGGAGACATCGATTCCCAAAGATCTTATCTTTTGGCTTCCAGTCAGTTTCATAAATGAGTATTACGAAAGTAATCCAGAAATGATCTAAACATCCGTCTCTGGTGTGGTTCACAGAGCAGGGGCAAAATAATCTGTGCACACGCTTTCTTGACGTTAGAATATATTTCACAAAATAATCCTTAAACTCAGAGCTGATTCAGGGTTTAATGTCGAAGTCTTTTTGCTCCTACTGCCTAGCAACATCATCACATGGTAGACTGAATGTATAGCAGGAACCTTTCAAATTGTATATGAATTCACGTTTTGATATTCCATACGTTTTGCCATTTCGCATGTTATCTTTCTATCTCACGTAGGATTGTTAGTCTCATATTTTCTTCTGATAAAAGGACAACATCCAGTGTATAACAATTCCTTTATGCCTGTAGATATATCTTGCCATATTTTAGTGTGTAATCGAATTCTAATTCGAAATCAGAAATAATTTCAATTTATAGTTTTGCTGCGAGTGCTTATTTTTTGAAACGATATATATATATATATATATATATATATATATATATATATATATATATATATATATATATATATATATATATATATATATCTTTTTTTTATCACGGAATTATTATAAAATTTGAAAATGTTTATTTTAACTGGAAATAAAATGTCAAAATGCCTCCTAAAAACCGCCACAATTTTTTTTTAAATATTATAATTATGTTGCTCTCAATGAGATTCAATATATCTTCTGATTTTCAAGTATTCCATCCCTGTTTATATTATCTTCGAAACTGTCCCAAGGACGTCTTTTGTAATTGATTTTACGTTCGAGACTCATAAGCGTTCCTTCAACTTTTCTGGATATCTCATATCTTGTCAAGTTCTCTTAGTTAAATTTTATGATATGCTGATATAACGACACAAAATATCTATCAAAATAATCTACTTGTTTACAAGTACTAAATATGGCTTCAACCACTGCCTCCAGACGACTTCGGATCTCGTGAAAAACTTCCTTTTGAATGCTGCCATAATCCTAGCCTTCAGCTGATCTTTGGTATTACAAGGACATTTTGTTAGAAAAAGAATCAAGGGGTTTTCAATCTGGGTAGTTATGAAGCCATATTTAAGGAGTGATGTGGCCGCAGGAATTGTATGATAGCCAGGACTGTATTCTCCTGCTTGTGGGGTATTGTTCAAATTACAGTTGCCAGACATATGGCAGGTCAGTCGGCATTCTCCTGACACAGGGATGTACTACATTTGCGTGTTCAGTCTGAGGACCTGTGGCTAGATTAATGGAGGTTTAACGTTGCCATCCATAGTTATCGCTACAAACACCTTCGTAACAATCATTAGACACCTCCAACTCTTTCCAAATCCTCTGCACGATCCATAGATTGAAACCCAAATTCTCTGGAATTTTCGTATTGGAACTTCCAGCGCGGAGTACATAATGTCGTTCTGAAAATGTCAGCCGAATGAAGTGCGTGATGGGGACTTATCTCTCGCTGACGGTGTCCAGTCGACCCTACTATACTGGGCAGTCGACAAAGTCAAAAAATGAAACACGAAATTAAAAATATAAATGGCGATATTTTTACCCATCGAACCGCTATATATATATATATATATATATATATATATATATATATATATATATATATATATATATATATATATATGTATGTGTGTGTGTGTGTGTGTGTGTGTGTGTGTGTGTGTACTTTAGTGTAAATATGTCAGATAGATTGAATTAAAAATGAAAACTTTGTAGCCGAAAAGTTTCGTCCAGTGGGTGACTGTATGAATGCAAATGCATTTATCGTGATAAATTCTATTTGATAGTAGACATCTCGGCTCAGTTAGCCATTCCTTTCGTCTTTCTTCATATACATACATACATATATACATACATACACGCACACACACACACACACACATATATATATGATTGAAATAAAAGTATAAAACTTAATATTACGAGACATATTCATTTTATTGTACATTTTTCTGTGTTAATTTTAAATTAAATCTCCCGTAGAAGCCTGAAGAGCGGGAACGAAACCGGTTGCTTCGTCGCCCGTTTTTAATATGTCTCGTAATATTAAGTTTTATACTTTTATTTCAATCATTAAATTTTGTGCCTGCAAATATATATATATATATATATATATATATATATATATATATATATATATATATATATATATATATATATATATATATATATATATATGTATATGTATGTCGTTGTTAACCACGTATATGTGTTAATTTCTGCTTCGAAGAATATGATCGTATTTTCGCCCTTAAATAAATTTAATGTTTGGAAGGAAAACTTTATAGTTTGCTTGATATTTCTATGTTTCTTTTACGAAACTATAAGAACACACAATTTGGTTGGATTTGATTTGCATTAAGTCATATAAACATTGTCCAGCTTATTTAAACCGAATTCTGTCGAATTGATACACAATTTACACGACAGTTGAAAATGCTGCAAAATGTCTTAAATTTACACGTTGATCCGGTTTGAAAAAAAAATGTAAACGCAGGTTCAGTAATCACGTGGCCCATTTCTTTTCGTTGGTTTTTCACATCTGCATGTGTGGATGCCGTCAGTGTATTCCTGGCAACAATGAACAGAGCGATGAGCACAACGTGGATTCTGGATAACAATAAAGACAATAATATATTTTCCTTCAAAAACTAACAGGTAAAAGGATAATAGACATTGTATGATTGAGAAATAAGTCCGATTTTCACACCTCACCACCAGATATTTGCTTGACAGAGAAAAATGTCAATTATGCGTACAATTCAATATATATTGTTTCTGATTATATCATAATATTAAGGTCAAATACATTTCGGATGTTTTAGTAAATAGAGCGAAATGATGTTTTTAAAAAGTATATCCAGCATATGTCTATTTCAAATAACATGTCTCTTTTATGTAAAATATTTTAAATGATCGTCAAAAATCAATACGAAAAAAAATAGATACTCCAGTAATTTAAATAACCATACAGTTTAAACAAAGCGTGTGCCATCCATAACTAAATAACATGATCAATTGTAATTTTAACATGCTAATAAATCTGATGGCAACTGATTTTATGCAAGTATATTCTAGTCGAATTATTTGGTATTACCGGATTTGACGGCGTATAAGTCGCAGTCCTTTTCGGCAGTGCAAATCAGGAAAAAATAGTAATTAGTAAAAGTAGAAAGATTATTAGTAAATGGTACAGCCTAGGCTATACACACACATATATATATATATATATATATATATATATATATATATATATATATATATATATATATATATATATATATATTTATATATATATATATATATATATATATATATAAACTATTATTTTGTTTAAACAAGCCATGATTCCAGTTAAACGAAAAATAATGGGAAAAAAGAAAACGAACCTAGAAAAACTTTATTATATCCAAAGGTAAGAATACAAAATAAAAAAAAGCAATTATTACAATTGAGAAAAGCAGTGCAGTCAGCATTAAAATTTTATTCATCTTTAAATCCATAAAATTTGTCGTCTTCGTTATCAAAATTCTGATGCGCATTTTCAGTGCTTCTATCATTGTCGTTAATTAATGCATATCTTCAGTTCTATTGAGAGCCTTGCAAATGCAACACTTTTTAAAAGCTTCCACAACTATCACAAATTTTAAACATATATATCGCATATAAAAAGCATGGACATTTTGAAAGGTATTGTAAGTAAAATAAATGCGCCTTATATGTCGTCAAATACTGTAATTAAATATCCAGCTACCACAAATGTATTGTTCAACTAGACGCATTTCAGCTTTTCGTAATTATTTTCATTCCAGCTTTGTATACGAAATTATTATTGCTTTTTATTATTATTATTGATAAAAA
>OZ010571.1:115816405-116083905 GCA_963932145.1 Acanthosepion lycidas
GGTGGGTCACTCGAGTTAAAGGTTCCGTTAAGAGGTGGCTTATATGGAGCGAAAAGGGAGATAACGGTTAAAATACTAGACATGGATAGGTTAATATTTTAGTGAGCAGGGAAACATCTTCTTCGGAAACCGTTTCCACAGAGCAGTATTTTTCAGGAATAATCGTTACGAGTGGAATTTATTTCTTACCCATGGAATATGGAAAGTATTTGCATAGTTTGTTACAATTTGAGTGGTATGGCAGATCCACAGGGACTGTGAATCGCTTTTGAGATCTATTGAAATTAGGAAGTTAGAACTGGGCTTCACCGGCCCAGATATGACAGTAGTACTCAATTTTTGGCCTGGTCTAATTGCAATGCACACTCTCTACACTTAAGTATGATGCACTGTGTGTCAGATATCAGATAATGTTATAAAAGCAGACAATTTTAATGGGAGTATTCCATCTTTTATTTGCAAATTCGCATTTGGTTCATACATGAAGCTCATCCGCCCTTACCTAACATTCGGCAGGCTGGTTTAAATATATAGTTTTATTTCTTACTGAAGAGTTGCCAGCCATCAATATAGGGACGTGTCACTCCTGCTATTAAGTTATAACCCTTTGAAAAAGAGATGGAATCATACGTTTCGCAAGGATATTTACGCGTAAGTGAATCTAACCTACACGACAGGATTTCGAACATTGCTCTCCGAACACTGCTCTATTATATTTCGAGCCGTTATGCATTATACAACTATTCAAACAAGGTTACTTCTCCTAGTAGCCAGGAGACCTAATCCATCTACGTATTGACCAAGATTAACGTTGCTTAACTTCGGGGATCGGGCGAGAATCGTTTTATTAATGTTAGAATATTCAAATGAATCCAGAGTATAAACACAGACACAAACACACAGACACAAACACACACACAAACGTGTGTTTTCGTGATTAAAATACATTTGCCTGGATATATATATATATATATATATATATATATATATATATATATATATATATATATATATATATATATATATATATATATATATATAGGTAAAATGAGAACAAATGGAGTATAATTCCATTGTATGTAACATTTAATTTAAAAGAGGGCTTAATAAATAGCAGAGCTATATGTGTGTGTGTGTGTGTGTGGTGCACTCACGTGTGCGTGTCTGTGTAGCGAGAGAGGGGAGAGAGCGACAAAGCATTTTTTTAAGCTCATGGTAATTGAACGTCACGAGATGGTGACAACAATCGTGTTTTGAACTGTCATTCAGACTCACTCGTTCATCATTAGCCTTGTGGTTCGTAAAATGAGATTGTCCCTGAAGCATGATAGGCTGAGTAGTTAATAATAATAATAATAATAATAATAATAATAATAATAATAATAATAATAATAATAATGAAAGAAAGAGGTATGAACATCATCCAGGTCCGATTACAGAGATAGGACATGTTACAATTTTATGGGACTACACAATACACACGGACAGAAGAGTGTAATCTAACTGCCCAGACATTTTTATTAGAGATCACACACACAAAAAAAATGTGCCTCTTTACTTATATGGCAGTACCTGCAGACTGCAATGTATCTTCGAAGATCTTCAAAAAGCTATCAAAAATTCAAGGACATTGAAATCGAAATCTCAAAAATGTGGCATATGTGAATATCAAAAATCCCCGTTGAAATTGGAGCCCTCGGATTGGTTGGAAAAGATTCCAGTAGACTAATTGAAGGGATCCCTGGAAGCTCATGCCTTAAAGAAATATATAAAAAACATTCTTACGAGTACAGCCCACACCTTACGAAGGGCTTTGTCTATGTACTTTTTTTTTCAGTGGAAAATGTCATTTCTAAACTTAGGTCCCCGGGCGGGATCCGGAATGAAATGAGCTTTCATGAAAAATCAAAGGAAATGAAATAATAATAATAATAATAATAATAATAATAATAATAATAATAATAATAATAATAATGATAATAATAATATTATTATTATTGTTGCTGTTGGTATTATCATCTTACTTATTATAAAACGCAGATTGTGTTTGTGTGTGTTTGTGTGTGTGTCTGTACGTTTATATATTGAATCGGATTTCCTACATTTTTCAACCTATTTCACCAAAACTTCACTTTTTTTTGGCAGGTAGTGTTTCTTATTGTCTTTCACACTTTTCCTTTATTTTTACATTCAGAATGCTTTAAAAATTCCATTTACAAGACAATATTTTATAACAAAATTCTATTCAATCTATAGACTCATAACGATTGAAAACAATGTATTTGTTTGAGTTTGGGTTTGAATAATTGGTAAAAAAAACAAAAAAAAACTAATTAAGACATGCGTGTCTGTCAACCTTAAACAATAATCTTTGACAATTTCATTTTTCAGTCTTTATTATGGTCGATACTTGATCTAACTCTTATTGTTACATCCCCGGGCAACGCCGGGCTCTCCTGCTAGTCATTATTATTATTGGTTATTGTTGTTTTTGTTGTTGTTGCTGGTGGTAATAACAGTGATTATATTATTCTTCCTTATGCTTGTCATGTTTTTATTCGAAATTATCTTTTATATGCGATATTGATATAGATTATTTTTTTCTTTTCTGGGAATTACCTTTTCTAAATTTAGTTGTTCTTGAATTTCCCGGATGACATATTGTTAATTTTACTAATAATATATATTGCGACCAACATTGATGAATATTAACATTTTTTAAAAGTATTTTGCTATATGCTCTACAGAATATTCAATATTATTCATAATGTATCACTTGACATTTATATATTTTATTTCGAATTGTTGTTTCTTATGTTTTAACATTGTTAATTTTCTCTTAGTACAGTGTTGTATTTTACCTTATCAATGCGGAACTCTTGAAAAATATCTCAATTTCATCAACAATAAACTCAAAAATATCTTGATTTCGACATAATACAAACAAAAGAAACAAACCTCAGACTTTAATACTTTATATTTCATAGAGTGAGTGAAAGAAACGACAGGACTATTATATATGAAAAGAGCAATCAACAAAAGCCGTGATAAAATCAAGACAGTATAACAAAAAGTGAAGGAAAATAGGTAAATTTGAGCGATGGAAAAGACTTACGTGGAAACATTGTATACGATTTTAATATATATAATTTGTGTCGTAAAGAATTCCATAACTATGATACAATAGAAATGAGAAAACAGACCTTCTGAAGAAATATTGAAGGTGGGAATGGAAAATGATGACAAAGATCGTTTGTAGAAATGGCAATAATGTATACCAAGAAGAGGGCAAGTGGAAGTGAATAGCACACACAATAGAAGTGAGACAAGATTATCAAATGGAAAAAATAAACATATCTCTATAACTAAGTCAGTCGCCTATTGATAAACAAAATATTTATGATATTTCATTTGCTTATTTTATGAAAATTTCCTTCCTGGTTAATGCAGTTAAGAGGTTTTGGTTTTATTTTTCCATAGAGCATATAGATTCCATATTATATATTGAAATGTCAAATAAGAATTTTGTTCAGTCTACAAAATTAAGAACCAATCATCGGGAATATAACTAAAATAACTAGAGTTGCATTGATATGTAGACATGTAACATTTTTAAATGTAGTTTGAAGTTCAAACGAATTGAATATGCAGAATATGGGAGATGTGAGGGAGTAATTACAAATCACGACAACAACAGCCAAAATAATAATAATAATAATAATAATAATAATAATAATAATAATAATAATAATAATAATATATATATATATATATATATATATATATATATATATATATATATATTTGTCAGTGGAAAGTGTCATGATGCAATTTCTAAACATAGGTCCCTGGGCGGATCCCGGAAAATATTGTGTAAACCCCAGAAGTCAAAGGAATTAATAATAATAATAATAATAATAATAATAATAATAATAATAATAATAATAATAATGAGAAGACGAATTGAAGATTATGAATAGTGATAGTAGTTGTAGTATTAGCAGTGGTAGTATCAAAAGAGGAAGAAGATGGCGAAAATATATATTTTAAATGTTCAAAGAAGGGAACCGCGTAAAGATAAATATATGTTCGACAATGAGAAAAACGAAATATATATGCATAAAAAACGTATAAAATATAAAATAATTGTCAAAGAAAAAAATATGGAAATATTTGAGGAAAAAAGAGTGTAAAATATGGTTAAAAGAAGAATAGGCAAAATGAAATCAGAAACAGTAAATAAAGAATAAATTCTGCATAATAAAGAAACAATAAACAGGAAGGAAGGGGCGAAGTGACGGAGGAAGTTAGGAAAGAAGGGAGAAATAATAGTAGTAAGGAAGAAAGGAAAGAAGGAAGGATTGAACGATAGAACTATTGAACGAACGAACGAACGAAAGAACGAACGAACGAACGAACGAACGAAAGATGGAAGGAAGGCGGAAACGAACGAACGAACGAACGAAAGAAAGATGGAAGGAAGGCGGAAACGAACGAACGAACGAACGAACGAAAGAAAGATGGAAGGAAGGCGGAAACGGACGAACGAACGAACGAAAGAAAGATGGAAGGAAGGCGGAAACGAACGAACGAACGAACGAACGAAAGAAAGATGGAAGGAAAGCGGAAACGAACGAACGAACGAACGAACGAACGAACGAACGAAAGAGCGAACGACTTGTACAATCAAAAATAAAATAAAGAAACACACGGTAGAATAACAATGGAGCGTACAAACAATATTAACGGGCAACATGAGATGACGAATTATTGATAGGGAAAGAGCACGTGAAGTACGTGAAAAGGACGAAGAAGACAACTGCAACAGCAGAAAAAAAATAGCTAACAAGATGTCAAAGTAAGCTCAGAAGAGACGATATTCCTTTAACACTGAACGTCTTTGTATTCGTTATTTTTATCAGACTATTGCTCATTGATGTAACTGGGTAATTTCTTAAATTGGCACGTTTGTATGATCTACTCCAATTATCGTAAAGTAAATGGCCGATATAGAGTGCTGTGTATTTTCAGTCAGCAATGATTGAATTGATCGCCTTACTGCTATGGCGATTCGACATAGAAATTCTTACAGATGGAAAATATTCTGAAAATATTATATGAAGATATGTGATTTGTTTTAATCAGATTAGAATCATTTTGCATTTTATCATGATCATATATTTGAGGGAAAAGCGTATCTTTAATTGGATCTGTAAGATAATGATTCAAGGATTATTCGATAAGAGAGATGAAAAGGATGGTAATGAATATTACACACGAACATAAACAGATATGGATCACTAATGGCGAACGTAAAATACACACATTAAAAATTAACACGATCAGATCAAATAAACGCTCATATAGTGATATGTGTGCGTACTTGCTAATGGTTTATGTAGATAATGCCTAAATATTCTATTCTCTTTAGGCAAATGCATATCAGCACAGAAATATTCATTGTTTAATCTACCGACCTCTTTTAGATACAGATAGAAATTTAAAAAAATATATGCAAATACCGGTACATTTGTATGTGCCTGTGTGAGCAATAGTGTATAAATGACTGTTAGAGAGATAGTTTGTGTTTATATGTGTATATATGCGTTTTGCGTACAAATACACTTGGGAAATTTATGAATCCACAATTTCTGCCCTTCAGCTATGGGTTGATGAGTATGATCACTTAATCATTATTACAATTATTATATAATCCGAATTGTCTCCCTAACAGCTATGGGTCAATTCCTAAGACATTAATCACTAAAATATTACTATAAAAAAATCTTATATTCTAAATATATTATCTGGCTTCAAATAACCTGCACTGGTTTAAAAACCCATAGAAAATTTGCCAATCAGCTAATCAGAGCAGTATCTACGTATATTTTCGGTTTCACGCTTAAAGATATCAGTTTTATTATTTTATTTTATTTTATTTTTTTCAGAAACAGATTTGTAAATTGATTTTAAGTTGGTCACAATTTCTCTATTTTCTGCCACTTACGAATCGTTCTTAGAAAGAGGAGGTGAACAAATTTATCACCTTATAAATCTTCTTTTTTTTTACTTTTGCTATTGTCACGTTGAAGAATAGTACGTTTATTTTATTCTAAATCGGGATAGGTTCGAAGAAATGATACGATTAGACGATGAAGAAGAAATCCCAGCAATGGTCATTCCACGTTCAACGACCTCTTTCATATTCTACCGAAAACTAATCAAATAACTCTGTGGATAGAGTACTAGTTTCAACATTGGCACTGGTTTCTAATAGACGCTTTTTTTTCCTGTGGTCTTCCAAAATGTATTTTTCTACAACTGAAACATTTCGACTCAAAAAAGTGTAATTAAGACCGTCCTTTATAAAATACAACTGGAGGCAGTGGAACACTGCGTATGATTCTCAAGCAAACGGTAAAGTGTGAATCAACTTCCACATTTGAATGTTTCCCAAGTAAAGCTCAGAAACACAGGTCTTTAAAACGTGTATATCTGAGTTTATAACAACCCCAAGCAAGCCGGTAATGTCTATAGAAGATAGGAGGTAACAGGGAAAGTGAAAGAAATGGATGATTGTGGAAAGAACAAATGTTGAAGATGATTCAAGTATACAGTATATTGCGTTTGAAGATGCATTTAGTATTTTAAAGATTATATTTGTTTGGGAAGCAAGTAAACTGTAGGGAGTTTCACAGTGCGAAGAAAAGAAAATGTTGCAGTAGAAGTAAAAGGTTGCATTTATCGATGTCAACATTAAACAGATGGGACCTAGATGCCAATCTAGTAGCACGCTTACATTCATGATATAGTAGCATCATATAAAAAGCTCGTCAGAGCAGTCAGCATGAAAATGTTAGTAGAAACGGAAGCCATTACATGTCCATGAGAATTGGACTGAAATTGAAATACCAGACCAGTAGTTTTTGGTACTTTTTCAACAACTTCGAGATGAATAGCAGGAGTGCCAGACTAGATATGGCAGCAGTATTCAATGTAAGAACGAATGGTAGATTTCGGAACGTGTAAAATCTTTTGGCATGACTCAGTAGTGCAAATTTCCCCGCTTTGCTACAAGGGATTTTCGAAAATTCTTAATAATTCTTGTGAATTTATATATATATATATATATATATATATATATATATATATATATATATATATATATATATATATATATATATATATATATAACATGAATGAAAAAGTAATAAGTGTAATAGAATGTGAGGCTTGACCGCGTACCTATGGGTGTGTGTCTCAGTGAGGGTAATCAAATTGGTACTTACCAATTCAAAACAACCACCATATTCCTGATCAGTTGGAAATTGTGACTGTGTTTGCTTCCTATTTTATAGAAGAGCGTTCATTGTTTGGACAATTATTAGGTTGGTGCAAAAATAATGACGTATAATATCGTTTTTTGACGTTAAAAATACGTTCAAAAACTACATTATTACGTCATTATTTTTGTACCAACCTAATAATTAACAAGAAGAATCGAATTGTGTGTTGTTTGAATGATGGAAATATTGTACCTGACGGAAGGTACACTAGCCGATACCCGATCAGTATTGGTTGAGTCAACGTGGAGAGGGTGTATCAGGTTGAAAGACCAGACAGTCAGAATGAAACTAGGCTAGAAACAGGATGATGTATACTAACGCATCCAATAGATGCTACATATTTTTATATACGGAGATATATTTGAATTTAGTATTTAGGTTAATTTTTACAAGTAATAGACGTACACTTGTTTATCTCCCCGTGTCTCTTATTTTCTTTTAGTTTGACTACTAATATGTTTTCCCTTTTAATTAGAGACTTATCAAATTTCTTTTAATTTGAGACTTATCAAATTTCTGAATTATCAGATTATTATTCATTATTTTTTATTATCTTTTATTTTTTGTCATATTTTTTATCATGGTCATGACTATTTCATTTTCTTTTGTATTGGTACTGTTATTTTTTTCCGTTATCTTCCTTATTTCTGATTTGTTTTTTAATTACATATTAGATAAATAGTACGCCTTTATATATATAAGAGAGAGAGCTTTTGTTCCTTCATAAATTATTTTAATATTCTAACATTTTATACAATTTTCCTTGGTTTTGTATTCATAATTTACATATTTCTAGGAAATTATGCTTAAATAAATCATGATAAAAACGTAGTTTTTATCATTTTAATTCGGTGGTAAAACTTTCGACTACTAAAGCGTATCTTGCATTAAGCAAAAAATGCACACAAGTTCCAACAAATAGTTATTATTTATGTGTGCCAACTTCATAAATTATTACTCTGTCTCACCTCCAGCAGAATAATGAATAATGTCACTTAGGAAAATCGTCTGGCGATTTTCAGATAAACAGAAAATATGTTCCCCTAGCTAGATATACTTTTTTTTTATGTGCCTCTTGTATGAATGTAACGGAATATGTTAAGTGAAGATTAATGATATATCAAAAGAATAACGGTCTCGTATTAACATGGAAGTGTTATGACGTTATTGATAATGCAACATCATCTCAATTTTATTCTCCACAAAGTAGCTGTTGTTGGTAAAAAGCTCCCAGTCTGAAAAACGAAGGGAGTACACTTGATGTGTAGATTTTATTTAAGGAATGGTAATATTATGACATAGAGCAACAAAAAGAAAATGGGGCCTAAAATGCATTAAGTCAATTAAGAATATAGCAACAAAATTCTGAAATATTTATCACAATGATTTTTTAAAAAATAATTAAATTATAATTGTGAAAAACTACAATTCAGTATAATTTAAAACACGGTATTAATTTTATAATACGAAAATACAAAATTGCCTCTATAAAATAGCGATCGAAAAAATTGTTTTCGAATTCTACAGCGATGATGCTCACATATTTTTAAACTATATTAAGACTTTGTGTTATAAATGAAACAACTGATGATGATAACAGAACATATTGAAACTACTTTGGAAAATAAAAATCATACAATTAAAAATCACGGCATTGTCTCGATCAATTTCCTTGAAGCGACAAAGGAATTGAGAGGATTCAAATTAAAACAAATATCCATAATATAAATTATTTTACCAAACAGGCTTGATAAAAATATACTTATATATATATATATATATATATATATATATATATATATATATATATATATATATATATATATATATATACGTACACTAACACAACACACACTCATATATACACGCATATACATATATACATGTGTATATACACGCACACCCATATATATATATATATATATATATATATATATATATATGTGTGTGTGTGTGTGTGTGTGTGTGTGTTTGTGTTTGTTGTACGAGTTGTGTGCGCGCGCTCTGTGAAAGTAATATTTATTAATCTTTAGAGACATTTTATTTTTTATTATTTGTTCTTCCGAAAATTTGGTTATTTGTGATGGTGTAACCTAAAAAAGTTTACTTAATGAGGAATAAGCAAATGGAGGTTTGAAATGAAATGGTAATCTTTATAACATCAACAAAACACAATACTCGCCATCTGCGTGAAGTAGGTGAACCAATGTACACAGCAGTGTCCAAAGTATTTAAGAGCATTGGGACATGTGAATCCCTGTTTATAGGTACTGTATAAACACTCCCTCCCTTTAGATTTACTCTGCAGAGAGACAATAACATTTTATTTTCAGATTAATATCGATTCTCTATCTCTAATTTTTCATTAATTTTTATTTCTGGATTTTTTTTGTCTTTTGTTTAAGGATCTTTCCGAGCAATGGGCACATCAAATGTACCAAAAATAATTCACATATGGTCAAAAACTGGAAACACATTTTACGAAGTGTGAACATTTCTTTTTCGCTGAATGTTACAGAGAGGGAAATGATATGGGCAAGTTGCAATTATCGTCAAAAGAATTGGTGGAATGATATATTTGGTCATAGGACCGAAAATTTTGCACAAATATCACTTGAATCAAACAAAAGGAAGACATATAGATGAAGAGAATATTTATTTTGGAAACAAAAACAAAATTGCGGCTCAGCCTAAAATCGACGCCCATCTTGTTACAAAATACATTCTTGACAGAACATGACGAACTACAGAAAATTGAGAAAACCATCGTGTCGGTCTTTGTGGTGGACAATCATTCGTTCAAATCTTGTGGATTCACAAATGTCACCGTCATAAAATTGTCGACGTCCCTAAAGTTTAAACCACAGAGAGTCATAAAAAGCAAAGGGTTCTTCGTGTGGGAAATATTATTACCCACACCTGCCGACTGTGAATCGGTTAGCACCCGTGATCTTTTAACAAAATATCTTAGTGAGGACCAAATATCAAGGCAGGCGTCGGACCACGTTTCAGTTTATGATTTCCCTCCTCAGATTGACGGAGAAAACTTGACCGCTTACCTGTACTAATTTGACTAGATACTCAGTGCTTCATCTGACAATCTCACCGGGATGCAGCTTTGAATTAATGGTAGATCTTAAGGCCTTCGTCTCCATCCCTAACTGCCTAGATGTAGAAGGCAAGAAGATACAGATTATAATAACAGCTAAAAGATTGGCTTTCAGAAAATGTGTGCAGACTGGTCACCTGTCTTTTTCCTGCCTAGAGATGCAGGTCTCAGGAGTTTCGACCCCGCCGACCCAAATCTCCCTCGGGCTGAATCTGTTGTTTCCGTCTCGCCTGTAATGGGCTTGCCAACAGTCGTGAACCGTATGGTAAATGCCCCGGTTCGGTCCGTCTCACTGCACTCATTCCCCGAAAAGATTTTGCCCGCTTTTAGTGCGGTTGGGCAGGAGGAAAATGGGGAATGTCAGGTTGTTGGTAACACTAGAGGGATACGCTGGACTGCTGGTCCTCGTCCCAATGAAGCTCCAACGGAAAACGACGGAAACAGTTCATCCTCTACCAGTATTAAGGTTGTCTTCCCGGCCAGCTACTCGGAAAAGGTTACTCAGCAAAAGCAAAAGTTTGAGCCATCGTTAGAGAAATCGGCAACTGATAGGTTCTCTCAAACGGAATAATCATGGAAAAAACTCTGGCCCTAACTCCTCGGCTCCGTCTACCCTGTCAGCTAAACAACACATTATGACCCCTCCTCCAGTCCGAACATACATATATCCCTCTCCCACAAACATGACAACCTTAAAAAAGGCCCCCATCACAGTTTCACCTGCAAAAGACAAACCTTCCACTATCGTCATCACACCCAAACCATCCTGAAGCTACACAGAAAAAGACTGACAATGCCAAAAGGCAACGAAGCCCATCAACAGCAAATATAGATCATTCATCTGATAACAAACATAAGCCCATCTTTAACATAGGGGAAGACGTGTGCCGCGTATCGAAACAACTAGAGGGCAAGGCCTTACAATATTCGAAGAAAATGAGGAACATTAAACCATGGTTAATTTCAGGAAAATAAACAACCTAGATATCGAAGACCCAAGAAATTTTCCCAACGCAAAAATGGTCTTAACTGTCGTTAGAGGGAGCGAAGCCGGTCAACAAATTTTCGCCATAGTAGCGGAAGTAAATGATGTCTTCGGGATGCTTCCTCCCATGGTCTGTTTTGATAATGATTCGGTGGAAAAATTAAAACAATTTTGTTCAGGGAGGTTCCTGCTTTTTGTTCATCCCTACCTATATAGAGCGTTTAAGCAAAACTTCCCGCTGGACATTGGCGGTCTGTCTCCCGACGGCCCCATCAAAACTAAAATGGGAACAGGTTTGATGGGAGAGGCCATCTGTGTTCTTTCGGCGTCTATGTTTGATGCTGGCGAGCATACCTAATCGGTTTCAATATGGATCTCTGGTTAGCTAGTCTGAATGTCTGAGCCCTGAGGTCGGAGTCTAGCAAAGCGAGGCTCTCTCTTGACCATCAGCCTCTCGTAGTTAATGTTTGTTGTGTACAAGAGACTTGCTTTACTACTCATGTCTATGAGGACATTCTCTCTAGAGGGTTCTCCCTCTATTCAGCATATTTTGATGGTCGTTTGAGAGGTGTTTCTTGGCTGGTGAGCAAGTCCTTGAAGCCTGCATGTACACTTGTCTTCGAAGATCCGGCGAATAATCTTTCCGTTCTGGATGTTACCATAAAGGTTCAGGAACTTCGTCTCATTGGCTTTTATGCACCCAATGTCCATTCTGAGCGGCCTGCTGTGTTTCAGCAGATCGAGACGTTTTTGCCGACAACTAGTCGGATTGTTGTAGGTGGGGATTGGAATGCCCTCCTTGACCCCGGCATAGATCGTAATAGTGCCTTATTCCTGTACTTACAAAAGAGATGTGAAACCATTTCGGGATCTTAACGACAGGTTTGATCTTGTCGATAAGTAACGGAATGCGCACCATCGGGAGTTAGATTGGACTTGGGCAAACAGTGACGGCTCGGATACTGGGGTGGTTTCGAGCTACCTTGACAGAGTCTTAGTTAGGAGAGTCAATGTATGGCTCTTAAGGTGTCCAATTTTTCATTATATAGTTTAATCAGATCATAGATTTGTCCAGGTCCGTGTAAACTTAGATAATGTTAGGTTGGCTGGCGCCTGGAAATTAAACTGCTCACTATTTGGTGAGTAAAATTTCCGGGACCAGCTCCTTCTAATGATAGAGAGGAAATTGACAGGGAGGTTGTTGTGAATGCCTGGTGGGATAATTCAAAGTTCAAAATTAGAACGCTTGCTGCTGATTATAGTCGTCGATTCAATCTAGATTTGAGGCACAAACGCTTCGTGAACAAAAAATAGATCCGGCCGTGAAATCCCATGATAGTGAGGAAATACCTTTAGCTAAGGCAAAGTTGGCCCCCTTGCTTATCAAGAAGGTCAAGCTCTGGTAGTTAGGGCTAGGGTAAAAAAGAATGTCCTCTGAAGCGACGAATAAGGCCGCTGATTTTCGCGCAGAGGAGTCTCGGAATGCATCTCGGCGACATATCGCATGCATCGCATTGCTGGATAAGCGGACCGTGACTTCAAACGCGGTCATATGTGAGGCTTTTCATGATTACTTTCAGGAATTTTCACCAGAGAGACCGTTTTGAGCCCTGCTCATTTCGACGTCTACTTAGTCGAATTCCTCTGTCGCAGTTGAAGCAGCTCTTTGCCAGGGTCCCTTCACAGAGTCGGAAATCTGGAAAGCGCTGAAACATGTTGGCTTGGATAAATCGCCGGGATTAGTTCATCTTCAGAATTAAGTGTACTTGAAGCAGTCGCCCGTTTTTGTTTCTTTGCTGGAACTAATTTTCAATAATTGGATGAAGTAGGGGTCTATACCTCGGCGCTTCACCAGGGATGTGATCAGGTTGATACGCAAGGGCAAGAACGGTGTGGATGGGTTAGGTAATTTTCGTCCTATAACTATGTTAAATACAGAGTTAAAGATTTTGTCAAAGATCTTAGCCAACCGTTTGAAGCTTGTTCTGTCTAGTCTGGCTCCGAACAGACTTTTGCTGTGAAAGGTAGGACTATTCAGGACAACCTTCATATGACACATTTGCTCATCGTGAAAGTCGATAGTGAAACCGCGCAGATCAATTTAGATCAGTCCAAAGCCTTTGATAGGGTTGACCATCGATTCCTGGAGGCTTTCCTTTCGGTGGCTAGTTTCGGGCTGTACTTTCGCACCTGGATCCGGCTTCTGTATGCGACTCCCGTTGCGCTGGTGGAGGTAAACGGGGTACGATCGGAGCCTTTCTTATTGTCTCGCTCCATTCGTCAAAGTTGTCTGCTTTCGCCTTTGCTTTACGTTCTTGCGTTGGGACCTTTCCATCGCAAGTTAAAGACGAATTTTGCCCTGCGCGGAATTTACCTGTCTGGTGCTACCACATTGGCCAGGTATTCTGCCTATGCTGATGGTGTTTGGGTTCTTGCGTCGAGCAGAGCCGAGACTGACGAAGTAAGCAAATACATTAGTGGTAATGAGATGTTGTCAGGGGTCAAGATCAACCGCGATAAGTCTGTTGGCATGCGGTTGGGTGCGTGGAAGGTAGTTCACTTCCTGGTTATTTCCTCTGGATGGATGGACCGGTCAAGATACTCGGCGTATGGTTCAGTCCTGATATCCAGTTGGATATGAAAGGGTCGAAGTTACAAGGGAAGGCCGAAATCAAAGTTAATATGTTGTCTCGGAGGAAACTTTCCTTGAAGGGGATGGCGGAAGATTGTGCTTCACACATCTACCCGATTCTCCTTTAGCGAATCTTTACTTCCACTTCCGTATGCCACACTAACCTCATTAGTTCTTTTTCTTGTGGAGAGACAAGGCCGCTATGGTATCTTGAGAGATCTCTTGCCTTTATTCATCTGAAGGCGGTCTAGTTATTCCTGTCATTGAGATTTGTCAACATATGCTTCGCATCGCCTTTCTAGACCGAATGCGTCGCGAATCGGACGAGTAGGGCGCGCTCTGGAAGGAAGACGCACGTAAGACTTTCCTATCACTGAGAAATGTGCACTCGAGGGAGGTGGAGGCCCACCGTTTAACCCGAGTTCAATGCTCCTTCTAACACGAATGTCGTCGTGCTCTGAAACGCCTCTTATGAACGTCGGATGGCCGCTCCAACGTCCAGGTGTTGTCTCGTAGGGCATTATACCAAGTGTTTATCAGAGGGTACGTTCGTGATGCGCTGATTGACGAGCTCTGTCTTACGAAGCAGGGGATTCGGTAAATATGGCCTTGGGCGGCTGGGTTGAAATGTCTTAATTATGATGAGACATCACTCACCTGGCTGATGATTTGTGGGACCCGTTGGTTCGCCAAAAGACTTTGTTCAGGGGGCTTGGAGAAATCTCCAAACTGCTGTCGCTGTGATGTAGATGTCGAGACCATTGGTTATGCCTTCTTTCATTGCAAAGTGGTAGCGCCGTTGTATAGATTTGTTGAAGTTCTCATTGTACGCATGCTACAAGGAAAAGTTTTTGTCCTTGAAGTCAGTTATGTTTGTAGCAATATTGTGCCGCAGATGACGAAGGCTGAACAATATGAGTTCTTTTGCTTACTAGGGGCTATGAGAGTTGTGTTTTGGACGAAGCGTCAGAAGGAATTCTATGATGCCGATAGATTAACTTATTCCCAACAGATCCTGTTCTTTAAGCATCAGCTTAAAGTCAAGATTAGGACGAAAATCAGGATATTGTTCTTCCTGTGTTGAACTTGGTTAACCCATCCCTGAAATTAGGCTAGTGTAGGTTTTGTTTTTGACTCTCTAGTTTTTTCTTTTTTCCAGTAAACTTAGCTATAGTGTGTTTGCCCCTTTTATTTCTGTTCCTATTTTTAATTTAGTTTAATTCCCCATCCTCTACCTCGTTTGGTGGTCAGTGATGTCAGTTCTCTGGTGGATTTGGGGCGCTTTTCGTTTTTAGCCTGTGCGGTTTTTTGTCGTGTCTGAATGAATGTGTGTCTGTGCAAGTGCTATGGATAAATGAATGCTTTTTTTTTGTAATTTTTATAGTCCGGCATAGATTTCGTCCAGTTAACTGATGTTTCTGTCCCAATTAATGATCGATGGATTTTTTTTTATTACTAACATTATTTTGTTTAGTTTCTTGCAAATAGTTTATATTCATATTGTACATACTCGATGGGGACTTTTTTATTTTGTTGTCTTTATTCCCCTCCTCCTACAGACAAGAATTGCACATATGGGGACTATTTAGTTTTTCCATAGAGACAATGAGGTATTTTGGTGGATGTAGTAAGAAAGGTTAGTACGAGTGTGTTGTTATGTTGTTAGGAATATTGTTTGTATATTTGGGTCAGTGTTTGTGGCTAGCTAAGTTTAAAGTTAAGACAGATGAAGACCGTCCTTTTTCCCCACACCCTTTTTAGGACTTGTACCACATTTTCTCTATTTTAACAGAAATAAATATCGTAGTATGCTGTCTAAGTCGTCTACCTAGCAGTGTTTACCTACTTCACGCCGCTGGCGAGTATTGTATATAGTTGATGTTATAAAGATTTCCATTTCATTTCAAACCTCAGTTTTGATTATTCCTCATTCAGTAAAACTTTCAAGGTTACAACGCAATTATTCTATAAAATTATGAAGCCTAGTTTTCCATCTAGTATTGTTCTGAGATTTATAAAGTATACGTTGCATATAGAAATGTTTATTAGAACAATTAAGCATTTTTTATAGAAAAGAACCATGGACGAGTAGACAAAGTTTTATTTCTGTTTGCCTGTTTGTTATTGAAAAACTTTTATTGAATTATACCGGACGGAGTAATTGAAATTCTGAGAACGGAATTTTCTTTAAGATATTCGATTGTTTACGGCTGTACAATTCCCTTACACTATTTAAAAAATGTTTGTCTTTTAAGTTCTACGCTTATAATAAATTCATTTAACGTTATTATAAGACTTATCTAAAGTTGGGTAATTGTAATTAAATCTAATATGAGAGCAGTATTAATGTTCTGATGTATTCCTCAAGAAACGTTTACAAATTTATCACTAAATGAATTAATTACATAATTATATGAATGAGAGTTAATTAATTCGAAAGATTAATTTTGTCTGTCTCTCTCACAGGACAATATTATGATGAGCAGAAAGACACTTACCGTTCCATAGTAATAAAATCTCATATTGATTATGAAATATATTAATCTGGCTTAATCTCTGATATGGTTATATCATTGCAACACATACAAATTTATGTGCGAACAGTGGAGAGAAACGCAAATTTATTATACGTATCTAATAGATCAGTTTTCGTATCAGATTGAACCGTGCCGTGCAGAGAACATCCTCTCATTTGCTTGATTGAAAGCACTTAAATAAATGAAGGTTGCTTCTCTCTAAACTTTACATGGATATGTATATTTATGCTTATAGACTTACAAATATATATATATATATATATATATATATATATATATATATATATATATATATATATATATATATATATATATATATATATATATATATATATACTCATTTCACCATCTACTGAGATCAGTGTGTTGGTATACTTCGCAGATTGTGGCTTTGTAAAGGTATATCAGCGGATATAAAATAAAATTTATGAATGTGCCGAGTATGTATTTCCTGGGAGAAGTACTGGTTTGGCATAACAGTAAAGCTGCAGTAAATGAAAAGGGAAATTTTAAACAATAATAATCGCTGCGATGACCTGTTAACATTTCATGAAGGATATACAATTCGGTGCAGGATTTATAAATTCATGTAATGAAAAATTCGTGATCATAATTGACTATAGTATTTGTGTCCTGGGTAAGACAATGAACTATATCTGGCAGCAAGGCCTATGATTGGGAGGCTTTGAGAAGAGTGGAACCAACTCTTTATTGTTGTTGTAACAAGGTACATTCTGATACGCGGTGATAGAAACTGTTAATGTCCCAAATATAGTTAACCATCAAACTTGCTCAAATGACTATTAAAATATAAAAAATACATTTTCATACTAAATTGCGTCTAGAGATTATATGCAAGTTACGAATTGGTATAAAGAGTTGCGTTCTATTATGATGTTGTTTAGATTCTACTCAATATTATTAACTTAGATATAAAGTGATAGAGAAAACTATTGTTTTTGGTTGGGAAAAATTTACTAAGTTAACGAAACAGACTAATTTGACTGTCAGTAGTTTATTTGCAACTATTTATTTTGATACTTTTACATTATTATACCTTGTAAAACTATTGTAAAAAAATAATATGAAAAGATTTTAGAACAAATTCGTCAATTACTTAAAGAAAAACATAAAAAAATATATTTTAAAAATAAAAGATATATTAACAAAAATAATCAGAACCTTCTAAAATTTATTGCGCAAATGCTCCTTTCTTTTCAATAACTCTTAGCAGCCTATTGTCAACATCTGATGTTAGATTTGCAATTTTAGCAGCTAGTAAGTTGTTTGCAGCAACTTTAACTGCCTCAGAGAGTTCCCACTTGCTGTCGAATTGCCTTCCATTAGAATAAATATGTCTCTTGAGGATGCTCCACAGGTTCTCAATGGGATTCATGTCACAGATATTTGAAGGCCAGTCAATGAGAGAATCTTCAACCAATCCCTTTTCTTTCAACCAAAATTTAGTAAACATTGATGCATGTCTTGGTGCGTTGTCTTGCATAAAGATCAAAGATCTACGCTTGGCTAAAGACTGGTTATCAAGACATTCAAAGAAATATTGCTCTAGAAAATCACAGTAACATTTGGAATTCATTTTAACCCCGTCTTTCAGTTTAATTTGACCCACGTGCTCATTACCAATAATCCCAGCCCATATCATGATCCCACCGCCCCCTTGTTGGCGTTTAAAAATTTTTCTTGAGTCATGTTGCTTGTAAACCCATCCTCGAGCCCATCGAGGGTGATCCTTGATTTTTCTGTAAAAAGCACTTTACTAAAATCAGTTTTCATGTATCTTTTGTCCATTGCAAACTTTTTTCCTTATGTTTTTTTTTTTTTTTTTTGTTAAAATGAGTTTCTTTATTTGATTTTTTGCATCAGCAAACTTCTTTAATGCTTTAAAACTTGTTTCCCTTTCACACCATAGGAGCTCCAGCGGCCTCAAATATTAACGCACTTGACGTATTTGAGATTCTTATTAATTCTCTTCGGATATGTGATAGATCTCCCTTTGTTAAATTCCAGAATTCAGTCTGAGACCTTTCTTCTTTGGTTGAATTCCAATTTGACATATTTTCTTGATTGTTTGATGATCCCTTTTCAAATCCTTAGAAATTTGAAGCGAAAACATTCCTTTGCTAAATTTTTATTATATAGTTCTTTTCATTCATTGTTAGTTCTTTTTTACGAGCCATAATACTAAATTCTAGTTCTTTCAAATAATCTCTTGACACAGCAAATTGCTATAATTACTGAAAAAATACTAAATATCAATCTGAAATTGAAAATTGGATCTTAATTGCTTTCATGCTTACTCGCTATACATAATAGTGCAAATTATTTCATTGGATAACACATATCTATGAATTTTACATAAAATATTCGACAATACCTCTTTTGCATATAATCTCTAGACTCAGTTTAGAAATAACAGCAATATATTTTCGAAGAAAAAAATCACCAACAATTCATTTTTTTTAATATGAAATTACTAGTGACCATCAAAAAAATAAATTTCGGCATTATATGACCACTAAAGAGTGGTATGCTGCTAAACAAACAAATCCACTGTAGTATTTATTAATTTTTAAAATACGCTTGCTGCAAACATGGTGCAGTTTGGAAGTTTTTACATTTTCCCCTAAACTATATTGCATTTCTTAAACCAATGCATATTTCAATAAAATGGATTGTTTGAAATACGAACTTATTTATTATTGCTTTAAAGCTCTTGTCGTACGACTTTCTGTCCCTGTTTATTTTTATTTCTCAAAATATAAAATCTATAACAACCGGCCTAGATAGGGTACACCTAATAATGAAAAAAAGATATATTTCGACGGGAATCTAATCTGCCGTGTCCAAATTTGTAACCACGGTGTTTGCCTATAGTGGTTATTTTATATCCGAAACATGTGTGTCAAGAAAAATAGCATTTACAGTGATAGAACATATATATGTACAAGCTGCGATGAAGAAATTGTCGTTACATTACGCAAAAGTAAAAATAAGACTGACAGTTCACTTTAACAGATATAATTACATAAATTAGACAACATTCTCATGAAATCGGAAACTATACATTTATTCAATAAAATAGCTATTAACTTCAAGCAATGCCCCAACACGATTACGGAATCTTATGCAATTCTCCTGGAAGGTCATCTTGTTTAATTTGGTGCAATAAATATTGATTTCAGCTCATTTTTGGTGTTACAAGGAGTTTTTTTGGTCTCTCGTTCATACATGATAATGAAGGGCCTGCAGTCTGTGTAGTTACGTTATCAGTTTTAATGGGTTATGTAATCGTAGAAATTGTCTGTCAGCCATGACTTGTTTCTCCTATTTGTCTGACATGGTGCAGAGTCCTGTTGGCAGTGATAGGATCTTTCAGTAACAACCATCTTGACCCAGCGCAACACTAGCACCTCACGGCATTGAAGTTGACCTCACCGAATTTTCGAGAGTTCTTTTCTTATCAGAAAGATCGCTGTACGTTTTCCAATCTGTAGTACCTTCTTAATCACCATTAGACTCATCCAGCTCAGCCCGACTCCTCTGCACTGTCCTCGTATTTACATACAAACACTCTAAAATGCTACTGTTGGAGCTTTGTGCTCGAATGCCAAGCAGCACATTATATTGTTTCCAAATTTCTGGCGAGCGAATTTCGTCATGTTGCTATTTTCCTCACAAACGATGCCTACTGAACCTACATTTGTGTACAGTCCACAAAATAAAATAAAAATAAAAAAATAAAAAATGGCTGCAATTTACCCATCTTCAATTATTATTATTATTATTATTATTATTATTATTATTATTATTATTATTATTTTTATTTTCTTTGCTTTCTGGCGTTTACACATTTCTTTCCGGGTCCCACCCAGGGACCTAAGGTTAGAAATGGCATCATGACACTTTTCACTGACAAAAAATAAAAATTACATAGATAGAGCCCTTCGTAAAGTGTGGGCTGTACTTGTCAGAACAATTTTTTGTATCTCCTTGAGGCATGGGCTTCCAGGAATCCCTGCAATTAGTCTACTGCAATCTTTTCCAACCAGTCCTAGGGCTCCAACTACAACACGTATTGTTGATGTTCCCATATGCCACATTTTCCAGACCTCTATTTCAAGGTCCTTGTATTTTGACAGCTTTTTGAATATCTTCAAAGATACATTGCAGTTAGCAGGGACTGCCATATCAATAAGGAGGCACCGTTTTTGTTTGTGGTCTTTAATAACAATATCTGGGCGGTTAGCCTTGATTGTTCTGTCAGTGTGAATTGTGTAGTCCCATAAAATTGTAACAGTCCTATCTCCGTAACCGGGTCTGGGTGGTGTTGGTACCAGTTTCTTTCAGTTTCCTTCCCGTAGAAGTTGCAGATTTTCCAGTGCAGATATTGGCCCACTCTGTCATGTCGGGTTATTATTATTATTATTATTATTATTATTATTATTATTATTATTATTATTATTATTATTATTATTATTATTCATGCTTTACCCTTTTTAGATACATAAATTTAAATAGACGAATAAATGTACAGTCTTCGCTCAGAGATATGTCATCAATGACACGAAAAATGCGCTTTAGACCTGCGAGTGATTACTTTCTCGAGAATTAGTGATACTTACTACATATATCTGGGAGGAAATAATAATAATAATAATAATAAAGACGCTAAAAATACAGGAACGACTGAAATACGCATCCTCACCATCAATACCCTACTCGTACTGAATAAGCTGATGTAGATAAACTCTGTAACCATTAGTGGTTACATAGTGCAGCGTTAAAACCTGAAAATTAAGATTTTCTACTTGTTATACAGGACCAACGCTTGCTAACTAGAAATTACCGCGCAGATGCAGATTCTGTGAAAAATGTCCAAATACAACTGACAATCTTGCATAAGGTTGGACAGTGTTTGCACCAACTGATTATATGACAGATTGCGCAAATAACTGCATAGGAAAATCTGAAATGTTTACGGAAAGGAAACTGCAAGCAATTGGTATGAACACCACCAAATCCCGTTCGTAGAGGTATCACCTGTAACAATTTTATGGCATGTTACAAAATACACAAACAGAACGATCAAAGCTGATCGGCCAGAAATCGTGATCAGAGACCAGATAATAACAAAATGTGCCTTACTATCTACATGGCGGCCCGTGAAGACTGCAATGTATCCTTAAATTCTTCATTATCAAAATACAAGGACCTGGAAATGGAAATCTCATAAATATGGCTTATGAGGTCATCAACAATTTGTGTTGCAGTTAAAGACCTCCGGTTGATTTGAAAAGGTTCCCATAAACAGGTTGAAATAATTCCTGGTAATCAACTCTTTAAATAAATAAAAAAAATATTTTACTCACAAGTACAGCCCACACATTACGCAGAGCTTTAATTATGTAAAATGTGTGTGAGTTGAGATTTTTTTTTTGTTTTTTTTTTCACAAAAAATAAAGGCCCGTGGAAGATGTTATGGTGCCATTTCTGAGCTTACGTCTTTTCTTGGTACCCGAAAAGAAATGAGTATACACCATCAATCAAAGGAAATAATAATAATAATAATAATAATAATAATAATAATAATATCATCATCAAAAGCAACAGGCCAAATATGCGAGTAATTACCGCGAAATATAGAATCGGTGAACCGAATTTAATTCGCCTTTATAAAAGACATGAATTTATTTATTGTCAAACAAGCCGTTGGTAAATTGTAGGATAGGCTGAGAAATGGGTGGCAGCCTATCATTAACAATCAAATTTTGTGCTCAAAACGAAAATACTCTATTATATTTCACAAATGTTTTAGCAGTTCTATTGCTATAAAGGAAAATGTAATTGCACATAACCGTGATCTATAATGAATGTATTTTGTAAATAAATATAGACGATAAAAAGTGGAAAATTTTCAGATATTACATAGACCTTATCTAGAATATTTGAGTTTTGGTGGAGAACATTATGATGATGCATATAATAACTTGCATAGGCTGAGCCTATAAAACCTATTTGTAAAAGTAAACAGAAATTAAAGAGTGAGGCAAATCTATTTTCGTTGAAGCTACAACAATTTAGAGATGTGTTAACAAAAAGAATCAGTTATTAAGTGCTACAAACGACAGAAAATAGTGGAAACCCATGATCGCTAAGGTACATCAGGGAGAAGGCATAAAGAGAAAAAAGAGAAGAAAAATTGATAAATTAGTCCCGCTGTCTGAAGACATAATGTGTTATCTAACTAAATATCTGTTTGCTGTAGTTAACAAGATTCACGCGTCTTATCGCAGTTGTCTGATGTGAAATTCTACGATGCTCTTTATTAGACTCAATTCATGAAAATGTCTTTGACTGAAATCAAACCATTCTTTCCTATGATTATATGAATGCTTATATCTTTCCTTATTTTCTTCTACATTTAGAAATCTTACCTGCATTGATTTAATAGTTATTAATTTCGAGCATAATAGAAGCCATTTTTCCATTAGGAACGTCTTTTATCAGTGTCAGATGAAAATGTAAGTTTAATCACTTTGATCCTTTGAATCCAACAAGACGAGAATAATTTCCCTTTGAAATTGATAGTCGTGCCATATCATAATTGCATCTTTATGTAGCTAGTGACATCAAGAGTAGGATATAGTGTCGAAATATTAGGTCGGTGCAAAAATAATGACGGTTTTTTACGTAGTTTTTAACGTCAAAAACCGTCATTATCTTTGCACCAACCTAATATCTGAAAGTTTTTAAACAAGATAATGGTTAAAGATAGGTTAAAGCAGAAATATTTCGCAGTAGAGAAAATAAAATAATAATCGCGGTTTTTAAATTCGGGTTGTGTAAAATTGAATGTAATGTAAAGTGGATATTAGAATCAAGTGTACTCGGGAAGGTTTCGATTTCCCCATTCGTAAAATGAGCTCATCAGGTTGAAGAGTGTGTGTCGCAATGAATAATAAATTTGTTTATCTCTGAGAAAATATATATAGGCGTTGAACAGGTCATAGCATTGTCTGAGAAACTCTTTTGAGACCACAATCAATAAAAAGGTCGTAGAGCACCTAGAAAAGACTCTTCAGCGACGGGCAATATGGTTTTAAGTCGGCCCGATATAGATCATACAGGGCAAGATGAGGTACTAATAACCCGGACGTGAAACCAATTCGGGACTTCATCGGCAATTTTGATATTGTTGTTAAATCTAAAAAAATAAGCATTTCGGGATGTAGTGTGAAATTGGATTACTAGCGACTATTTCGTTTTGGTGCTGCGTTCTAGCTACATCGATCGAATGTTAGTTAAGCGTATCGATATAGGACACTTGGTTTGTCCAACTTTCCATTTATATTGTTTACACGGATCATAGGCTTGTCCATTCTCGTGTAAACCTAAAAAAGTGTAACGTTATTTTGACTGGTAACTGGAAATTGAACTCACAATTATTTGGTGAGAAAGATTTCCAGGATCAGCTTCTACTGAGATTATTGGGGGAATTTAAGGCACCAGTGATATTTAATAAGTAGTAGGATATTCCGAAGGAAGTTATAAATGTGTCTACTCGACATACCACATTGCAGGATAAGAGGATCCTGACCACAAACGCCGACGTATGTGAGGCTTTCCTAGAGTAAATTCCGGATGTGTTTACCAAGGACCCCGATCGGGGTCCTGCTCATTTTCATGCTTATTTGGAAGATTTCTCCGCCTTCCAGATGTGGCTGGATGTGAGTGTCCAATTACAGAGTCTGAGATCTTAGAATCGCTGAAGCTGGTAGGCCGGGTCAAGAGTTTTTCTAATGTATTTTACTTGAGGCGGTCGCCCGTTTTTGGTCTTTTCTTGGAACTTATTTTCAACAGCAGGATGATACATGAGTCTATATTTCAATGTTTTACCAGGGGTTAGATCAAAATTCTTGCATTAGCAAATGTGGTTGTGACAGGATAGGCAATTTAACCCCTAATGATGTAAATACAATGTTATATTTATTAGCTAAGACCTAAGCCGGCCGCTTGTGGGCTGCGCTTTCTAATCTGATTGGCTCTGAGGAGACGTGTGCTGTTAAGGGTAGGAATGATTAGGCAAACTTCCATTAGTACGCATGATCATCGACTAATTGACAGTGAAGCTGTGCTGATCAATTTAAATCAGTCCAAGGAATTCCATAGAGTTGATCCTCGCTTTCTGGGGGCTAACCATGCGGCAGCCAGATTCGGGTCGTACTTTCGCACCTGGATACATCTGTATGCTATCCCCGGTGCACTGGTGGATGTGAACGGAGTAAGATCTGGACATTTCATATTGCCTCGTTCCATTCATCAAGGATATCCCCTTTCGCCGTTGGTATATGTTCTTGCGTTGGAACATTTCCTTCGCGAGTTAAATGTCTATACGGCCCTATGAGGAATTTCATTATCTGATGTTACCATCTGAGCCAGTTATTCTGTCTATGCGGACGAGGTTTCATTTCTTCTGTCGAACAGTACCGATATTAACAAAGTCGGAAGAGAGATCAGAGTGTACGATACGGTGATTGGAGCCAAGATCAACCGCAATAAGTCTGTTGTCTTGCTGTTGGACGCACGGAAGATAGTTTCTCTTCTGGCGCCTTTCCTCTGGCAAAGCTGGATGATCAATTTACTTTGTGTCTGGCTTGGAAATAAACTGGTCGGAAATTCGGGTGATGGCCGAGGTCGAAATTTGTCTTATGGGGGAGGGCGGAAATTTGTGATACGCACTACTACCTGATTCTCCTTTACTGACTCTAAGTGCTTCCATTTCCGTCGTCCATTCTGCATGAGTTACTAGGGGTTTGCGCTCTTTCTTGTGGGAAATCAAGGCCCTTCAAGTACGTCGCGTGGTCCGTTACATGCAGACATCTGTACGCAGTCTAGTTGTACCTAGCTTGCTAAAAGGAATATGTATGCAATCAGATGGTGACGGCGAATTCTTCAGATTACAGTTAGAATTTCACATCATTGGGAAGTGTGCACTTGTGCTATGAGGTGGCCCGTCGTTAACATCAAAACAAGTTCTCCTATCTTGAATGTCGAAAAACTGTCATGTTCTCCCAGATGACGTATTGCTTCTCCGACATCCGAGCATTGCGTGGGAGATATTATATCTGATTCTAGTTATAGAGCCGCTCGAGACAATCTGATAAATGTGTTCGGTTTCACAAAGTAGGAGATTCGCTCACTATGATCTTGGGAGCCCGAATTGAAATGCTATCCAGTGATTAGGCATCACTCACATGATTAGTGCTGCAAAGGGCTCTCGGGCTGCCAAGAAACTTCGATCAGTGGGACCGGTAATCTCTTCAGTGTACATTCACTGTGTTAAAGCGGAGGAGACCATCGAATATTCATTCATCCACAGCCGTGTGCTACGCCGTGTTGTGCCGTTTAATTGAAGACTTCTATGTTCGTATGCTGCACGGAAAGTTCTTCAACCTCAAGGCCAAGTCAATTTGTAGGAATATCATACTGCCGGTGATGATGTTTGAAAACTACGTGTTATTTTGCTTTCTAGGTGTTCTGCGAGTTGTAATGCAGACAACGCGATAGAAGGAATTTCATGGGGAGGAGAAGTTTTAAAGATCAGCTGAAAATCAAGATGAAGAAGGAAAGATTGCCGCCATCTGAATTTGGCAGGTGGGTGAAACTTTCGCATCTGAATCGAGTGAAAGAGATGACTTGGAGTGCTATTTGGACGTCGGTTAAGTGTAAAGATTTTGCTCCTATTGACTGAAAATTAGACAGCCTATTCCAAAACAGGATAAATTAGAGTTTGTTTTTTTTTAGTTTCTTCCAGTTAAATTAGCTAAGGTGCGTGTATATATGGGCCTCTTTAATTTTTTCCACTATTTCTTTAGTTTGTTTTCATCTCCCACTTTTACAGAGATATCAGTTCTCTAGTGGATACGGGACGCATTTTGATTTTCAGTTATGTATTTGATATTTTATCTTGTGTCTGGCTGAGTACGATCGATGAGTGAGTGGTTAGAATGATTGCTCGTTTCATTTCTAATCCTGAAATAATTTCGTCTGTTTTTTGTTTTTTTTTATGTAAGGCAAATTATATCGCATTTGTATCAGCGATTGAGGCGAGCTAAGTTAAATATAGGACAGCTGAAGAACATTCTACCCCATTTTCCCTTTCAGGGTTTTTGTCACATTTTCTGTATTTAACTTAAGTAAATATAAAGTAGTCCATTTACTCAAGTATGTGCGTCCTGTATACGAGTATATAATAAAATGTCATCTTCGATTCTTCTACCAAGTTTTCTGTTCCTTCGATACTCTATCTAACTACGGCCTTTCGAATTCTCGGCCATTTTTAATAAATAAAATATTACATAAAAATTAATGACACAATCAAGGTGTAACTAGTAAGCATTACACCAAATAAAAGGCTAGGAAGTAAATAACATCAATAGTCGAAAGTGCTATAGCAGCAATTCAACTGGAAATAACTATTTTCATGGGGAATTGATTTTAGTAAAATAATTTATAAATTTTCCATGGAAATCAGTAATGGCTGTCCGGTAAATCAATGCGAAATATTTACTCGTAGGGAAATATTTCCACTAACATTATTGAAGGTTTAGGCACTATGTTGAATATATTTTAGATAATGTAATTCAATTTTTGCTCTATTATTTTACATACATAAATACATAATATTTCTAATATTTTGCATAATATATAATATATATATATATATTAGGTTGGTGCAAAAACAATGTCGTTTTTTCACATATGTTACTATGTGGGAAAACGACAATATCTTTGCACCAACCTAATATATTTATATATATATATATATATATATATATATATATATATATATATATATATATATATATATATGTGTGTGTGTGTGTGTGTATGTGTGTGTGTATATATATATATATATATATATATATATATATATATATATATATATATATATATATGTTAACATATTGAGAAAGAACAGTAAGATTTACCATCTGGTGTTCTCAGCAATTATTTTTGTTTAAAAAAATAACAGTGCTCGATACAAACTGTAGAGCATAATATAATTATTGTATTTTTTGTCATGAAGGAATCATATTATAAAAAAAAAGTAAATATAATATATATGTGTGTGCGTGTATGTGTGTGTGTGCGTGTTCTAGCGTGTTCTTTTGTGTGAGCATACTCTCAAGCGTCTCTGTGAGTGCATATACAAATATATATATATTCTAATATATCTATATATGTATTCTAATATATATGTTTATATGTGTTTGCACCATAATATAAAATTTAATAGTGAAACATTGTTAAATATATGTTTTAACGTTAATAGAGGTTTAGTAAAATCTGTTAGAGTTAAAACAGTTAAAAGCATTAGGAATATGTCTATGAAGACAAGGGAAAACTGTAAATAGTAGTCGTTCATTCAAATATCTGTTTTCTTTTCCCACAGACTTAATGAGGATCTAATATTTGTCTACTTCCGCAGAAAATGTTTCGATAGACAAGATACACTGGGACATTACATTGCTGTATCTTGTCAATCCTTGTTACGCGACGGCTTTTTCACATGTGAGTGTGCGTTCAAATTCCAAATAAGCATTTTTCTCTAGCTCTTTGACTATAGTTAACTCAGATGCAACCTATGTTGTAATCATAGTACTCGCTTGTAGTACATCAACACGAAGAATACCACGTAATTACCATTTCCCTAGAATGTTACATTAGCATGGATACTATCAAAATAGCAACGAACATCATTGAGCCCGAGAATATGTTAATGTCAACATCTGTTGTCACAACTTGTCATTCTCTACCAGTTGATAATTAATCTATGGGGTTTGATCCAAATGTTATAGACCTATTTCCCTCGATCTAGGCGGTTGAAAATTCCTCATGAATATTCCGTTAGATCAACAAATCTGTTGTCGTCAACGTAAAAATTACCCGCATACTAGATTTTGAAAATGTCTTTAGAAATCATTGCGTTTGCACAAAAAAATTGTCCACTATCATTTAATTTATGAAATGCATCCTGTTCACTAAACAATAGTTTATCTGAGTTCATTTATTTGACATTAAATCATTATAGCTCGTTGGTGCTACAAGTTCTTTTTTTAAAATTCTGATGATTGACACCAAACTTATACGAAATAAAGGTAAAATGTCTCCAACATTTAGCTTCGAGATATGACTGAAAAGATTCAGATAGCAAATAATGATAGGTAGTGTGTATCCTACAAATTATATAATGAAGAAGAGCAAGAGTGGGTTGAAACACGTTCATATCAAATATTCACATTCTTTTCAATATTTCTCGCAAAATCAATCTTACATATTTATAAACCTAGCAATCATCCATGTTGAATATTGGTGACACACTTCGTCTTTTGCTCCTGATATATATTTATAGATTCTTGATAAAATCCTGAGAAAGAATTTCAGTGTTACCGCTCATGGCATGGCGTCTGGACTTCAGTAACTTTTCCATATCACAGTAGCGTAACTTTTCAATGCCTTTTCTATAAATATTTTCATGGCATTTGTTTTGGCGATTTTTCCTCTATACTTTATGAATTTAAGCGTAGTTCCAGATTGGCGACAAGTTTTCATCATTTTACTGTTGAAATGGCTCGATATAAACTTAGTTTCTATGCTAAGATTTTCTTCTCTAGCAATTCTCGCTTGTAGAACTCATTTCCTGGTTCTTGCATTGCAGCCAACTTTAATCATCAAATGTTTGAAATCCAATGTAAAACGTTACATTCTGTTTACTTCAAATTTTATCTTTTATTATGTAATAGTGTTTTTTTCTTATTATTTTCTCACACTCAGTAACCCTATATGTCTTAATGGAGTTAGTTTTGCTTTCCTTGGGTAGAAATGAATAAAGAATATGAGGCATCTAACAGATGATATACATATAAATGCCATAATATCAACATAGATGTATATGTTGACGGGTATACATAATAATAATAATAATAATAATAATAATAATAATAATAATAATAATAATAATACAGTATGATCCCTGTCAGTGTGGACATATCTACATGTACATTCAATATATATATATATATATATATATATATATATATATATATATATATATATATATATATAGAGAGAGAGAGAGAGAGAGATTAGCAAACATGTATATATACACGCACCGACAGAGATATGGGATGCCTAGGGTAAAAAAAAAAAAGCGGGTGTCCGCTTAAGGTCTGGGGTGTGGATTAAAACTTGAAATACAAGTTAAAAAAAAAAAATTATTAGAGGAGAGAAAAGGGAACTGAAAAGCAAGGAATTAACTTGAGACATTAGGATTTACAATCATATCAAACTAAAGGAAAAGTATCATTCAAAGATGTTACATTTACCATTTCTTACAACTTCGGAGCATGGCACAAGTGACTCTCCACAAATGTTCAATTTTCCGTCGCCAACGACAGATACTTATCAAATTTTATGGGGTAGGCTGGACTTATACTACAGATTGGTAGGGGGGAATATCGAAGAATTCATTAAACAGAGGGGTAGGATCAAGGGAATAAAAGTTATACTTTTCCGGTCATCTCTCAACCTACTTGCCGCTGAAAGATATGTTTTAGAATTTTCACTCAAAGAGATGATAGACAAAGGGCAGAGCATTTTAGGAAAATTACACCTGTAGCCATGAAAATTTTTTAACTTGTATTTCAAGTTTTAATCCACACCCCAGACCTTAAGCGGACACCCGCTTTTTTTTTTTACCCTAGGCATCCCATATCTCTGTCGGTGCGTGTATATATACATGTTTGCTAATCTCTCTCTCTCTCTCTCTCTCTCTCTCTCTCTCTCTATATATATATATATATATATATATATATATATATATATATATATATATATATTGAATGTACATGTAGATATGTCCACACTGACAGGGATCATACTGTATTATATCTGTGTTTTTTTTTTGTTTTTTTGTTTTTTTCCGCTGGAACAGAAGGGATGCAGTAGAGGTTCATATGGCTGCAAAGATCAACTTCTGATAAATAAAATGATCCTGGAAAATTGCAGGAGACGACGCAGAAATCTCAGTGCAGCGTGGATTGATTATCGTAAAGCCTTTGATAGTGTTCCACATTCTTGGATCCTTAAGGCTTTGGAAATGTACAAAGTCTCCCCTGTGGTATTAAACTTTCTTAAGCACAGCATGGGGATGTGGAACACAAAACTATACCTTAGGCACACCGAGGGCACTGCCATATCCAACCGTCTGAATATCCGACGTGGAATTTTTCAAGGAGACTCTCTGTCACCCCTTCTGTTTTGTTTATCCTTAACCTCTCTTACACATGAACTGAACAACAGTAGCTATGGTTACAAAATAAATAAGAAAATTTTCAATCACCTACTATACATGGATGATCTCAAACTCTTTGCCAAAGACGACAATGAGTTGAAAGGCCTCCTCAATATTGTAAAATACTTTAGTGACGACATAGGTATGGACTTCGGATTAGATAAATTTGCAAAAGTAACATTCAAGAAAGGTAGAATTACAGAAACACCCTCAATAGATTTAGATTTTGTCACAAAGATTAGGGAATTGGAGCATGAAGAAGCTTATAAGTACCTAGGAATTAGCGAAGGAGATGGCATACAACACCCCCAAATGAAAGAAAAAATAAGAAAAGAGTACTACAGGCGTGTACGTCTGATACTAAATACTGAACTAAACTCAAAAAATAGAATATCAGCTATAAACACATTGGCTGTCCCAGTGGTGCATTACAGCTTTAATGTCCTTAACTGGACCATAGCTGAAATTAAGCGAATGGACGCCAAAACGAGAAAGCTTCTCACTTGCTATCGCATGCATCATCCCAAAGCTGATGTTGATCGTCTGTATGTGCCCAGATCCGAAGGAGGCAGAGGATTAGTTCAACTAGAACTGTCCTACAAAACTACAACAATTGGCCTCCAAAAATACTTGGAAACTACAGAAGACTGGATGATGGTATGCGTCAAGGAACATGAAAGTAGTAAGCGTCTTTACTCCGTAATGAAAGAAGCCAACAAATTCAAACTGGAGCTTCAAATGGGCGTAGAGAAGCAACTACAGCACAATACACCGGCTGAAACTGCAAAATACTTGAAAAAGACAGCAAAGACGAATGCAACCGACCAGATACAGAAACGATGACAAGATAAACCGCTTCATGGCCAATACTCTGCCCGTATCAAACAAGCTGATGTAGACAAAACCCGTACCCATCAGTGGCTACGCAGTGCAGGGTTGAAAGCGGAAACTGAAGGTTTTATCCTTGCTGCGCAGGACCAATGCTTGCTAACTAGGAATTATCAAGCACATATACTAAAATATTGTGTCAGCCCAAAATGCAGATTCTGTGATAAATATCCAGAAACGATTGATCATCTTGTATCAGGTTGCACGATGTTGGCACCCACTGAATATAAAACCCGACATGACAGAGTGGGCCAATATCTGCACTGGAAAATCTGCAACTTCTACGGGAAGGAAACTGAAAGAAACTGGTACCAACACCACCCTGACCCAGTTACGGAGATAGGACCTGTTACAATTCTATGGGACTACACAATTCACACTGACAGAACAATCAAGGCCAACCGCCCAGATATTGTTATTAAATACCACAAACAAAAACGGTGCCTCCTTATTGATATGGCAGTCCCTGCTGACTGCAATGTATCTTTGAAGATATTCAAAAAGCTGTCAAAATACAAGGACCTTGAAATAGAGGTCTGGAAAATGTGGCATATGGGAACATCAACAATCCCTGTTGTAGTTGGAGCCCTAGGACTGGTTGGAAAAGATTGCAGTAGACTAATTGCAGGGATTCCTGGAAGCCCATGCCTCAAGGAGATACAAAAAATTGTTCTGACAAGTACAGCCCACACTTTACGAAGGGCTCTATCTATGTAATTATTTTATTTTATTTTATTTTTATTTTTTGTCAGTGAAAAGTGTCATGATGCCATTTCTAACCTTAGGTCCCTGGGTGGGACGCGGAAAGAAATGTGTAAACGCCAGAAAGCAAAGAAAATAAAAATAATAATAATAATAATAATAATAATAATAATAATAATAATAATAATTAATAATAATAATCATAATATTAATCAATTAATTAATTTTCTAATACTACAAAAACATAGAACTTGAGTATTCTGATCTTAAACAAATAAAGCGATAAAACGTACATATTTTTTTTAATCGGCTTACAATGAATATCCAGTTCAGTGACACTGATTTGGTTTTCGTTTGCAGGTCCTTAATAATTTAGACACAAACACGAGACGCTATATCACTGTTCATCTTTAAACAAGGTGAAGTATCCTAGGCGGGTTTCGTGGCAGTTTACCTTTTATAAGTCTGAAAACTAGGCTTCGATGGCGCTTTAAGAAATGCATATAATTTTTTGGATACATTCTGTATTTGATGAAAGTCTAACGTAAGGTTGTTAACTGACATGAGATTATTTTGAACTGAACTCATATTGTAAGTTTATGCGATGCTATTATCGAAATATCATCTCACTTATATTTGACTGTGATGAATTTACGTGGTATACACTTATCAAACTCGATGTCATTATGAATATACGGCTCTCCGTACATACGTATCCGTGTATTGATTTGTGTACAGTCACTCATTATTATTATTATTATTATTATTATTATTATTATTATTATTATTATTATTAATAATAAAAATAATAATTTCTACTGTTAATATTTCTAATCGTGTCGAAGAAATTTCGACATTGCATAATATATTAAAGGTTTGAATATCAAATTATTTACTTTGAAAAGAAGCACTGGAAATTTATTAATATTGTATGCCAGAGTAAGTAAAAGGCAGACAATGTCAAAGAGATAAGATTATCATTCATCCTTGAAAAAACGATGAACGAGAGTAGTGAGCAACGAAATCATTCCTGCGTTAATTTGATACATAAAGTAGCAGGTCACAGAAAACAATGTCTTTTGATTGGAACCTTCTCCTTACAATTGGTTTACTAAATAAATATCAGTGATTTAATACAGCGAACGTCGCATAGTGAGTCAAACTTGTCATAGGCTGTACTAGAGGAACTGACACGTGGAGTTCATCGAAAACTTTGTTATAGAAATAGTGATACGTTAGTGATAAACTTGCAGACTCATGTTTGGGAAAAAAGCTTAAAATAATTATGATATATTTAACGCCTGGAAAGTGAAGATTGAGCAACTGCAGTATTATATAATATCAATACACAATATTTGGTTCAATCTAACTGGTATAAGCATACAAACTGGAATGCTGAAGAAACACACGTACACATACACACATAAACATATATATATATATATATATATATATATATATATATATATATATATATATATATATATATATATCTTCCGATGTTGTAATTCTAAACAATCTGAGTCTGTAGGCAAAATAAATTAAAGTCTTTCAAAATTTCATATAAGGCAAATATTCCCATTAATGGAGATGTCATATTTTTTATGATAACGCTCCAATAATTTTTGAGGTTTTGAATTTAGCTATCAAATATCAAAAGAATATGAACAGTTTCCTTCGAAGTGAATTTTGGCGTCAACGAGGACCTAATATCTCTTCAATTTAAAGTATATATTTTCACTAGATTTCTTTCTTTATCGCTGTTTCATCAGGCGAATCTTTAAGCGGATTGTTTTAGAATAAATCTACTTTGGAATATGATCAATACTAATAAGTAAAATATTGACGTTACATAATCACTTACAATAAATTTACTCCATTCAGAATGAAATAGATTGAATTTGGTCAACGGAGATGACGAAAAGTATATATCTATCTTCGCTATCAAGAAAATGCTTGAAGAGCCGTTCGTGGATGTACCGTCATTTAGAAAAATAGCAAGCTGTGTTTATGATCAATAAACAGAATTTAAGATATTTCAATAAGGGATCCTCATATTTATGTACCGCAGAATGAATATACATATACATATATATATACAAACACACGCACATGCTTACACACACACACATATATATATATATATATATGCTATCAAGCATTACACTTCATGTACATTGGATGGCCTGAAGAGCTATGACACTGTCGGTGGGTGAGTATATATATATATATATATATATATATATATATATATATATATATATATATATATATATATATATATATATAGTGAGAGGGTGAACTTTTTGGTCGGAGTTAGAGAATTACATTTGTTTAGCTGTCACCTAAATTCTTCATTACGTAAAAGAGGAAGACACTAAAAGTATTTCCACACAGACAAATTTAATTTTAAATTACCGCACTCGCGTGCACGCGAATGCATACAGACGCACACAAAAACAATCACTTACATTGGACTATTTGTGACTGTTGTTAAGGTTCAATAAATCTGAATCCCTGACGTTTGACCATGAACTGTGAATAACATTTGTCACGACCTACATAAAATATTGCTTTCATTAGACAAGTTAAATAACAATGATACTCCCAAATTTTCTCAACAAAATTTACTATCATCAAATATAGGCGCAGAAATTTCTATGCGTGTCCACGTTATCATAATCATTCAGTCAGAATGCATTTTAACTAAATTGCAATCGGAGCAATCTTTTTATTTATAAAACAGACATAATTCTTGAACACCAGACAGATGCGAAACAGATCAGGACATATGAACACGTCTATCCATCAGAAGTTATATTCGAAAATCATCGAAATGTTAAACTTAATCTATATAAATATTCTTTAATTTCCTACTTGAAGTCTCAACTTTTCCCATTTTCCTGTTGAAAAAAAGACATCCATATATATATATATATATATATATATATATATATATATATATATCCAAGTATATGATTGGTGTATATGGAATGAATTCCAATAACCAACAATTACTATTCTTAAAATTTTTTTTTGTAGTGATTTTATAACATATTTATGTTATAAAATTTTTTTCTTTAAAAATAAATAATTATATATATATATATATATATATATATATATATATATATATATATATATATATATATAATGAACTCTCGGTTTTGACGTATGCGTATCTGATTGTTTCAGTTATGAATTTTGCTCGATACTCTTAAATGACACTAAAGAACAGCAAGTGATTTGCAAAGGATACCCCATATAAAGCAGGATTGTCGAAGGAGTGTTGGATGAGGTCCGTGTTAGTTTGACTCACCTTTTAGATCTTGCTCTCACTTCTTGAAGAGGATTCATACTTACAGATTGAAAATCATACAGTCCATCAAAACACGTTGATCTCCAATGTACCCGTTTCAAGGCTAAGCGATCGAAGGTGTTACGATATTTATTTACCTTAGATTCTTGTGTATCCTGTCATCAGATATTCACAAGACCTGACCAGTCCATCGCAACTGCGACTGGATGAGGAATGTCTCGATTCTTACAATTTTGAATCTGTTAATCAGGTCTACATTGGATGTCCTGTCTTGAAGGCTAACTCCACAGATAACTCGAAGTCAGGTTTTATCGAAAACATCCTGCTGTCGTATATGTTACCTGTGTCGAGTCAACAAATCTGAGCCGTACAAAAGGATGGGAAGGTCAAGAGCTCTGTAAACCCGGATTTTCCTATCCTGTCGGATACCCAACTCTTCCCACAAGCGATGTCAAAATTTGCCGAAATCACTGGTAGCCTTAGCAATTCGATGTATGATTTCTTCATATACAGATCCACTCTAGTTGACTTTGCTACCAAAATAGGTTAAATATTTTACATATTTCGGAACTTAGTCTTCTACCTTCAATGGTTTTTCTGGAATTTTGTAGACTGTTTTTTTTTTTTTTTTTTTTTTTTTTTTTCAAACCACGGAATTGCTTCGGAGTAGGACAAGTTGGGTGCACTATTTCCGTTTTCTCTGTGCCTATTATAAGACCAACTGCTTTACATGCTACAGAGAAACGATTTAATAGATGCTGAGTCTCCTCAATGGATGTGGCAGCAAGATCAGTATCATCAACAAACAACAAATTGTGGATAATTTGTGTACGATGGTGGATCTTGGCTTTGAAGCGTTGATGATTGACGTGTCCACCAGTTGTTAGAAACTGAAATTTGATACCACTCTCTTTGTTTGTGAATGCATATTTCAGCATCACCGAGAAGAAATGGGCAAAAAGAACAGGGGCCATGACACACCTTTTCTTGGTGCCGTTGGCAACATCAAAGTATTCTGACATCATGCAATCAAGCACGATATATATATATTTCTGAGATGAGGTATTATGTACATTATTTTCATTAGTCGGACTATTGTCCTCATCTTTGTCCCTATATTTATTACAACGTTTCGGCCGTGGTACGCTACCGACTTCTTCAGGTGTTTGGAATATCGAAAATAAACTGTTCAGTTCGACATTCCAACCCCCTGAAGAAGAACGCACCGTACAGCGGCCAAAACTTTGAAATAAATATGGCGACAAAGATTAGGACAATAGTCCGAATAATGTAAATAGTTTTCACCCAATTTATTTAATTTTACTTCGTTACTTATGTTACTGGCATAGTGACTAACTAAGATTAAATCTGTCCACTAATGATACAAAGGAAGAAATGCTGAAAACCAAGATTGAATAGATTGCCCTGTGACCTAACATCTAAATTTGGCCACGCTTATTGGTAAGAAATACTCAATTATATCCACTCTGTAGTAGAAATCTTTTGTATATATAGTTTTTCAAGTTTGCAATATAAATGCCCTTTATTCAAGCCGAAGTAATTGATATCTTGTTTTTGATCAAATATTCCGACACTATTATTGATGTTCTAGCCTTTTAATACAGCAGTAAAAGATAATATAATGATGAGATCAAGTGAAAAATATATTAATTGCTCTGCTTCTTAGGATCAATGTTGACTTTTTTCCTAATTCATCGAGTTATTTCCCTTTCTACAGACTGTTTGAAGTGGTCTCTTATACCGATACAAATATTCCAGTCTGAAATAGTTCAATGGTTAAATTCAGATTCCACACATTTTCGCTGACAAACTTACAAAACAATATTCACATTTTCAAAGAAAATATATAGTTTTTGGAACACCCGAGACGGTTCTATTTCCATTTGCCTTACTGTAAAGGATAAATAGATTCAATGTAAGATATGTAATATTATATACCAACTTTGAAACACCAGGTTTAAATGATTTTGAATACGTCCAATATATAGTAGGGTTGTCTCGAAAATAATGCTCCAGTTATAGAATATTCGCACACGCTATAAAATATATATGTTCAGAGGGCTAATCGTCCCGCCTATCACCCAAAATATGATTAAAATTATGATGTGTAACAACAGAAAAAAGTCGTATGACAAAACAGTTGTTAAGAAGAATCTTTGTATCATTTAAATTCTCAAGTAGAAAATAATTGCGACCATTAGCATTCATGAAATCTTACCGAATTTTTAGGGATGCAGAATATTTTATATAATATCTGTCGCAAGGGGTGTAACGATTTTAGAAATTGCGTCATTGTCATGTGTGACAAAAACCTATTTCGAACCAGTGAAAAGTGGTCAGTATGAGAAATATGTTCCTGACAGCGTCTTTGCTTCTATTAAAAGAGAATCTACCAATGATGCTATGTTGCTACCTGTATATGTTGTAGTTTGCATGAAAATAATTAGGCGGCATATATTTTGGAGCATAACTCGTATATCTAAATTGATCTTTGCGCACAAAGCATTCCCAAGTGAAATATCGCGGCAGATAATATGTTCACCACGTAAGAGTTTTCTCCTATCGTTGTCGTTATATAATGAATAAAGTTTTGTAAGAAACGTGAGAAAAATAAGCAATGAAAATTAAAACTAAAAATAAAGTGAATAACATAAAAGAATCGAAATAATAGGCAAAAATGATCTTTGCTAATGAATTGACGAAGTGAAACATCAAGAGATTCAGTCGAATGCAATCCTATTAACGATCGCATTCATTAATCATTGTGTCATAATTTCGATGCAATAAAAATTATATTTAATGAAAACGAGAATCCCGGGAAATCAACTTCGATATTCGGTGAGAAGTTGGCAATTGTCGTCAATTCATTCGTGTTTTGGTAATAAGATGAAATGTTTGTTTTTAACGTACTTTTTAATATGCAACCTTATTACATTTATCGTGACAATCGACTTTCGAATATAAGAAAAAAAATGATCATGTCTTTTAGTCGGATATCTGTCATTCCATCGAAAATGAGTGCGTTCAATCTCTGGCGATTCAAGCAAAAACCCTGTGTCATTCTGAGAGAATTCTCCAAAGAATAAGGATATTTTATGATTCTATTTAATATATTATTAAATATAAAAAGTATAAATATATATTTTGTTTGGCATTTCCTTGTCTCCACTTATCTCTCCCCATTTCATTTTCTCTAACACATTCTATACATATGTAAAAACATATAAAAATATATAAACACAGACACGCGAGTGCACACACACACACACACACACACACAAACACACGCGAGTGCACACACACACACACTTTTAAATATATATATATATATGTATGCATGTATATATTTTCACTTGTATGGATATGACTTTGTGACCCTGTGTTTCATACATTTACGATCATGAAACAAACAGATTTTTTTTTTAATAGGATCTATTTATGCATGTTTTACTATAATTTGTGGCCGGTAGAGGAATTTTACTTTTGCGTTTATTTCAGGTGACACTCTCATACACATATACGACCATATATACAGGTGTACGGATTTTACAAATTCATATCCATACAACTGAATATGTTAGCTCTATCACTGATATTGAGCGCTTTCCACTAAGTACAGCGCATATAAAATAAAATATATATGTACACTCGCGTCGTGAGCCAACGCATGAGTATCCCATCGATATATAATTGATGTGTCATTTCGTGAGAGTAAGGTCCAGTTCTAGATTAACAAGTCCTATTGTAGACAATTCATTGATAATTTAGTTTCTTGGCGCTACTCTTGTCAGGTTTCTGAATGAGTAGATGGAACGCCTGTTCTCGAAGAGACCGATGCCATCTCTCATGTTGTAGGAATTTAGGTATTACGGGCTTGGGTAGTACTTTCTAAGCTATCAAGGGCGATGACATATTTCTTGAGATTGTATTTAAGAGTGTACTTTTACTTCAGTTTCGGTCTGCCTAGTGGTCTGTTGCGGTGCTTTAATTCCCTGATTAAGATTAATTTGGGAATTCTTTAGTCTTCCACCCGACATAAGTGTCGATGCCGTGCCTTGATTATCTACTTTCTTAGTATATATATATATATATATATATATATATATATATATATATATATATATATATATATATATATATTACTGGTAATCGATCAGTTGGTTTATAGTCCGGGTGGATCCTAGTAATATTAAGTATTAACCTTGATCCACAGTAAGTTCGATGTTTTTATTCTAAAGAAATTACAAATTACATAGGAGTACATATGAATGTATATGGAGGTATATGTGTACACATAGCGGCACACACACACACACGCACACACACATATATATATATATATATATATATATATATATATATATATATATATATGAATATGTAAATGTACATATGTATATGTATGAAGATATATACGCATATAAGTGTGTTTGGCAGTATGATTTATTCCATTATGTGCTCCGGTATTACTCATAATCTATAAATCAATTAACTTACATAAATCTTAATAGGTTTAAGTTTAACTCCCCAATCGCTTAGTATATATATATATATATATATATATATATATATATATATATATATATATATATATATATATTAGCCAATACGCTCCACCGGCTGTTGTATGTTAAATGTTATAAAAAGTAGAGGATAGATATATAATCATGTTCCTCAAATTTGAGGTCAAATATTGTATTGTTCTTGGATCTAAGAATCGGATATATCCTCTTCTTTATATATATATATATATATATATATATATATATATATATATATATATATATATATATGCACCATTTTCACTACACAGATTTTCATGCAAAACACAATCTTTGGGTGCTGAGTTTGTACGGACTGTTACTTAATATTTGAAAATATATTGGTTTGACGCAAATGCAGGTGTAGTTAATTTCCATCTATATTCGCATATATTTAAAAAAATTAAATCCAAAACTTAATTCTCAGGGTATTAAATGCAGCAACTCATATGACCGTCTTACCGTAAAGGGTACTTATATATTATGAATTATTAATTTATTTTTTAAAATTTTTAGTTGAGGTCAGTTAACAGCAAATATTTTGCATAATGGAAAGGAGCTAACCTAATGAAATTTAACATCATTTAATAAGGTCGACTATATAATAGTAACGATATCAACAGAAAAATTCTAACCGAAATTATAAGTATCAATACTACAGAAAAAAATAATATATATATATATATATATATATATATATATATATATATATATTAGAAAAACTCCAAATATTAACCCATAATACATAAGGAAGTAAACAGATATTAAATAAATTTGATATAAATAACATAAATAGGCTCCAACACCCGAAATTTTCCACAATTGTTGCCTGCGGACTAAGAAATACAACTTAGTTTCATATTCCTATGGCTGCGTATGATTCTGTAGAAGCATGTTATATTTTTGGAATTCTGTTCATATAGCGACTCTGATATTTGTTCGAAATTAAGGACACCGGGATATATAGAGATGATGGTGCAATTCTTCTCCGGAAATTAGTTCGCGCAAGATAGAAAAAATTGAGAAAAAAAACAAAAAAAAAAAACTGATAAACATTTAAAGTGCCATGATTTAAACATTACCACCACTACCAAAGTCAAATGATTAATTTTGTAGATGTAAAAATATACCTGGAAAATAAAACACGCCTAACCGAATGCATAAGCATATATACGTAAGTAAAAATTCTAACTAGCCTCACACAATTTTAGATAATTTGAATAACTCAGAAAAAAGGTTATCCTCCTAGTCCAGCAAAAAAAAATATTTAATAATGCTGAAAGGAAATAGATTAATGTTTTGGAACTTAACAGTCACAATTTACATTTAGAGTATTGGGAAAAAAATAAATATAAAAACAAAGATGATAAGACAAAACGAAAACAACTTCATATGGTTTAACACAGCCCTTAAAACTAATGTCCACAGTAATGTCGGAAAACATTCCTGAAGTAAAAACGTAAGCATTTTAGCCATTCAAGGATATTAAAAATATTTTAACAGTAATCATTTAGAGCCTTACTAGTAGCATTGATAGATCGCTATCTCTATACAACAACATCATATTAAATTTAAAAAAATACAAAATTTTCAACAATAACAACACAAATTTTTTAACAATATATGTAAATGCAGAAAACATAAGATCTTTGTATTAAACGGAAAATTTATGACGGACGAATGGCGTTGTATATCTAGCATTCATGCATTCCTTCCGGTAGCGATGATAAATTTTATTTTGGTTACACTGTAAATCCATGGAATCTTCGTTTCTACCACCACCATATATCTCTGGCTAATATTAAATACTGAAATAGCATCGCTCTCTATAATTATTTCTTGCAATTGAAAGATTACGTTAACTGTACATTAAATGAATGCAATAAATTGGTAACGGCTAAACCGTTTAATATCAACGGTTAAAAATTAAAAAAAACATTGACCTATATTTAATCAAAATGTAATCATTTTTCTATATTTAAATAACCCGGGCTTACTGAATAAGAGAAGTGAAGTAATTGTCATATGTAGACTTAAAGCAGACACCAACTTTTACACTAGACCCATATTAACCTCTCTATTGTTATCATTATTTTTTAGCTTAACATATATATATATATTTCCTATTCATCTTTTGCTTTATTTATTTATTTATTTACGATCTATTTACTTTCTTATGTAGTATGCGTTATTACTTGTTGGGTTATATAAAATAGTTGTTTCTTATTTATGTTTTCATTTTATTGAAATTTTTAATGTAATCTATTGATAATGGCAAAGCCGTTTAATGGCGACCGAAAAAAAACAGTGACATATATTTAATCAAAAAGTAATCATTTTTCTATATTTAAATAAACCGGGCTTACTGAATAAGATGTGAAGTAATTGTCATATGTAGACTTAAAGCAAACATCTTTAACACTAGACCCATATTAACCTCTCCATTGCTATCAGTTTTTAGCTTAACATATATATATATATTTCCTATTAATCTGTTGGTTTAGTTATTTAATATTTCTTTTTTTATGTATTATGCGTTATTACTTGTTGGCTTATATAAAATAGATTTTTTTACATATTTTTTTTATTTAATTTTTCTGTATTATTGGCACATATTTCATTAGTATTTTGCATTTAATATTGGCACTATTTTAAGTTCCATTATATGAATTATTTGATAATCAAATGCTGATAATTCATAATATATACTTAAAATATAATGGAAGATCTGTTATGTCAGTTGTTGGATCTTATACCTTGTGTAATTTTTTTTTAAATATATCCTAATATACATATAAAGTAACTACACCAGCATTACATTAAATTAATGTATATTAAAATTTTTATAAATGTTAGTAATCACACAGCGCCTGAAGAATGAGTTTGGCATGAACTACGTGTAGTGAAAATGGTATACATGTATATATACATATATACATATATATATATATATATATATATACACACATATACATATATATATATATATATATATATACATATATACATATATATATACACCCATATATATATACACATATATATATACACATATATATATATATATATATATATATATACATATACATACATATATACACGCACACACACACACACACACACATATATATATATATATATATATATATATATATATACATGTCTATGTATGTATATGTATGTATGTATATATATATATATATATATATATATATATATATATACATACATACATATATATACATATATATATATATATATATATATATATATATATATTAAAAAAGAGAGAAATCGCAAATATTTTTGGTTATAATGTGGCTTTTTTTAGTGTATATTATATTTTATTCTCCGTATTTCGGCTACACAATTTTCTGGTCTCTTGACCTTCTTCAGGCAAATAAAAGGAATAAAATTTTAAAGGAATACATTTTATTTATATTCTTTTAATGTTTCAATGTTTCTTTTCTGTATTTTTATTGATCTTTGATCCCATTTTTGAACTTTCGGCAAAAGTTCATTTCTGCCTAAGTAGCGATAAAACCATTAGGTTTTGTCTGAGAGGTGGTGATGGTAGATGTTTTGATGAGAAATGTTTCATATAGCGACATTACATTTGGGACTGTCCAATCTTTTTTCATTTTTGTGTATTTTGTGTGCGGGCATGTTCCCGTTATGTATATGTATATTCCCTCCCAAAATATAGATACTGCCTTATAAAAAGAAATCAGCATACATCCCGCACACTCTCACACACACACACACACATATATATATATATATATATATATATATATATATATATATATATATATATATATATATATACCCACAAACATACATACAACAAATATTTCCTGTGCTTTGTAGTACCCTACCTGTTTTTGCCAGTGTTTGAATATATATTTGTTCTCCATGGATACCTGTGTAGGCGTGCATAGAGTGGTTTGGTTTTGTGTGCAGTCCGACATATTTACATATCTGGATTGTTCAGGAACACAGTTCTTAAGGGGCATGTAAACTCATAAATAATTTTAATTATCTGTAATTTGGATGTTGAAGGTGCATTAATAATTTTCACAAGGATGTTTGCAGTTTTCAATTGTTATAAATAATTAATTTAGTTTTCTTGTTTTAGTTAACTGTAGTTGTGTATTTAATTATAATGTTTCTAAATGAAGATTTGTTTGTTAAGTGGTACTATGCATTTGATTTTTAGAAAATGATAATACATTTTTTTTTTTTTTTTTTTGCCTGGCGTTCAGTTTGCTGTATGTTAACTTAGAAAGAAAAAGACCAATATGGTTGCCTATCAGATGGTTTGGCAAACCGTTCTTAACAAGCGTTTGTTTACGTTATTAAGTTTTTTAAAGAAAACCGGATCTGGGTTTGAATTCTCGTCCGTTTTCATAAGGACATTTTTAATAACACATATTTTAGATGTGAGAGGAGATTGGATAGTAAAATAAAGAATGACAAGATATTTTAGATATGTTCTTTTATTATTATTATTATTATTATTATTATTATTATTATTATTATAACGACGTAGTACATTTATTACTACAAAATTCCACAAGGTCATCCAAGTGTGGCACCATTTAACGAGGCAGAAAGGGAAAAGAAAGAAAAGAGGAAAAGGAGAGGCTAAGGACCGAATCGTGGGTGATAAGCAAGAACACACACACGGCTAAGAGACAATGGATAAAAGGATATTTTGATAAGTAACAAATGGCGAAAGAGTGTCATTACAATGACAGGGAAATTCTGAGTAAAAAGAAAGGGAAAGAAAGAAAGAATCAGATATGTTTTGGCATCGGCTGTGTTATCTAAGGATATGAAAACAAACTATTGGTACGGGAAGACATCTTATTATCAACTACAGAGCGGCTGGCCAAAGAAAAAAAAAATTTAAATGAAAATGGTATTTCGATAAGTGACGAAAAACAGGCAACTAAAGGGACTTTGGACAGGTATGAAAAATTAAGGACCACCTACGAGTATCCGTTGACCGATTTTACTTCGACGGAACATCCTTGGCCTGCGATAAAATTATGTTATCAGAAATATGTACCGAAGGAAAATTAATGGGAACCTAGAAGTGTTTTTTTTTTCTTTCTTCGAGGCGACAGATTGACTGAAACTTTGCAGATGTTTCTTTTTGAGACCGTGTTAGGAAGACCACCCATTCTGATAATTAGCGATAAAATACCTGATGTAAACCACGTGTAGAACAAGAGTTATGACCGCCATTGTCATATTATCCCGTTCGCGGCCAGAGAAATGATAACGGCGATTAAGAGGAAGAAAAGGGAAAGAGAAGAGATATATTTTTTTTTTTTAGTTAAGCAAGATATTTTTTTTTCTTCCTGAAACAAAGCCGCGGATTCGTCCACGCCCGACTAAGACATCATTGGTCGAGTGGTGATCACGTGACGCACGATGGAGGCTGTTGCAGCCCATCTGGAGGATGAGTAAGAGAGGTTGCTACGAAGATGTGGGGAGGGCAGTTCACGCCCCTCTGAAGTATGATGAGAAGGTGGGAGTGAGGAAAGGTTCCCAAAAATGGAAAAGGGTGGTAATTCCTAACCAGAGAGGTGGATATGTATTTAGAATTATCGAGGAACCCCCCGGCGCCGACAAACTCACCCCGGTTTTGGTCGGCGCCCATATGAACGAAGCCACAACGAGCAGAGTTGAGTTGAGTTCCAGCTGTTTCCAGAGTCAGTTTTCAGTTGAAGCAAGCCTCGCAGATAGCTGACCAAGATTCACGCACATTCCGGACCCCTCCTCAATCCAAGAACAATTATTTTGAAGAGCGACTTAGATCCAGATCACCGAAATAAGTTTTTTTTTTTTACTTTCGTCCAAAGACCCACCGAAACACCAATTTCTTAGAGAGCAGACAACTTGAATTGTTAAAACTTGCCTAGCGGAAAACGACGTGTCACAATCCATAGAACGGGTCGGGAGATAGATGCAGTCCAAAGTATCGAACAACTAGACATAAAGTTTGTTACCTTTTTCTTTGATACTTTGAACTTTTGAGTTTTCATTTTATTGTCTTTTATGCATATTTGTGTGGTATCACCCCCGTTGAACTCGGTTTGCAGTACGGCCCCAACCACTGTTTGATCTCGTCTGCCTAAGATCAATTCACAACGTGGGTAGGCGGACTGGGGGATCAGTGCAGTTACCTTGGTAACCAGGCGTTGGAAGCGAGTTGGGAACGACGAGGCTGATATCAAATCTAACCAGATTCCCACCCGAATCACCAAAAGGTTAAAACGTCACATTTGGAGCGGCGACACCCGAACGGAGCAGCGAGGAGCGAACGGCTGGCACCGCGTCGAGGACGTCACACTTGGTGCTGTTTAGGGACGTCACAGTTGGTGCCGTGGTAGATTAGGATAGAACGTACGGTTGGCGCTGCGACCAGGGGACGACGTCACACAAGAATATGAGTTTATTCATTTTGCTAAGTCCATGAATAAAGTTGACGACAATGTTTTTTCGATTGTAGATTTGATATTAGTATCAATTTCGTTTTTCTTCTTTGCTGAGAAATTTTGCCAGTCGTTTTCAAAAACGTGTGTATGCATAGAAAAAGTAAAGAAAAGAGACAGTGTATGACGATATAGGCATATTCGAGAATAGAAATTTGGTTCTGAGTCGAGAAACTACTCAAATGAGGCAAAAATTCTCCAGACGTTTCAATAGTTGAATTGAAATCATAACAACTAAGATTGTGTGAAATGAGAGTAAGTAGATGATTTACTCTTATTTACCAGACTATGAGAATGTAGCCATTAGACATAAGGAGCAAAATCTTTTGTGTCTATACGCTACATGCTTCTCTCAGTGAAAAAAACAACTTAGTCTCATTAAGTAACGTTAACAATTATTACGGGCCAATAGAAAGAGGCGTCAAATGTGATCAAAACTATCACGCTGGTAGTGTCGGAAAATGTTTAGTGTTAATGTACGTAGACACGCGACTCTGTTTAACATTTGAATTATACGCTTAGTTTAACCTTGCATCCATCGGCATTCTCGGTCCTTTCTTCCATTGAACAAATTCGAAATAATTAGCACAATTTGCCCCTATCACATAACAATTATTTTTCAGAGACATGTCCTCACCTGTCACACACATACGCCCCAAAACTCATACCCACTGAAACACACAGACTCATATTTATATGAGTCTGAGAGAGTGTGCATTGCGAAAATATAAGTAAAGAAAATACACCATAAAGATATATATGTAAACACATACACAAACACTTCGATAAAGGCGAGATTTTTAGCATTATAGAGCACGTTATCACAGATTGCATGTCACACAAGTGAAACTGATAGATGAATGTGTCACCGCATTGAAAGATTGGACAGATTAGAGCGATGTTTTAAATCATGTATCAAATCTTGAGAGAACTAATGAGTAGAATACATCATATGAATCTATTTGATCGTCACTTTTGGGAGCCCAACGACTGGTAAGTATCTGTGAAGTTGGCAAACGATCTGTCTTATCCCATCACAGTGGCATTGAAACCAGAGAAAATATTAACACTATATTGTTATTTTTTTTTTTTTTTTAAATCAGCATTATATAATAAATTTTTATTACAGGTATATTTCGCTTTTAAAACACGGCGTCTTGGTTTATAGGAGGTGGCCGAAAAAATTTTACTTCCTTTTTAGGGGTAGTCCCACATGTTTCACACGTCTTTGAAACCCTTGTAAAAATATGATGGTATGGGCCATGTCTTATACGTCGATATCACAATAAATACATAGACTCATAATCTAGCGTTTATTAGAACTTTTCAGTAGTTTAAAATTGCCAATTACATTTTATTTCTTTGCAATCATCGGTTACCAGATATCATGTACGACGAGATTAAAGGAGATAATTCTTTGAAAAATACTGATAAACTTGAAGATCATGACATAAAAAAATAATTTTCTAGAACTTCCTCCATTTTGTAGCCCATACTAATTTTGGTATTTTTGCTATCACTCCTAAATACTTATCTTCCAACCATTTCCTCAAGATCGTTATTTAGCTAATTTACTCTGTCCAACTTGCCTACAAAATATACTGATAGTGTAATATTAGAAAAGGTTCGTTTTTCAAATATCTCTTCCTAAATGTACAAGTGTCCTTTTGGTTTCCATTTTCCTAAAAGGAAGATCATTTTAATAACATGTCTAGTTCACTATATTTTCAACATTATTTAATAAGAGAAAATTAATGCTGCCTTGTGTCTCTTCCTCATCAATGAAGAAATTTCCACCATTCACTGCCATATAGGAGGCCCTATATTATATAACATTACAAAATTATTTCCCTTGTTTCCTACGCCGTATATATTTTATTCTGTTCGTTATCTTGTGTTAGGATCAAATATAAAAGGATAAGCTTTAAATTTTTGCCAATGAGTTCATTTAAAATTTTATCAATCAATAAATCATGGGATAAGAATTAATACAAATATATTTTCTTTGTTGAAGAAAATCAATATGACTTCTTCAAACGGTTTAAGCATAACAGAAAATAACATTTTCCCCATCCAGGCACATGCATGATATATATATATATATATATATATATATATATATATATATATATATATATATATATGGTTGAATCTCATATCATGAGCGATAAATGAGGGTCAGCAGATGATGGTGCCTTCCGTTTTACATTTATGTAAGCTAGCCGGGGTTACTGTGGAAAATCAAAACATATCTCAATTGTGCTTTCTTAAATGTGATTCTAGCCATCTTTTCTGCCGCCGATAAAGCCAAACTGACATGAAATTTTTGAAGCAGGATTTTGATGACGTCTCTGTTTCAGAGCTTGACGAATCTGATCACGGTGCTTCAATCTACTGTTTCAAAACTTGTTAACTTAATTAAACACGTGTTACGCAATTCCTTTCGGTTTCATAATTGGACTTCCCAGGTTTTAAGATTCAAATTTGAGAAGTTTCAGATTTTCTTTAAATGTGTTTTTTAGCGTGATAGTGGACGTTTGGAATTTGGTGGTTGTATATAAGGCATATTTTTGAGAAGTCTATGCTCATACATTCTCACTACTTGACCATCTCACCTAAGTTTGATAATTGCTAGTATGGTTTCAATGTCTGTGATGATTTTGCATTTTTCTCTTTTGGACTAATCTGACACATTTAATATCACATATAGTGTCAAGTTGTTTTAATTGTTTTCTGTATACGGTCCAAGATTCAGCAACATTGTAAACGGTGAGAGAACAACTGAGATGTATATGTCGACATTTAATCAGAGAGACATATTATAGGGTTTCCATAAACTATGTTTAAGGTTGCCGAATCCTGTGCTAGCTATAGTTCTTTTGGATTGGAGCTCTCTGTCAATTTTTTCCAACAGAAGAGATTGTTGATCTAAGATGTGTGAATACCTTAACATGTTTTAATGCCGCATCAGTAAAGAATGCTGAAAGGATTTGTGAGAGATAAACTGCCTGTAAATTTAGCCACCCCCACCTTACCGTGACCCGGCATCTATGAAAGTAACTCTATACTGATACAAATTATTAACACCCCACACCTGCCGATTCTAAACAATCCGCCCTTGATGTTACCATGGAAATTTTTGATTTCAATTCTGACCATACTATTAAAACTCGTAAATTTCAGAAATAAGTCATTCCCCAAAACTTTCGCTTGATGATGGAACAGAGCCTACTTTAACTCAAGTTAATTCAAATATTATTTTGAAGTTTTCGGCTCTTGTTTTGAAACATGAGACCTCTTATGTAGCGAGTTGGAATCATATTTTTAAATAAATAATTCCCTGTGATGCCGGGTTTTTTATGTAAATAAGCACAAAGAAACGAATATAAAACTCAATTTTTATAACAATATGTTAAATGCATCAAATTTGTGATTTGAACAAGTCTTTTCTAAATACGTTCAATACGTTCTAATTTCTGAAGGGTTTTTGGTGACCGACGATTTATTCTAACATTCCATTCTTGCCATAGTTTTTTCTATATGATTCAAGTCAGCACTCATTGAAGGCCATAGCAGATTTGCAATCATCTTATTCTGAAGCCACGCGATCAATGATTTAGATGTAAGATTCGGATCATTATCTCCCTGAAAAGTAAATCACCGACCTAGTTTTGCACTGTGAGTTGTAGATTTTCATGCAGAGTTCTGATATTGTCTGAAGATTTAATTATTTCAGTTATTGCAGTTAACATTCAAACCCCCCTCTTAGAGCTAAAACAAACCCAAAACATTATGGAGCCCCCTCCATATTTTAACGCTGCCACATAGATTCTCTGTGAGGAAAGACTCACCGTTCTTGTTCCAAATATTCTGTAAATTATTACGTCTAAAATTCTCAATTTTTGTTTTTCAAATCCATAGTACCTTTTCCCAACAGCAATTTTCTTTGCCCAAGAATTTTTGGCAAAATGATAACGAGTAACAATGTGACATGGATTGTGAAGAGCAGTTCGTCATGGTCGGTTTCTATACAACCCATTACTATTTAAATAAGATTTTATTGTGCGAGTACTTATGCTGATGCCCATCGTAACCAAACATTTCGCGATGTCTTTCAAAATAACTCTTGGATTTATATAAAACTCGCGACACAGATTTTATACAGTACTCAGTGACAATTTGGGTTATCCTCCAGCATAAGGCACATTCTTTCTCGTGCCAAACTGTTCAAACATCAATCTAACGGAGTGTAGCGTAGTTCTAGAGATAATTTACCGGTTCGAAATCGGTTCTAACTATTTCCCAACATATGGAATTTAATAATTCTCTGTCTTAAGTCAACGCTAATTCCCTTTGCTTTCGCAATCGTGTTATAAACGCAAGAATACCAATAGTGACACTATATACAATACGTAATGTTCTTTACTGGAATTATCACATGTATTCTACTGAATAAATAATAAAGAAAATTTCACCAATAAAATTAATATATAAGTCATGCATACTTTCACGAAACAATCAATTTAAAAGATATTTACTACTGAACGAATAATTTTGTTTCTTCTATTTTGCATAATTCGTCTGTCAAATATGTTGTATTAAAGCATTGTTATGAATATTGAGTTTCATATTCGTAAATTTTGCTTATTATCTGGCATCATACAGACATTCCTTTCTGAGAAATGTATAAAGATATTCAAAATTATTGGATGTACGCATAATTTTGTGTGTGTATATATACATGTGTGTGTGTGTGTGTGTGTGCGTGTAAAGAAATATTGGTATTTACGTCTAAAGTAATACTCGGAATTTCAAGTTCTGTATAATCTTCAGGTACTTACAAGGGTGAAAAAATTCTTCGATACGATCGTTAGTATGTTCAAATATTCTGGGTCTCGTGGAAGTAATATATTAGATCTATGTTCAAGAAGCAAATTATTATAATCTAATATTTAAGCACATATTCTGTATCAAAGATACAAATTAGAGAGTGGGGATAAAAAGGATGAAATAAAAGAAATCTCACTAAAAATTACAATTGGTGGCGCACGCTTGTATTGTTATTAGTATCTATATTTATTTATTTTATTTGAATATATACACACCCACACACACACACACACACACACATACACACACACACATATATATATATATATATATATATATATATATATATATATATATATATATATATGAGCATGTATTTGCGAGTGCTTGTGTGTGCTAGTACTACGCATTTCATTAGCCATTCGATAATTCTGAAGTAATGCGTGTTTATTTTTATCCTTATAAACTTCGTTTTTGTAACACAAGACCCACATGGCTAACTGTCAATATATCGTTCTATGCATGGCGCACAAAATAGATTTCTATTCAATATATACTTTTATAAAATTCGTTTCTTATTTTAAATCTCTTGTAGAAGCTATTCTACTGGATGTTTCTGGTGAAATTCGATGCAAGAATCAGATCTTTATGAAACTTGAAAATGTTTTATAAACTGATATCTGTTAAAATGGTCATGAATGAAATGGCAATATTAATTTCTCAAATTTCCGAAAATAATTCCCAGTTGAATTTAGTAATTCTGTAAAATATGTATCAGATTATATTTCTTGTTTTGCCCTCTTTTATTAAAATTTTTCAAATGATAATTTCTTAGTTTAACTTATATGCATTATATTTCATAATCTATTTTTGGCATTAATAATAATCGTTCTGCTATACAGGAATAAAGTGTCGCTGCAGACACTTGTGTTTGAACATAGATTGCTAGAGTGCAAACACAGGCGATCCCATTATTGAATTAATAGACCACATAACAATAGAGGAAAAACATATGGAAGGTAGCGTCTGTCTAATGGATCGTTATTTCTACCCAATCCTCTATTACTATACGGACCGCTATTCACTACTATGCTACTTCTCTGTTCGTATAACTATACGGATTACTATTCGAGCGAGCATTATCGAGCAAGTACTATTAGGGCGAAGTTATTTGAAGGGGTTTGACACATTGTACAACGGCGTACTATAGTTGTATCTGTGATTACAATGCCTTTACTATAACGAGAATTAAGAAAGTGATATAATGGAATATGCATACACATGGGTTCCCCCTCACTGGAGTGTGATTGGCTGGTGTCCGTCATAAATATCGACGGACATGTAGGAGAGTCAGAAGAAAGAGCCTTAGTCTGGGAGCAAAGTCTATAACGATGGCCATTGGACTACGCCATTGATCTACACTTCTTACCTGCAACTACGACGCGTACCAGTAGATTACTGCTACTGTATTCTATTTAGTTATAGTAGCCAAAACCACTTAGCTAATTTGTTCAAATATATCCCTTTCCGGGACATATCAGAAAGTGACAACGAGTATTCGTTGACATTACTAAAAAGTCAAACGAGTGTTCATTGACATGACAAAAGAATTACAAACGAATATTCTGCCATTAATAGAAAAGGCAATAGAAAATTTATAACTTAATCAACATTCTACCTTTATTATATGTCTTGACTCTTCAAGCCATGGACGATAAAGTCATTCATAACTTCCGATCTTTTCTAAAAATTTATTTGTATCTGTTTTAAGATTTCTTTCCCAATGCCTTTTCTGTCTCCATTTATATATTTCATTAACTCTCTCGCTGTTTACATCACCCCACCCACCGAGTTAATTATGGGTGACAACGTTTCCAAACGTATTTTTCTAATTCTGTGTCACTCAAAATTTCAGCCTTCTGTTTCTTTTTATAAATACATGTAAATAATCCGTGCTCATAAACTTAATCCATTCTTTCCGAATCATATTTTTTCTATAAAACCATGTCTCTGTATACTCAAATTTCCTCGGCATCTACAAGGAAATTTCCAAACTCCACTGGCATATAGTAGTTTTGATATTATATAGAAAGTTATCATTTTTCTTCGCTTCTAAAGAAATTTTACTGTTTCTTTGTTTTGGGTTTGGAAGACATCTACTGCTATTCGGATTTCGGTGTCTCTTACAACAACATCCGTCAAACAAAAATCTTTCTACATCTGTACTTGTTTCATATTGACAACGCTAATTCGTAGTTTGCTTTAAGCAAAATTGAAATATGAATGAATTATATTTAATATATTAATAACACTTTAAATTGATAATGAATAACTTTTAAATAATTTTTACTTATAAAATTCTAGAGAGAAGTCTCGTAGGTAAATTTAAAGCAGTGCCGTATACAATTTCCAAACGAATAACAAAAACAAAAAGAAACCATTGACGAATGTTTTACGATATTAAAAAAAAAACAATAAATAAAAACTCAAAATTTACATCGCTCTCGCCTGTCGTTTCATATCTGGAAAAAAACACGCTTTGCTACATTTTGAATATGCTGTCCTCATTTTTGCTTTTGAAAAGTGAATGCTTCGATTCTATCCAAACAGCGGCTGGTTCTGCAAAATAGTTTTGCTTTATTAAACAAATTTTAAAATCTGATGTTTAAAAACCCTTTGCCTAATCTAAAACAGAATATATATGAAACACTAAATTTGATAATCTACACTTACAGGTTTATTCGTTTTTCTGCATCATAGAATGACCTTAAATTTATTTTCAAAATTTCCTCTAACTTTGCTAAATCACATATATGCAGAATGTGATACAGTCATGCATGTACATGTATTTATCAGTGTATAAGAGTATAAAGTATTACTTGTTATACTACATGTGCTTTCCGGCATTTCATGTCGTGCAGTAATAGCCAGGTCTCGTGGTTGCGTGCAGGAACGCAGATAACTCGACTGCAACGAATTATAACGAAATCGCGAAATATTTGTTTTCAGTTATGGAAATAGTATCATATTAATTTTAAATATAAATTCTAGATATAATTTTCAGACAACAGACAGACAACATATATCCTTTTTCTGTCTATATTACTTACCTTTTTCTCTAACTCTCACTGTTTCCTGCCATCAGTTTTATCTGTTTTTCTTTTTCTTTCATTTTAATACAATCCTATTTTCCAACATTCTCTTCTTTGAGAATTGAAATATATTGATCCGTCTTTTCATCTGTCAACATGTAAACATTTTTTTCTGATTACAGACGGGTATTTTCTGCATCTAAAGAAATAACGGATATAGAAGCAAAGAAATCATCATTTTCATCCATCTTTATTTTTTCTTATGTGAGACAATTCTGCGCATTACGGTACCGACACTTTTAGGTGGACTATTTTGTTTGTCTTTCTCACCTTCGTTTAGATATTGTTGTTAACTGAGTTTCTAGGATGAACATTCAACAAGATTAGTGAGGAGACAAGTCATTTCTCAGATTTTCAAATAAATGTTATAAATAATTGTCATTTTCTATATAAAAACACGATATGAAAATAAGAATATAAATTTGAAATCTTTCGCAACGTTGATTTTAACATTAGTCATATTATATATATATATATATATATATATATATATATATATATATTAATAACTATTGTAGGATGATTTTGTTTTCGGTTATACATTTATAACTAATTATCATCTTATAATATGAGTCTATGAAATATGTTGGAAGAACATATGTTTTTTATTCGAATGAATTATATATAAATATTAATGACCGATCACTAGTTTAGAAATACATATGTGTACATACGAGTGTGTGTGTGTGTGCGTATATATATATATATATATATATATATATATATATATATATATATACATATATGTACACACACACATGCACACACTCACACCCATATATATATATATATATATATATATATATATATATATATATATATATATATATATATATTAACATATAACGTGTGTTAGCACATGTTATACCCTGTCTTCATCAGACGCCGACCAGGGATGATATCACGGTTCCGGTGGCTATGGCGGGACAGACACCACTGGCGACACCAGCAGCGTTTGCCTCCAGGCAGGGTATGAAGATAAGCTAGTTAATCGTTCCTTTAAGTAAATTCTATCTGTAATGAAAGCTTCCTGAAAGCGTTTGCCGTTATTGACGCTCTCGTAAAAATCGTTACAGACGACCACGCAAATTTTTCACTTGCGCATGTTAGGTCGTGATGTTTCGCGCATTTTATTTGATTGTTTTGATATCGACCAAATCCAACTTTACGCGTGTTGAACAGTTTTTTGAATGTGATGTGAAATGCTTTTCAACCACCGACCAGTGATGCCTATTTTTGAAAGGAAAGAAATGACCGAATGTCCCAGAAACCCACGACACACAATCTCAATAGGCATCACGTTACACGTTCAACCATTTTTCATTCATTCGGCACGCATTGAATCGTACCGGTTTTGTTTTTAGTTCGTGCGCCTCCACCCTGTTCTCTTCCCAAGGGACTGTTAATTCTATTAGGAAGACAGTCTTTTTGAGTCGGACCACAACACAATGTCGGGACGCTTGTCTGTCTTTGCGATGTGTATTGAAAATTTTAAGGATGTCCTTAAATCCACTGAAACATTCCAATCACTGGCACCACTCAGTAGCTTTATACTGGGGGCTGTTTTTTTTTTCTTTGCAGGGCATTCCTCTTCCTTATGGACTTCGAACTTAGTTTCCTTGGTTGACACAAGCTGTTGATTTGCTGTCTCATATTGTATTTTTATTAGATAACTTATCACTTCTAATGACTTGTGTCGCCACGTGCACAACTGGAGCGATTCTGTACAAGCAGAAAGCACATGACGCAAAGTACCTCGGCCTTTTTGACCCGAAAAACAGAGATTTGTATCTGTGTATCCCCACATTTTCAGGTTTGTTTCATTTGGGAGAAGATCGTATGTAGATCTAAGAAGGAAAGATATCGCCAATGGTTCCATCGCAATTAATGAATTCCATGAAAGTTTAATGGGTTCGATATCATTCCATGTTGTCCACTTACACTGTTTCGCTTGAGTAATAGCAGTATCTATTCTATGCTCCTCTTCGAACATTTTGATTTCTTCAATTACCATACGACTTTTCCCCTTTTCCTTCTCTTTGGAGAAGTATTTGTGTATCGTGTTTCTAAATCCAACCCGATTATGCTGAATCACGCCCATGATATTTTTGCCTCGCAGGTTGTTTTCTGCTTCTTGTATGGCCTCTGCAGCTGACCACTTTGTACCAGATTTAATCTCTGGATGCACCTTCCGCATGCAATCATCAGCTGAGTCCCTCATCATCACATGAAGGCGTACCTTCCCAAACTTGAATTCCTCCAACAATGAATGTATGGGTAGCTGCAGATGTCCGGAGTTGGTATATAGCCCCACTTTCGAAAAACAAGGAGAAATTCCAAGCCACTTACGCAAGTACTTATTGGTCACTTGCTCAATGCCCTCAATACGAGATATTGCAATTTCAAACATTTGCAGAGGCCACAAAAGGCGGGGTAGTAGACCATGTTGACAGCACCACGCTTTCATTTTGCCGAGCAGATAGGTTCTATCGATCGAAATTAGTCCTTTTACAGCTGATATATGAACCTCTGTATCCCGATATCGATCAGTCAGTTGGACTGTATACAGCCCTCCGAGGGTCTTTACTGGGATTTCGTTAATAGTTGGTATCGTGTCATCACCAATTTTGAAGGGAATCTCCTTAACAGATCGCCTGACTAATGACAGGCTTCGACATTTCTTGGGCTTTAACTTCATTCAAAAGATCGTGATACTTTTCTAACAGGTTATTTGAAGCAATTTTAGAAGAGACGAGAATTCTGATATCATCCATAAAAGTCCTAGAAGGGGGAAGGACTAGCCGTTCTTCAGTCATCTCTCCTATATATATATATATATATATATATATATATATATATATATATATATATATATATATATATATATATACAGGCACACACACACACATATATATATATATATACACACACAAACAAGCGCACACACACAAATAAACACAGATATATATATATATGTATATATATATATATAATTATAAATATGTATAAATATATATTTATATATATGAGAGGGAAATTCAAACATACCACACACACATACATCCCCCCACACACAAACATATACATATATATATATATATATATATATATATATATATATATATATATATATATTAGAGAATATTTTTTAGAATTATTTATAAAGACATTTATAGAAGAATAATTAAAAAGTAACTTATGATATAATTATATATATATATATATATATATATATATATATATATATATATATATATATATATATATATCATGATAATTAATATAATAATTCATGAACTAATTATTAAAGGAAAGTAATTAAAATTTTAATTAAAACATAAAATATTAAATATAAATTAATAGGTAAGAAATACAAGCTAATAAGTAAATGATTTTACAATATATAAATGAAATATATGTCAAATAAGAATTAGCCGTTAAATATAAATTACGATATAAACCATTAAATAAATATAAATTAATTCATAAAGAAACGAATATATATATATATATATATATATATATATATATATATATATATATATATATATATATATATTATAATTACTTTTTTTTAAAGTAGGATCCCTTCGGTACATAAGAGTTGTCATGTTTCAAAAACGACAGCCGAAACGAGAAATATAATTATTAAAATAAAAACTTTAATAACTTTAATAATTTTAGTAATTATATTTATGGTTTCGGCTCTTGTTTTTGAAACATGAGAACTATTATGCAGCGAAGGAATCATATTTTTCCAAAAAATAATTATAATCTAAGCTCTACTTCTCAATGGAGTATTGTTTTCTTAAAAGTAAAAAAAAAAAATACTAACGAACCCTGGATTATTCACCGAAAGTGTTCTTTCCTATTTCCCCCCCACACACACATATATATATATATATATATATATATATATATATATAACTCCACTTGCTCCATAGAAAAACAGCATATTGCACTCAAAAAATCCCCAAATACAATAAAGACAAAGTTTTGTCGTCAAAGATTTTATTAAGAAAAAAAGACGAGATTCTTCTTTATTATTTTAATCCTTTCTTTTCTAACCTTTTTTATGTCAGCATTCGACGTAATATATACGATTATTGTTTTAACACTTTTTTCTGATATAAAACACTGATTGTAAATTCTTGCAAATATTGAATACTTTTCGGATCTTAATTAAACTTCCATGACTTCTTCAAAAATGAATGAATTTATTTTTTTTTTATTTTTTTATTTTTTTTTTTTAGAAAATCTTGGGATGTTTTTACTTATCTTACTTTACAGGGCACACATTTATTAATTTCCTGAAATTTGTAAAAAATTAAAAAAATGTTCAAAGCAGTTTTACATTGAGAAGGTAAATACACACGATTATATAACATATAATTATTTCCCGATAATCTTCTCCATATCGTAAAATAAAAAAAAAAATTCAATAAACCTGTGGCATTATTTATTAGAAAAAATTCAATTGCTTTTATAAATAATGTTTATTAAAGACCTTATTATCCCAAGCGAAAAAAAAATGATTTTATGATGATCTTTTATTGGAATACTCTCCAATTTCTTTAAATTTTACTTATAATAATTTATAATATATAAATCTTTTAACATTTTATATTACTTATCCTGGTGTTGTTGATATTGTTATTAATTGATAACTTAATAACAAGTTCAATATAATAATTTATGAATCAAAAATTGAAAAGCATAATAATAGTCGTTTTGTATCATGTTTTTTAAAATAATTTTAAATTTTTTGTATATAAATTATTACGTCCCGTGATCCTGTTTGACATATGGTCAGCCATACACGACATAAACAGAAAAAATCTATTATGACTATATTAAATTTATATGCAATATTCCTTAAATTAGATTAAGGATAATATCGTCAAATATTTTTTTAAAAATAATGAGTACTTAAAAATTCTATATAAAAGCCGTTCACCCGTAATTTTCTTAAATTATATTTAAAAGATAAAGTCTCCTTAGAACAACAATTATATCTGTCATCATTTTATAAATTTCTGTTATTGTTCTATGTGTTACAAGCGACGGGGACTGGCGCATAATCACTGTTATTTTTTTTAGTTTTTAGTTTTTTTTAAATTCATTTACGTGTTATCATAAAGTTAGTATTTTTTTTCAAATCTGATTAATTAAACTTTAAATCAGATAATATTACCCAAATGAAGTTTCAGAAAATATTTTTGTTTTTGGAATATTTTTGAAACGGAGAATTTACTTGTTTACAAATGTGTCAATATATGTAAAAATGGCCGATTATGCTTACTGGGCGACACATACATTAGAAATGATGCCTATGTAGAGGCTTAGGTAAAACATCACTGCCCTCACAGCATTTCTAGATGACGCTTGTGTATTGTTTCAAGCGTACACCAATTTTCAATGAAAAAGATCAGACTGTTGGAAAGACAGCGGAAGAGTCGTCTGGTTGAATTCCTGAAAAAAAAATATAGTAATTGAATTTGTAAGCAATATAATGTGTGTGAATTTCATGAGGTGAATTTAGAAGCGGCTCGATATGCCATTAAAATCGTTTGGCTATTTTCATGTCAGGTTTTTTCAAGACACTCCATGCATATATAGTATCGTCAATAAATGGTTACGTCGCATCTATCCTTATAGGTATAATAGTTCTAGTGGAAAATCACCTAAAGAATTACAATATTATGACGTATTATTTATGGTCAAATATGTCAACATTGAAACTTGATTAAATTATGTATATTTTACATATACTATTGTTTATCTTTAATAAATGACTGTGTTTAATTTTTATACCCTTGATAAAAATTATAACACAATATTTTCAAATATCTCTAATTGTTTCGCTTACGATAGTTTATATTATATCAATTTTATTTTTAATGCTGACTTTCGTTTTGCTTTCAGCACATTTCACAAATAAACAATTTCATTAAATACGCCGACATGCAAATGTATTTGGCCTTTTGAATCATAGCAATCCTGTCGCTTTATCAGAATGAGAATAATAGTTTAATGCTTAAAATGCGGTTCTAATTCTCACATGTTTGTATGAAAGCAATATAATTTCTCATAATATATTGCAACATTCTACAAATTTCATAATACTATCAATGAAATGTGGCCAGCAGTGGCAATAGAATACATTTAATTTCCACCACATACGTACTTGTTCTTATCAAGACTTTTAATTTACATCTAACCAAGTTAACGCTGAACAGGTTCGGTGCCATCAGACCTATATTTTATTATGTCTGCAGTATGTTGTGGTACGTCTAGGCATTTTATCATTATTCTCCTGGAAACAAACGAAAAAAGTGAATATTTGTTCAGCTATTCCAATAAATATTCATTTCAATTATTTTGTGAGGCAATACTCTTTCAATATTTCTTTGTTTCCTAATATTGCTGGTACACTAGCCAATAAAGTTCTGCTGACATTTGTTCGTTGCGACAAAAACCTTCATATTACGCATATTTGATCTCATTTAGAAAAAGTCCCCAATTAAATATATTTTTCATCAAATATGATATTGGTGTTAGTTTGCATGGTCGAACAGTTCACCTCGGCACAATTCTGAAATTTGATTCAGGACAATTACATTCTTCTTCTTCTTCTTCTTCTTCTTCTTCTTCTTCTTCTTCTTCTTCTTCTTCTTCTTCTTCTTCACCCAACTTTCAACAATATAATCTTTAATATTGAAAATAGTAAACAAGCTGATGACAATAGCATGATCTTGTCGTATCTATACAGTCTTTATATTAATAATGCGAGTTATTTTCCCCTTTATATATAAATATATATATATACTTAAAGTGAAGATCAAATAAACGGCCGGGTAAAGCGCTGAAACGATTTGACAGAAGCATGTCATGAAAAAAAGACAATAATGCTTCCGCTGTTCAAAACCCAAATATCATTACAAATAAAGAAAAAGGCCACTGGTTTACTTTTTATGTGGTTTTATATAATCATTGATACAACAAAATTAATCCACACATTCGACTCTACTTCTAAAACGTGGAACGGGTTAAACATTCACACGAGATGTTAAGTAGGCGGGATTTTGCATCATCAATACTCTTGTCTTGCTCAACTTAAGCAAGTCTCTCATCTGGTTCAACGTCATCAATTCTTGTCTAACTCAACGTCAGTAATTCATTTTTATCTTTAACGTCAGTTATTCTCGTATGACTCAACGTCAACAATTCTCTTGTCTGGTTCAAACGTCAGCAATTCTTCTAGGCAGCAGGTAACATTATTTCCTCCGGCGTCTTCCGGCATTTTGCAGACTCGAGAGCCCTCTGCTGGTATATCGTGGCCACTGGTTCTTTCTCACACAAACTTCGACTGCTCCTCGTTTGTACCGAGCCTTCGGTTTATATGCATGTCGCTAATTCACTCTACCCCACAAATTTCACTATGTATTCATCAATTAATTATTTTCTCCAACTCAGGCATCATGACATCGACCCTAAATGAAAGCGACCTTGTATTTCAAAACAATAAATTTGGTCTCCACATTCCTGATATCCAACAATTATTTTGTCTGTTATTAAAACTTTGTGTGTAAAAGTTATTTCTTATCGGTAAAGAATTATCTGTTTTTATAAATTTATTTCTATTCGCAAAGAATAACTTTCTTTTGAATGAATCAGCAATTTTTTTTGGGTGTTGATTTGCTAAATCCTAATAGTTATTTTGCCCATTTTCAAATCACACTCTAGATTGTTTACATTTCTGTAAAACATATTTTTGACTCCACATTCCATTCGGCAATATCTTTTATTTAAATGTTTTTTTTTTTTTTTTTTTGCTTTACCAACATTCGGTCATCGGCTATATAAATGATATTCAATTAACAAAATATTCACCTGCAAAAATTTCTCTTCGGTTGTACCATTTTTTTTCCTGCGACTAATCGGCCTTATTTTTATCCATACAAAAATATTTCAAATTCGTAAAATAACTTTTCTGAGGGTTTACATTAGGGGGTTATTCAGGAATGCATAACAACTCGTATGCGCGTTGCTTTTTATAAAAAAAAAACAAAAAAAACAACTTTTTTTTCCTTTGTTTCATATTTCAAATTCTGTTTCTTCACTTTAACGTCTTCTTGTTTAATATTTTCAAACATTCCATATGGCCCGACTCTACATCAGGTTTAAACCTGAACCAATTTAATCCCATTTTCACCCCACCAGTGTAAAAATAGTGTCACATTCCTTTCACCAATTACCAGTGAACATTTATAGTTTCATAGGCATATCAAATTTTAGCATTTATTCGGCTTTGGAAAACACATTGATTTAGAAATTTTTGCAAAAAGTCAAATAAATGTCTGATTTTAATCACACTTTCAGGACTTATTAAGAAATGTGCTAATACATTTTAAACATCTTTTCGGTTAGAAAATTGTCGTAAAACATTTTTTACTCTCTTATTTAATTCTATGAGAAGTCGAGAAATTCAATTTTGTAACACGTAATATTTATATTAGTTAAAAGCAGAATTCTTTGTAGAATTTAAATCATCTGATTACTTCTGTTAACAGAATCCCACTTACTACTTATCTGTTCTGAACCGTAAAATATAAAATCAAATAAACTAATCAATTATTTAATTAGAAAAGCTTTTAATCGATTTTACGATTAATATATACAGAGGACACTTTTCTCGTTATAATAATCTGTTTTCGATAGATAATAAATTTTTATAAGAGTTGTGTCATTTTTTAAAATTTTAATTGGAATAAAGTTTAAATCGTTTAAAATTTCTTTAAAATTCTGTTTTAATGGTGTAATGGTTAGTTGATATTGTTATTACGCAAAAACTACAAGTACTAATCATTCACTGAAAACATATTAAAATTGGAGAACCCACCGTATTTTTACAATTATTTTTTATTTATTTGTCTATATGTATAAACTTTCAGATTTAAAAAAAAAAAAGTTTGATCATACACGGCATTTTATGAAATAAGAGCGGTAACTATAGTAAATATGAAGTCAACTTATCTAAAAACAAATAAAATTTAAATTATGGAGAATATTTTCTTAAATTTGTAGAATACTGAATATGCAAAAACTATATAAAAACGTCTCTCATGTTATATTCATCAATTATTTCTTACAGATATTTCCAGTATAATAGAACTGTATATCCATCTATTATTCAAGCTCTCAAGATTCCAAAATCTCAGATAAACAACATGTGAAAATTATCTGTGTTATTTTAATCTTAAATTAAGTAATATTTGTTTAAAACCAGGTTAATTAATTATAAATTCAGCTAATATTACTCAAATAAAGTTTCGCTTTATTTTCTAAAATGATTATTTTCTCATATTCTCATCTGTCGAGCTCCCTACCGACTACTTGTTTCTCAATAACAATCTTGCAAAATTTAAATGCAGCGCTAATCGCTATCTTCTCTCTTTCTCTCCCAATACTACTGTTGCTTCCTAGTTTCATTATCGGTTTGCTTAGGGTGAAATGACTACAACACAAAACTAGATACCAATGATAATACGATCGCTTGTAACAGATTTTTTTATTTCCTTTCTGAAATTAATTTTCTTCTAATGCAAACATAATAGCAATCATTGTTTTTCTGCTTCAACTTGAAATGTTGATGTACATCATCAGTATGAAGGAGAATTGCACCCCCTACCATTTCCATTATATGTAAAAAGACTCATGTTTTTGGGGAACGATAACAGCCTACTAAATGACTTGGTATTCATTTTTTTTTTCAGTGACTGTTTTGACTGTTCTACGCTGTTATTTACCAAATAGCTGGAACGTGATTAGATGGATTCATGATTTTCCTATGTACGTTCTTCTTAATTCAACACGACAATAGCCGATATAAGAACTGGGCACGTCGATTCCAATTTCCACCCCGATAACCGCTACGCTACATTACACAAACAAAATGGTTATTATCAGGTATTATTTCCGACCGAAACTGCAATACACACGAGGAGTGGATTAGGTTGCTGTTCAAATATGAGTACATTCCTATGAGAAATGTTAATTTGCAATCAATATGTGGTGTGATCATATTTATTTTCTATTACTGCTTATCGTCTGGATGCAATTGACCTCTTTAGATTATGAAAAACACTCTGTATAAGGTTATTTGACTCTCAATAGTATAGATTGTTTAAAAGTATGATATTTTGCAATGTTTTCGCTAACATTGCTCGCATTGCAGTACATTTCGTATGTGTGCAAGGGGATTTAATTTAGTCGAAGTACTCAGCTGATCCTGTAGATCTGGTTTTATTTTTCAGCGTTTTTTTTTTTTGTGGAAAAAGTGTTATACTTAAAATCATATTTGTTTTCTTCCGAAGCGTTTGAGTGAGTTCTGATCGTTTTATTTACAATAAATGGAGAAATGGAGAATATTTCAACATTCAAACTTCATCAATGTTTCCAAAAACGTTTTAAAATGAGTATAGAGGAAATTTATACTCGTCGAAAAAAAAGTTAAACATGCAATCATTCCATAATAGGTGTGTTATAAATAATCAAGAGTGCGCTCCTCTTGTTTCGTTACTCTCCTGTTTGAGAGAGCTATTTCTGTTTACTGGTACTATAAGAGGACACTATACATGTGTTCTAAGTTGAATAAACTTATCTTAAAGCCCACACCCGTGTACTTTCGTCGTTACAATGTGTGAATTTTGTTTAATCTGAGCAGAATAATATGTTCCAAATAAGTTTTCATTATGTGCCGAACACGATTTACCAGGTCACTGTCCGTTTCAATTTTAATGGCGGATCCCTACGCGGTCGCTTTCAATAAAATCTGCCTTGTCCTCTGAACGCCTAAATTTTGTCGTATAGAATATTAGCGCCCTAATCTTTTTTATGACATAATTAACGAAATGCACATCAATTTTCCTCGGGGTTGCAACAACCAATGTTCTAATTGATAAAAATCATTTATGTCTGCTTCTATAGTGGATCTGTTCGCTAAAGTACTCTGCCAATAAATAAATATTTCCTTATATTCTGCATAAATCTCAATGCATTACGTTTATTTGATTTCAGACGTGAAGCGATAATTGTAGCTGTTATTTTGTTAGTGCAAAAAATAAAAATATAATTCCCACCAAATATGTATGTGTACCAAATCAGTCATTTACTAAACACATTTATACTGTTTACAGTGATTTAGTGATAGATTTTAAAATGCATAGTCTATTGGAATATAAATACTGCATTAGAATAACAATTAATTTGATTATATATATATATATATATATATATATATATATATATATATATTATGAAATATATATATAATTTATTTCTTTAGCATAGACTAGCGTCTTGAAACAGCCATATTCATAATATAGACAAAATATTTATACTACGATTATCGATAAATAATAAAGAACAGTTGTAAACGTGATATTAGGGTGAACAGGTATTTCCACTTATATGCGAGATCGATAGTCAAATGGAATTCACTATCGGGAAATTCATCACACATTCAAATATACACAATCATATATATATATATATATATATATATATATATATATATATATATATATATATATATATATATATATATATTATCTTGGTGCAAAAATAATGATGTAATAATGTCGTTTTTTGACGTTAAAAATGAGTAAAAAAACGACATTATTACGTCATTATTTTTGCACCAACCTAATATATATATGTCAGTAGTGCATTGTTGGTAATACATTCTGGCGGTTATTTTTGCGGGTGTGGCTTGTTTGTTTACTTAATAATTTATTTGTTTTAGTTAATTTGTTTTACTTGTTTTACATTTTCATTTTTTTTATTAAATCTTTTCGGTTTTTGATGTTTTATTAACATAGTAAAAAAAGCTGGGCGATATGCTTAGGGCGCTTATTCAATAGTTTGTTTTGGTCTGGGAAGATAATTAAAGCTATTTATCCGTTTAATGTTTAGATTTCTTGCCGTGGTCTATTCTGTTATTTTGGCGGGTGGACAGTTTTTAATTAATTAATCTATTTATTTATTTGGATTGATTATTTTACTTGTTTATTTATGCTTATTCTTATTAGTTGTTCGCCGTTATATAACTAATGAATAAGGAATAAGCAAAATATAAATGAACATTTATAAATGCAAAATTCCATTGCAAAAAACACATCGCAGCTGGGAAGAATGACGAATAGTGATAGATGGATACGTGTAACAGAGCAATGGTGTTGGCCTCTACATTCACTGAAACTCAATCCCAAATGTCACATTTTGAATGTAGTGGAATGTTCGATTCTTACCTGGATATGGAAGCATCAACTCATGAATAAGTGCGTGTTGTCATAATAAAACTATGGACTCTGTCTTTGAATAACGTGCTTCCAGAACATCGTCAGATCCATGCCAGATAGAACTGAGTCCGTTCGAATGGCCAACGAGGAACTATTAAGTTGGTGCAAAAATAATGTCGTTTTCTCACATATGTTACTATGTGAGAAAACGACATTATTTTTGCACCAAGCTAATAGAATTGTTTTATTGTTACTTTGAAACCTAGGTATGTTTATGTGTGTGTGTGAGTATTTGAGAAAGCAATTATAAGTATCATTTGCTGATTGTATCTTGCAATTCACTTAACCGTTTTTGCATACACCTTTCCATATATAACTGCGTATCCATCCTACAGAATATCAATACAATTGTATATATGACTAGATTCTATGTCAGCCATACGTATTTCTTTCTCGTCGTATACATTTACCTATGTCTCTTCCCATCAGGACTAGAACGATAAATAATTATATTCTAAACGAAATGATGCCAAATACTTTCTCATTGAAAATAGCTTTGAAACGTCTCAAATTTCAAAACGTCTACGCTGGCAATGCAATCTAATTCTCGTAATCAATTGCTTCCATAGAAATGCGTCTCCAATAATTTCTGCCTTTCAATATTTATTTCCGTCTAATACATTCCCAGTATATTTTTCTTTGTTTTCTTCTTCTGACGTGACTATTATTCTAATTCATTCCCATCGTATTCTAAGTTTGTTTTAGGTTCCTTTACTTTTCAGTTGTATTTATTTTAACCCTTAAATATCTCAAAATTTTTTTTCCGTGGTTTATACGTAAATTCTTTCTTTTTATCAGCTCTTCAATATACGCTACATTTTGTTATTTTATTTGAATATTTTCAATATTTTTCTCACAATTCTCAAAAGTATAATGTATTTTCCATTTTTCCATATTATTTATTTATTCAAAGTTAAGAATATTTTTGTTTAAATATTCAGCGACCACAGAAACTCACCCACGCAACACACACATACAACGCGCGTACAAAGGCACACTCCTCCTTTTGTAATAAAGGTCCTTTAGTCTTCTTGTAGACTATTTAGATTTTATACGCATCTATACAGTACCAAGCTCTCCGCTTTAAATAAAATAAATAATTTTGTCGAATGTATGGCGGTAAGAATTTTCTATTAAATAGAAATACAGTTCATTGTAACAGTTATATTATTTACCCTTGTGTTGTACGATTATAATATTGATATTATTAATAACGCGAAAAAAAATATGACATTGCTACAGAAACAATATTTTTACATATATCTTTCTATCTGTCATAGTATGATTCATGGGAAATATATTTAAAAAAAAAATTAAAAACACATTCATTTATCTCAATTTTACTTCACTATTTCCTTCTTGTACTTAAATTAAACGTCAGCTGGCACTGCAAATGAACAATGATGTACACAAATAATACATACATGCATATATATATATATATATATATATATATATATATATATATATATATATATATATATATATATATTAATTGACAAAAACAGATCGCGAAAGAAAATGTCCTTAGTCACAGAGTTCAACAATTTACTTTTAACATAAATGATACAAACAGCTTATGTTGTTAAGCATGTATAAAGAATTTAGACGTTTAATGTGAATATGATAACTAAGCCTAATACGATGTATAATAAGCAGCTTTTTATCGACCATGTCTGTTACCTGTACCTAAACCATATATTAGACAATGATATATTGTTTACATCTTTCCAAGCATCTAAAATACCAACAATAAAAAAAAAAAATCAACAGTAAACTCTTACCAAGGCTAAACATACAATACACTCTCGAGTAGGGTGATTTGTTCACTGTCGAAACTGTTCAATTCGCACTAATATCGAATAGCAGATAACCAAATAGCAAATTGCAATTACCAACTTATTAATAATTAGTGGATAATGCAAAAATATTCATCAGCAGTCATATCAAGAAAATAATCCAAATCCTATAAGCAATTATTATACAAAAATAAATCCAGCATGAAATACAACATATTTCACTAAATAAGACGATATGTTAATGTGTGTATAACACATATCAATCAGTTATGTGCCATGCGGGATACATGCTTAGGCGATCATGTATCTTTCGATACATGAATAACGAGGCAATTTTTTCCATAGAGTAGATTGCCATTCCTTTCTGCGGTAGACCGGTTGACATTCAATGCTACAGAACCCGACCTGTCTTGCAATTTAATCATAGCTGGTGGAGAAGAAAAGAATACTCAACTTTCCAAGTTTATTAGCAAGTGAATGTAATGGATTCGATTAAAAATCGAATTCGGATCTTCGATTCCTCAATTTGAGCTGCTATGCATTACTCCACTGGATTCGTAAAATCAAATAAAAAATTATTTTGAGACGGTATCCCCCATTAAATATTACACGTCATTAGCCGACTGAGATTTAAACTTTAAAATTGTCTCCAAAATGTTACGAAAATCATATTGTCTAATTAAAGTAAAATACACGTTTTTTGCTAATGCCTGTGATTGTCACACTTGATTGAACAAAGACAGATGGATGGACCTTTCATATAACATTTCTATTGAATATAAAACATGACATTCAAACATTTTGAAAAGTACGACAAATTTCCCTTGTAAGTTAAATCGATTCAAACATCGAGGCTCCATTTTTTACACGTTTATTTTATAAATACACAAAATCATAAATATACACACATACACTATTTAAAACACACCCACCCACAGCTGCGTGTATGTGCCGGTGAGTGTGTCAATGTGTGTGTGTGTATATATATATATATATATATATATATATATATATATATATATATATATATATATATATATATATATATATAAAAGTTAACATAGAAGTGAACACTTAGAGGCGACAGTCTGTTTCATGCTAGATGCAATCGTCAGGCTTGACGATTGCATCTAGCATGAGACAGACTGTCGCCTCTAAGAGTTGACTTCTATGTTCACTTTTATATTTACGCACGCTCTATCTCTGATATTGAGCACTTTACCCCATAAATATAGCACACTTTAAGACTATATATATATATATATATATATATATATATATATGTGTGTGTGTGTGTGTGTGTGTGTGTGTGTGTGTGTGTGTGAGTTTGTGTGTGATTAAGCTATATATGTATATATAAATAAATATGTCTATATTTTTTTATGTGCGTTTGGGGTTATGTGCGTGTACCCGTGTGTTCTTGTGCTTGTATGTAATCATGGATCTATATATTTCTTTAGATAAATTTCCCTACACGACACAGTTCCATCAAGTTTGTCAGATAAACAGGCTTATGACATATGCCAAACATGAATATATAAATTTACATAAAAAACGCCAATGGCATATGTTTAATGAATAATCACTTACTGGAATCTTATACATATTGGGGAAATTTTATGACAAACAGGAAAACAAAATTTCACATGTGACGCCCTTCGTCCTCCAGGACTTCATCGGACTAAATTTGTTATGTTGATACGACTTCACATGTGCATGAAGGATGTATGCAGTGTATTTTAGCTTCTTTTTGAATCTCGCCGAATTCATTTAGAATTTCTTTACTTTCCATCACATTTGTTAGTATATATCCCACACTATGATAACAGAAGTGCTGGCAGGAACGATGACGTGTTGTAAGGACAAGGGCACAGATTTACTGTAGACGACTTTGCGTTAAAAGCAGTCTTTAGACATTTACATCTTAATGAATGTTATTTTTTTTTCATTTGATCGGAATAACATTTTCAATGTTAAAGTTGTGGTTAGTCTCATTACAGTGCGCAAACCACGCCTTTGATATATTGTTTTGTAAAATGTCGCTTTTCAGTTAATACAATTTTTATTTAAATTCATTATAGTTTTTCGTATTTCTTTTTGTGACAATTATTACAGGCGATGCAGGAAATTCTTCCTTCCGGTTTTAGATTATTGTCTTGTTTAATATCATCTAATTCTTTTATTGTTGTCGATGTTGCAGTAACATACCTCATGTTGAGCTTAGATACATACTTTTCGATTTTAGATGTCATACAGCTAGTAGGATAATATATTTTATTTATTCATTTTTTTCAGGAGGACCTTTTTTTTCGGCCTTCTTAACGTGTTATATTTGGAATTTCGAATCAAACCCTGTATTTTGTCCACCGGCTGACATTGTTCTAGTTCCCCGTGCCATGACTTTTCTGGATATATATTAATTTTAGTTACTTCCATTTATTAAATCTGCATGTTTTTGTTCACCTCTGTCGCCAGAGCTAACAACTCTTTTAGGTCAAATAATTCGATTACATCAAACAAAGGTTATATTCACCCAGCCATGTGTTTGCAGCAGTTGCTAATACCTGTTTCGTTGAACATTAATTAATTCCTTTCATCTAACAGAAATAGTACGACAAAGATTATGTGATTATTTCATCTCTAGCATGCTTCTTAAATCCTGTACCTGTAATCTTTCAATCACTAGTGACGATTTTCAACGTAGGAAAATGTATCTTTTAAATTGATCAAAATAAATCTGAATATATTTTTTACGTTTCGTATTTTTAGTTAAGTTTTTATTTTCAATATTGTGTCATATTCTGAAGTCTTACAAAAGGGGTTTACTCTAAATATGACCTGAAGTAAACATCAAGTTTACATATAATATTTTGCGTTTTCAATTTTACACGAAGAAAATCAGAAATTATTACAATAAACATGAATGTAATTATGAAGTAGTAATGATAGAGTTAAGATGGAGTAATAGATAGCGGCTCAGATTGAAAAATCGGGGAGACGAATGCCAGTGGAATCCATTACATTCACTTACGTGCTAATACCCTTGGTAAAGGTATTAATCCACTTATATCCCTCCGGCTGTATGTAAAGAGCAGGACAGGCCGGATTCTATAGCCTTGGACGGCAACTAGTCTACCGCTGATAGAATTGGCAACCTACTGAAAAAATCCGTATCGTCAGTCATGTATCTTTCGATATATGATCGCCTAAGTGCATATCACGCATGACACATAACTGACTGATTGAAAATTTTACGGAAAATTATCATTGAAACTCAATTTATTTTTAACTGTATAAACATTTCAGTCTTTCTCAGATATAGAGATAATTTATGGATGTCGACTGTACGATGAATTAAATTTTCTTTCAGTTCTAATCCGTAAAGTATCATTTCACTTTACACATTAATTCAGAAATATTAAGACATAGGAACATACCGTTCAAAACAAAGAAAATCTGATGATATATTTTTCAATATCATCCTTCTATATTCCATGGAATGTTGGACAATCTCCTCACAGATGAAGCAGAAACTTCAAGCAACAGAAATGCTATTCTACAGACGGATCTACTGAATCACATTGACCAAACATATGAGTAACAGCGATGTTATAGAGAAAATAGAAAAAAAATAACACTCATAGTTAACTTCAGAAAGAAATAGTTGAAATTTCTTGAGCATTTAATGAGGAAAGAGGGCTAGGAAAATTTGATGCTCACAAACTGCAGAGAGGAGAGGCAGCGGAAGTATCGCATAAACCAACTGGAGTGTTTCAATGAATGTATGGCGTAGCAGGTTTTGAAGTGGGGGAGATAGCAAAACACAACATTTATTAAAACCTACAAAAGGCAGGAGATTATAGAGATGGATTGACGCCAATGTCATGAAGGAAAAGGGCATATAGAAGAAGAAGGATTTTTACAACACACACACACACACACACACATACACACACACACACACACACACACATATATATATATATATATATATATATATATATATCAGAAACATATGAAAATATTTTTCCTTCTGAACTATCCGGTTTTCAAACGTGAGTGTTCGTCATGTAGAAGGCAAATTATATATATATATATATATATATATATATATATATATATATATATATATATATATATATATATAATACTAATCAGAGTGGTGATTTGCTATATCAAGCCAGTTCGATTTTCAGTAGATGCAAACCTTTAATATTAATTAATTCCTTGATTTAATGGAAATATTACTAGCATCATAAAGGCTTGATCCGTATTTTATTATGTTCTTGTATAGGTTACTCTGATCCATATAAACTGATATGTTTATGGAAACATAGAAATTGAACATAGATGTTTCCCCAAGCTATTTCTTTTGTGTTGGTCTCCAATGGTAATAACTCTTATCGCATTCACATTAGATAAGCCTCACGTCACTTTCTGTACATAGATTTACGAGAATTAAAGGCAAATACTTGCGTAGAATTTATCAGATGAATATAATGAAATATTAGTTGATATCCAGTAGGAATGATCCGTTGTGGTTTGTTTATTGCATCCAGTGATTTTTATAGTCTTCATCCCAGCTGAAAAGAGAAGAATATGCTTCTTCGGCACTAAATCCATATGCCATTTCGATTATCGGAAAAGTTAATTTAGTTTAAAAAGCGCTATTCCTGTCATATATTTATTTCTGTGAAATAGAATTTGTTTTTGTATATGTGTTACGAAAATATACGTTACTATTTTCCATAATTAAAAATCAAATACAATATCAAACACAAAAAATATTATGTGGTTTATTTATATGAGCCTCACGAGCAGATGCTTCCAGAATAAAAAAATACGTTAAAAACACTTATGAATATACTGTTTTCTTGATATACGTGCGAGCGACAGAATATGTAATATAGGCAAATATATTAAAGACACAGATATACACATATATTTTATAAACTATTCAATACGTTTCCTATATATTTCCTCGAAATTTTCTTCGCATTAAGTTTCGGCTACATATTACAAGACCGGAGACGGAATTAATGATATATATATATATATATATATATATATATATATATATATATATATATATATATATATATATATATGCATGTATGTATAAGTGTGTGTGAGTGTTTAATGATACATTATGGTAATATGTGTGTCATTTCTAAAAAGATATACATCCATAGAAAAATCTATGTCAAAATAAAGAACAAATTTATTATTAATTAATGTATATCAAATATTTAAAATCCCATAGGTATTAATTTTTTATTTCATGAGTGCTTTAAAAAACACCTCTTAATCTTCATGACCTACAAACAAATCACAAATGAAATGGAAATAAAAAATTCCTGACTAAATTCAAGAGTAGTTAGTCCAGCATGAACAATGGGATTTTGACGCGGACAAAAACAAACAGGATTGTTCACAAACTCAAAAATAGCAAGTTTAAACAAGAGTTACACTTGCAGGATGAGCCTAAGAAAATAAATTAAAAATGCTAAAGTCATATGTTTCAACCTATCCTACTGCAAACATACCAATATTAATATAAAATATTTCTTCTTAAAACTATTATATAATCTTTTTGATGAGAAGATTATTCTATCAAAATTTGTTAATAGAAAATCACTTAAAATTAATTACTCTTGTGTTAACAATAGTAAGCAAATAAATAAATATCCTAATAGTGAAGTAACGGACATTGACCCCACATATGATTGCAGAAGAACGACTGAGTGTCCTGTTGGAGGTAAATGCATGTTTAAACACGTAGTATACGAAGCAACGATTTTCCCTGAAGAAGATGTAAACCTGGAGACGATTTACATTAGAATATCTGCGGGAAAGTGGAAGCAACGCTTATATAATCGCAGACACTCTTTCAGCAATAGGTCTCTCAAAAACCAAACAGCTTTATACAGGAAATATTGGGATCTTATTGACAAAGGTCTCACATCGCGTTCGAAGTGGAAAATCATATCTAGAGCTAAATCTCTTAAAAATTTCAGGGACCGCTGGAACTTTGTCGCCTGGAGAAAAAAAATTATAATTAAATACAAAAACCAGGAGAATTTCCTTATATATATATATATATATATATATATATGGAGGGTGTGTTTGTGTGCGTGTGTCTATGTAGTAAATATTTAATTCGCTCTAATATTTCTTTTGTTCAAAAAGATAATGTGTGTATATAGGTGTTGAGGCTATTGAGGACTCTTCCTCTTAGTATAAAGTTAGTAGGAAAAGTAAGCTTCTGGTAACGGTGATATAGACTGAACACTCGTCAAACCACAGATACTCCCAAGCCGTGTAACACTCTTCTGTTGTATTTACTGTGTAATACATTATTTATCTGTAACCTCTTTTTTTGTTATTTCTTATTTTTTTACTTCGTCACAACAATAGGATATCTCGAAATCATTCATTGGTTGATGTCCAAAATATAAGTTACTCCTGAATAATTACTATTATATATATTTAAGAGTTCTAAGTTTTGTATAATTATGTTAAAAAGGTCAATGTATACGTATTTATGTATTAGGTTGGTGCAAAAATAATTTCGTTTTCTCACATAGTAACATATGTTAGAAAACGAAATTATTTTTGCACCAACCTAATATAATAAAATGAAATCTAAAATTGAATACAAGAATGAAGTCGTTTGCGTTTATTTACTGCACAGGAATAGACAGGAACGATGAGAAATTTGATAAATTATTTAATGAAAGAGTTTAGTTTCTTACTAACGACTTGAGTTAACCGAGTGTAAACAAAAGAATATGGATAATTCCCTTTTAATTAGATAATATATGAGGTTGGTGCAAAAATAATGACGCAATAATGTCGTTTTTCGACGTATTTTTAACGTCAAAAAACGACATTTTTACGTCATTATTTTTGCACCAACCTTATATTTTATAGACATTACTTTCTGGCTGCAGACAACACTCTCAACTGTACAATTATCTAAATATTCGCGAATGATAAGAGATGAAGGAATATTAATTAAATATCAAGGGCTTGTCGTTTTTATACACAATTTTTTCTTCAGTATCAATAGCAGCGCCAGTGCACCAGTCTCATGCACGAAAATGCCCTATTGCACGAACACCACTGTCTTATACTTAAGACATATCTGAATATGTCTATATCTAGAAAAAACAGTGCAATTATATGTTAATTTAGATTATTCTTCCAATCTACATGGAACAAGTAACACAAAACAGAATATTCTCACACAAAGCATAACCTCATATAGTTACTTCCAGATGTCTCAGGCGAAAAACTTTAGATCTATATCAGGTAATACCCACTTCAAAAATGTTTGGGCCAACCACCGTCATGAATATCCCTTATTTGTAAAATCCAATTTCATTTATTAGTAGAAACGCTTAAGTGAGTAATTAGATTCCAAAAGTGACTGAATAAATGGTTTTGCACTCGTTTCAAAACACTTCAGTATGCATCAGTGTAATGTTTCAGGGATATGTGGAGACCCAGTCACCTCGACTCATTTCTTCCTTAACAAGGTGGTGAGAATCTTCATTTTACTTCGAGTTTTCATTCTCTGATTGGAATTTTACCATTTTATGTGGATGCACGTTGTATGTATCTATTGCAAGAGATCTAATAATTTTGCAAGTTGTTCTATGATAATATAATAATTTGACTATGTTTGTATCGTCATCATTGACATATAAATATTTTCATCACATAGTGCATAAACATTTGAAGCATTTCAAAGTAGCGACTAAAAGGCAGTCATTCATTTACATATGAACGCGTGACTATGCATGATAGTTTTGTCTAAATGTGACAAAATGATGACCGAATATATATATACATCTGGGGGAACCTGATTTGCTGAAAAATTTCGGAGGTCATGTATGTGTGTGTGTGAATTTACGCTTGTGTGCGTACTTGGGTGTTTGTGGATGGGTGGCTATTTGTCAGGGTGTGCGTGTTACAGTGTTTCATGGTTGATAGGATTGAATATAATTATCATTTTCAATATCATGTGAGTATAGTATAGTCGAAATTACTTTTGAAAATTAATCTATGACGCTGGCAACTACGCCAGTTCGCTGTCATATGGGACTTTACAGGTGTGTCTATTTTATTTTAATTTGTAGTACATTTTTTATAGTCTTTCTCTCTATTAAGTACCAGTAAAATTATTATTGCTTCTTTTTTGAAGTAGTCAATACTAGCAATATTTTTTTAATCGTATCCCCCCCAAACAAGGCGGGGATTCCACTGCTACGCAGAGGGGTTGCAGTGAGTGATGATGGGTGAAAATCCCTGTAATGGAAACCGAGGTAAGGATAAAAGTTGAACAGGGTTCAAGAAGGTAACAGATCGCCATTTATGAAGATTGTGGTACTATTTATGAAAATTGTAGTTACCAGTGAATCAAGGAAAATTGAAGACATTTTCGCAGGTAAGAAGTAACTGTTGCCTTTAACTAATTTAACAGTAAAAGGGTGGGACCAAAACGGCAGTCTATTGCATACTTGACTCCACCTAGAACGGGCAACAAGGGAAAAAAGCTCGTCAGAGCAGTTGCCATGAAAATATTTGTAGAAAAGTCAGTGAAATCACGTCAAATAGTTAAGAATGAGTATAAAGTCTCCATGCCAAGTCAGAATCGATTGTATTGCAGATCCTTCTTTGGATTTTGTCAAGAACCTCGAGATGTGTAACAGCACAACCAGATCAGATATGGCAACAGTATACAATGCACTGTTGAATAAAAGATTTGTTAATATACACGACAGATTATGACAAGAAAATAAATTGGCTCGACACAGTGACCCAGATTTCCTTTCAGTAGATGCAGCTATTTATTCGATGTAATCGTTCCATTTCAAGTGATTTAAAAATATGAGGCTAAGAAACCACAGTGTGCTGCTTGCCACAAGTCTAGCACCAGACATATTCATGGCGGGTAGGAAAGATTATCCATGGTGGTTGAATGAGTATAATTTTGTTTTGGAAAGCATTAAAGTTTACGAGTGATTTCCTGCCCTATTTAACAATAGATTGGCGGACAGGTTAACACTGTCTGCTCTGGAGGATTTGCTATTCAGGTAGGATTAAATGGTAGTGTCATCATCACAAAAAACCTACTTGGGAATTGATATCATCGAGAAAATCATTGATGAAGATCAGAAAACAGCGTAGGACACAGGATAGAGTCTTGTGAGACACCTACATTCGTGTGAAAGTATCTGGAAGAAAGACCGTCGAAAATCACCATTAGCATAGATTAAAGCCTCGGATAATTTGCGGAAAAGAGGCAGTAGACTAATAGAGCGACAGTTAAAGGTGTCAGAAGGATTTCCAGTGTTCTTCAAAACAGGAACTGCGGGGGAAGTCATTCAACAAGCCGGAAAAAGCATTAGCGGCAACGCAATAGTTTGGAGAGTACTGAAGCCAGGTTAGGAGCACATTTCATTAGGATGACAGCTGGCATCCTGTCACCTCGGGTGGACCCATGGGAGTCTAATTTAGAGATGATGTCTGAGTCCAGTGATAAAGTTATACACATATTCAATAGGATCTCTTTTCTTTTGGAGAAATAAAATGCCGGTAATCCATGTATGTATGGTGTTGAGTTGGAAGAGAATTTCCGATAAATCTATTCAACCTTATCATCTGTAGATGTCAGGACTTCAAATAGATTGAATACAAGAGGGATTGACGATATTCTGTTGTTTAGCACACTCTTTCAGGGCCATTAATAATCTCTAGGAACGAACTGGCGAGATGTTATATGTTGTTTCATTCTATTAGCAAACAGTAACTCGTGGACACAGCAGAAGAAGTGATTTCTGGGTCGTATAGCAGCCGAGAATACATATGAGAACTAAGGAGATTAACGCGGTTTAACTTGTTATTTCCTTACTGGAATGAAACCGTCAATGCTGGATTTCACCCAGGAGGAAACCTAAGACGCGCATTTTTAACAAACTTTTTTTTTTACAAACTTTATAACAAGTGACATCTCGAAGGAGATCACGGAACGAGTCCCAATATACACGTTGATAACAGAAATATATTCTGTTGCTACAAATTTCTTAGCTGGTTGGAGTAGGGGATGGAGATGTTTACAGACACTATCGAATTGTCAGGGGGCAAAACTACAGAGTACATGACTCAAGGAATGAGATAAAGAAGAGAAAAAAAAGCGCGCGTATCAGGATTACTTGGGAAACACGTGGTGAATTCAAAGTTTTGCGTGAGAGATTAAATGATTAAGTGCTCAGGGATAATGTGTTTAAACAAGCTGGCATGCTGGGCATTAAAGACACCGAACACAAATATATATGCGAAGGTGTGTAGGGAGATGTTATTGTCTATATTATCGGAATTAATATCAAGAATACCGTAGACATGAGCTGAAGTTGAACCTTATAGAATGAGGACATAGCTGAGTGAATTAAGTAAATATAGACTGAGATACATGTAAGATTGATCTAGATATTTAAGCGAGAGTTCCCTAGCCAGCGTGATATTTTCGCGGACATAAACTCCCGTGCCATGAATTAGGGTCCTTTCTAAGGAGATGAATGTAGCCAAGAATCGAGAATTCAGAGTTAGGGATTGAAGAGTTATGATTAATTTCATAAACAGTCAGGATGTCCGGAGACATTTATAAGAGGAACGTTTCTACCCAGCACAAGTTGGTAAGAATAGGGGTTTAATAATTTGTTCAGCTGTTTTAGGTTTATATCTTTAGTTGTTTATAATAGTGATATGTTATTTTTATAAGGAAAGGCCCGATGTAGCGGGAGCAGTACGTCGTCTAATGTAATATGTGCAGGAAGGGAATTAGTTTAGACAACATAATCTGGGCTAGGGTGTTACCCACTGGAGGTGCTTGCAGAAACGAAATTCCATGCACTACAAGAACACAGATATTATGCAAATGTTGATCAGAGCAAGAAGCTACGCATGATTACAAGCTCGTGAAGACCAACCAAAAACTTTCAAATAGGTTCCCTCAAAATGATCGGATGTTGCCACCATCTACACATATCACAAAAATCATGACAACACTACTCACTCAAGGCCCGAGGATAGTAATGGAAAAAATGGTTGAGCTTCTACTAATTTTCAAGAAAAGTTGCAGGAGTATGACTGGGAGATAAGAAAGCGTATCTTCTATTGAAAAAAAAATAACTGAGTTAAAGTCGACATCTCCATTAGAAATTCAACAAATAATTAAAAATGACAGATACACACCTTTGAAAGAACTTCACAAGAAAATTGTTTTCTGGGTGGATCTCCAGATAAGTTATAACAAAATAGAAATTGCTATTTTATATTTGGATTCGGTCTGCAGCTCACAAAACTTAATAGACAAAGCCATGTTTAACTGACATAAAATAACAAGTCAATGTGATTGCAGGTTTGAGCCTATTGGCCTTTAACAACTACGGATAATGCCAGATTGCGGAATGTCTCTGAGAAACTGTAATTCACTTTCATTCCTCATAGATGCATTTTGAACCACAGTTGTGCAATTAGCGCGTATCTGAGTATAAATATACTATTTATCCAGGCACTGTTTTCAAGGAGTATATTTCATATGAACCGGTGCCCTTGTTATATAATAGAAACAAAAATAAGCAGTGTTATTATTCCACACGCCTAATGCATTTCTTATAATATAATGTTGTTCTTTTTTATCCTTACGACTTCAAAATACGCCTAATATTTGAAGCTTCTGGATCAGATTGCTTTGAATCATATTTCGTAGCAATGTAAATTTCTTACTTTAATTTTAATGAGACTACATTTTCCCATTTAGCTGGATGTTATTTGAATAAATTAGAAATAATTGCATGACATACGATTTCGAATAGTTCACTCTAATATGGTAGCTAGCCAAATCCTCTTGCAGACGTCTGCTTAGGTACATTTTTGTTTCTTTATCACACACAACAACAACTAGAAAAATTGTAATACAAATGAGCCAACCTGGGCGTTACAGTTTCTGCGAGTGATCTATAATCTTGTGTGATCAGTAGTTAAACAATGGAATACGCTGGATCTCTAGGTCACGACGAGTGCCTACCTACTCTCTCAAAAATCGGCAGTTAATGAACAGTTTCTTCAGAAATATTCTATCACAGTGATTGGAACTAATTGCTGCATCTTTTCAGGCAATTCCGAAATATACTGCAAATTAATCGTCCACGAGATTGATATCATCAGTAAGTGTCTCCCAATTCTGTTTAGGCTTTTAATCATATCTATGATATCACATATATTGATCATTAATATGATCAAGGGAAACCGTTTTCCTGTATTTTAGAATTATCTCAGACATGGATATGTCCATTAATATTCGAGTAGTCCACTTAATTTGTTTCTCTAGATTTCCATATATAAAAGATTTTTTAATAAAATCCGTATATATTTAGTTTTATTCTACTTTAAATGTAGCATCCTTCATGTGGGTATTCTTATTAAAAACGTATGTAATTATTAGTGCATATTTTTAAAATTTATGACCTAACGTGAGTGTATATATATATATATATATATATATATATATATATATATATATATATATATATATATATATATGTCATAATTTTTACATACGTACAAAACAACAATTTGCAACGCATGTTAAAAATTGTATTAAATGATTATTGTTTTACTCTCGGCATCGAGCTGTGAACTTTAGAATTTATATTTTTTGATATATATATATATATATATATATATATATATATATATATATATATATTCTTATCATTGAATGATGTACATATAATTCTTTTGTATATTAAATTATGTAATGTTTTATGTTCATTTTTTAACATGCGTTCAGATTTCACAAGTTACCATATTTAGATTTTTTCTACTACAACAAATTATTTTAATATTACCATAATACTGTGAATAATTAAATTTTTTTTTTCGATTTTGATTCTATATGAAATTCATATGTTCTTTGTGATATGTAAATATATAACCGTATGCAGATATATAAGCATGAGGAGTCAGGATTATTATATTTGAAAACAACGTCTTATCAATAATGTTGGAGCGATATTTACATAACCAGAAAAGGGAAAGTATCTGGTGTTGTGATTTATAATTATTCTGATTATATAAATAAAATATCGTCTATATTGGACATCACTAGAAACTAGATGATACATCATTTGATAACAACTTGCAAACGGAAGTTAAATTTCAGAAGTGTTTGCTTGACTTTCATAAAAGAATTTACCTCACAAAGCATGTATATGATAAAATTTGAAATGTTGCTTCCCAGCGTCCATGGATGTATGATTTGCATAAAAAGAATGTTCAACTTTGGCACATTTTCTATATGGTGGGCCCTGGACAGTGCCAAGTAGTTGGCTGAAGTTCTTCTTCATGTTTTCAGTATTATTCATAGCATTGTACTCCAAACTCGTCCGAATTTTCGTCTGACATAGGTAAACAACAACGCACTTTTGACAGCGAGTATCTCGTGTCTTTTGATATTTGTAGTCTCTTCACTAATATCCCTCTTGACGAGATTATTGACATTTGTGCTGGCTATTTGTATCGCGGCCGCGTAAAGCCTCCATCTACTCTTGAGAGTGTCTTTCTTGTGCTGATGTGGATGTCTACTAAATCTATCACTTAGAATTTTGATAATGTCATGTGCCAAGATTGATGGGTTAGATATGGGTATGATGATACTTTCACATATATTTCATCAAATAAGGATTTTTTTTTTCAATATCTAAGTAGTCTCTACCCGTCTATACAATTTAATATGGAGTGAGGAAACACAATACGTAACCATTCCTGGACGTGCATGTTGATAGATCTCTTACTTCTTATCTCACCAGCGTTTATATGAAGTCCGCTTTTATTAGACTGTATCTTAGTTGATGCTCTTTTGCTCCTAAATCTAGGAAAAGTAATTTTCTCAAAAAACTTGCTCATTGTGCATTAATATGTTAGGTGTGTTAACTTAATATCAAAATCGGGGAAATTTTTATGCCTTTCTTGCGAGTGGCTATCCGGAAGGTATCATCAAAACAAACATTAAACTTATAATTTCTATGAAATTAAAACTTTAGGTCCACTCAAGTGTACTGTGTCCAAGAGATTACCTTGATTTGGCTCGGATAGTCAATCAGGCACTGAAAAGATCTCCTCACCTCTCATGCCCTGCTTCAGTTCTGTAGTATTCCGGAGAATCATTGCTACTAAGAGTTTTTTTCTCATCTGTCCATAATGTTGTCCTTCCGACCAATCAACAATGTTATGTTATCTATCGTTTTAAGTGTCGGTTTGAGACCGACTATGTGGATAAGATTATCCCACAGCTGGGGGCGCGGATTGTAGAGCACATGTCTGGCTTTAGACATAGACATTCTCTATTAGCACCCGGGAAAATAAAGCAAAATATGTCTGCCATCTGGGAGCATTTATTGATTTCCGTTACTTATTCAGCGAGGATCCTGTATCCCCTCCTTTTTGGGTGCATGCAAAGTTACATCAACATAAATAATACTTTAGTCTAATTAAGTCATAAAACGAATAATGTTTATTGTAAATTTGTATACCATTTTATCATTATATTTTCCCAGCAAAAACACACACTACACACACACTCGCACGTGTGTGAATGAATGTTTGCGTGTGAGTGTGTTTGAATGAGTGTGGATGTAGGTGTGTGGGTGACATTCAAGAAGACGACACGCATTGAATCTGATAATAGCGTACGAAAGAAATGAACCTCATAGCCGTGCAAGAAGTTTGACCTCTCATGGGAATAATAAAATAATATTCGAGAACTCTTATTAAAGGAAAAATATGCGCTATCCGACAGAATATATTTATATTTAATAAGATTTGTAGAATATTCAGGCCGGTAGATGGAAATACATACATACATACATACATTGTTTAAACAATAACTGGAGTGTCTACCCCAAAACGAGACTTCCCTAAAAATACGTTTAAATTAATAAAATATGTTGGATTATTTAATAAAAATTCATTAATTATTTAGAATATATATATATATATATATATATATATATATATATATATATATATATATATATATATATAGGGAGAGAGAGAGAGAGAGAGAGAGAGAGAGAGAGGGAGAGATAGTTAGATAAAGAGGGAGGGAGATAGATTGTTCATAGATAGATAGATAGATAGATAGATAGATAGATAGATTGCTTGTATGTAGTAAATGGAGATGCGCTGTAAGCATAAAGGCTATCGGCGGTAAATGCAAAATTAGCAACATCAGCTCAAATTCCAGACTAGTCTGATACATTCACGTCGTATTATTGCCATTGGCAGAGACAGTAATCGATTTCTCACCAACAAAGTTTGTAGGTCAAATAGCAGGTAAGACTGAACTCTGTAGCCTTGGGTAGAAGCCAGTTTAAGAATAAAAATCTGCGAATTCCAAAAAAAAAAAAAAAAAAAAAGTCGGAAAAATCTCCCCCAAGAAGCCAGAGCAATTCACAGATATTAACAAATGCAATCTCTGCAGAACCACGATTGCCATAGTTCTTGTCGGTTATGGAATTGAAAAATATATATGAAATATTGAGCCATTCAAATATATGTTTCTCCCGTTCAAGAAAATGTAGTTTATCAGGTGATCGGCCTGTATACTTTTATTATATTTGGAATGATATATATATATATATATATATATATATATATATATATATATATATATATATATATATGTGTGTGAGTGTGTGTGTGTGTGTGTGTCTCTGTATGTGTCTCTCTGTGTGTCTCTGTGTGTGTGTGTGTGAAGTAAACGTAATTTATTTATAAAAAATATAAAGGCAAAATTAGTTAATATTTTTAATGGAGCTAATAATTACAATGTTTATAATGACTGTTGTAAACACATACAGAGCTAAACACACGACGTCCACATACGCACAAGCTTACAGGATATCTTCTTTATTTACGAAAATTAATTTGATAAATTCTCCTAAGTCGGCATATACATTTAGAGCTGTAGCGATAATGCGTGCAACCGTGATTGCTTGTGTCGACGTATTTTATTGAAATATATATGTGTGTGTGTATCCGTCGATTCCCTCTGTCTTTTCTACAAATACATTCACGGCAACTGCTCCGATTAAATGCATTCGCAAGTTCCCAGAGTGCACAAATTTAAAAGTGCCAACAAGGCTGGCATCACGGCCCCACTTTTTCACTGTCGAAACAGTTAAATGTAGACGTCTCTTCTACTCCAATAGTTTTATGTCTCGTACCTCATATATTTGGAATTCCCTTCATATTATTTCTTTTTCTGATAGCTCTAATCACCACCAATATAAATGTAATGTCAATCAACATCTCCAGATGCCATGATCTATTTCGTGTCAATCTCTCCATCCTTTCCTCTATCCCATCTCTTTACTCTCGCTCGCACGCTCTGTAACAGCTGCTGTGCTAGTGGCATCCGGCCTTGCTTGGGGGTAAATATATAATTTATCCCTCAATAGTATCGCGACTTAGCTTTTCACGCACAGGGGAATGTTCAGATGCTGGTTATGATTGACCGATACATAATTTAAATTTTAAGAAAAATATATGGTTATCGTAATTCTGGCGTAGTCTATATGTAATACAGGGATTACGATTTTTCTTTTTAATATATATATATCTTCGCATAGCGAATTGAATCACTGTCGGTCACTGGGCGTGTTCCTAAAAATAAATACGCTAAAAATCCACCTACATCCCTGCCGTTATATATATATATATATATATATATATATATATATATATATATATATATATATATATATATATATATATATATATATTGGATTTGTATGTTATATATAAATAAACGGGAATACATAGCAAATTAGACGGACCAATAAATGTCTTTACAAAAAGTAAAATAATAATATTATGACATTTGACTTGAAATAGGGATTCATATCTCTATCTCTAAAAGGCAGGGTGTGCGTGTGTGTAATGAATAGATTCTATTGGCCAGCGTGAGAGTCAACAGATGAGTGACACGAATGTCAACTAGCATGGTATCATGCAAAAAAAATCGATAGCTGCATTCGTCACGAGTGGGAAATATTTAAATCTGCATGTCACTTTACTACAATTGGCTCATTCGGTTGCTTAAAATCAACGTTGGTTCTGATTCCGCAGAACTGGGTAGGATGTGAAAAAGTATTTGTTGTTAACATTCTTTTTTTCATTCGTTTTTTCAAACTTACGAGTGCCTTTTAAAAGCTGATCGTTTTGTGTTCATTTTGTTTAGTTCTTTTTTCGTAACAGATTTAATGTTTAGCATAGAGCTTAGAAAAAATTCGCAGTTTCAGAAGTAAGGCATGTAGCGAGCCATGCTATTAGTTTTATACTAAAAATAATTGATGATTACTGGCTTTTAAAAATACATCGATTACTACTTTATTAACACCAACACTAAATGTGATATATATATATATATATATATATATATATATATATATATATATATATATATGGGTGTGTGTGTCTGCGCACGCGCGTGTGTGTCTATGTGTGGGTGCCTGTGTGTCTGTGTTTGTTCGTTATGCGTACTGAGATAATGTGCACATGCATGGACTATCTTGCATAAAATTGTATAAAATATTTCATATTTATGAAAACGGCTCATAACATTCCTTAGAAACATGTTAACATCATTGATATACTTACAGGATAAACATTAATAATATTCATTAATTCATGACATTTCTTCCGCTTCGATCCGCCTTCATAATTCTTGTAGTATCTCTCTTCGTAGCCCATAGGAATTTCTCTGTAATCCATTTTTGTTCTTTACCGAATAGATCAGAGCAGATGCGATCAATGGGTGTCGAAGTCCGGCAAGCACCTACATTTACAACAAAATCAATAACCAGCAAAGAATTCAATGAGAACGATAAGCGAGTGACGACTTCATGGAAGCCGGTCGTATGAATAATTATCAGCTTTAAACAGGGAGAAAAACATCCCCGTTATACTCCATCGCCGACGCTTGTTATTCCAGCACGATTTCTGCGGCTTATTTTGTGTCCTTTTTTTCTGGTTTTGGTCAGTAATGATTTTTTTTAGTTCTTTTTAGTGATTTGTCTCATAATTTTCTATTTCCTTGTCGGTAGTGTCTAATGGTAGTGTTTTCTCTCATTTGGCATTATTCCCTGTGTTCTTCACTTGCCTTATCTTTGAAAACAGAGTGCCTCTAAAGTTCTTTGCACTTCCTGGTGATGATGCGATATGCAAGTGTCAGGAAATGATTAAATTAATATTTTCATGTGAAATCAGTATATATATATATATATATATATATATATATATATATATATATATACAACTTAAAACAATATTTCACACACATATACACAACATACATACACTTATATGTGTGTGCGAAATACAGTTTTATGATATATATATATATATATATATATATATATATGTTTGAATATATATATATATATATATATATATATATATATATATATATATATATATGTATGTATGTATGTATGTATATAATATTCAAACATATATTGTTAGATATAACAGACAACCGATGTCTATTATGTTTATCATAATGAGATTCAAGGAAAAATTAAGTACAACTGCCCAAACTTTATTTAACTAGCAGCATAGCCCGGCGTTGCCCGTGCTCGATTCAAAATCGTACGAATCATACGGCAATCGCTATTACTTGACTTTAAACATTTTTGCCCTTCCTTGACTTTAAAGTAGTGCCCTTCACCGTGATGATGTTGCTACATACCTTACTTCTTGCCTGTCTCACACTGCGAATTTTTTCTAAGCTCTATATTAAGCATTAAATATGTTACGAAAATAGAACTAAACAAAATGAACACAAAACGATCAGCTTTAAAAAAGGACTCGTAAGTGGAAAAACGAAAGAAAAAAGAATGTTTAACAGCAAATTCTTTTTCACACCCAATCCAGTTTCCTGAAATATTGAGACTGGTCATACTACTTGGGCGGGGTTGTTGTTGCCCTTGTTTTGTTAAGCGGGCACATTGGATAGCATACATTAATCCGATTTGAAGTTCAAATAAAAAGGGCTCAAATGTGTTTAACATCGCGAAGTTAAATGCACAGAGTCCAAAATGAGGTGAAATGCTTAGATGTACTGGGCCGCGTAGTTCAGGCGAGACATTCAACTTAAAACCCCTAAAATCTGTATTACCTATGAGTTTATCTTTTTTTCACAAAGTTTGAGTCCCAAATAAAAAATCGGGCTCCGAAATGACACAATGACGTAAATTGAAAAATCGGATCTGGGATGCGGCCTGGGAGAAAAAACAAATTTTAGGGAAGTGGGAAATGAACTGCTGAGGGCAGGGTCAACACGGGGGTTTGTATCGATTTTTGAGTAACGACGGGGTCACACGGCATTCTACGCAAGGCAACTCTAACTGGGCCGCGTGGGAATTTATGGTTGAATTGTAAAGTACGGCCATAAATTTTAGAATGTTATCCGCCCAAATAGCGAAGTACCAGCCGATTTACCAATTTTTTAAAAGCTTGAATCCATATTGAAAATCTGTCGCCGTTACGAATTGACGCTGTAAATGTCGGAAGTTGAATCGGCATTTGGCGTTAATTGCAGCTTGGCCTGAAAGGTTAAAAACTGGCAGCGGATAGAAGGGGAGAAACGAAGCTTTTTATCAATTTTTTGCTGCACGAAGGGGTCTTGCACGCATTTTTGAAAGGACCCGTAATCTGATCGAAGTCATTCATTTCTGTACATATGGTATGGTGATGTGAGGAGATACAATTGATGCTTGTAACTATACATTAGTTGATGATGAGTTCAATGCTTCACAGTAATGCGGTAAGCGGGAGCAAGTGCTTATCCCAAGGATGCATTTGTATCAATCAGATGCCGATGTAGCCTGTATTTCAGAAGATCGCCATTCCCATTGGCACCCTGTTTTGCTATGATAATTAATAAGGCCCAGGGAGAAACACTGTCTGTCACTAGTGTACACTTAGAGGAGCAGTGCTTCTTATACGGCCAACTTTACGTAGCCTGCTCTCGAGTCGGCAGGCGCGTTGATGTGTTCCTTTATTCACCCTCACAAACAATCTGGCCCTTTGTAATCACATCCATTAGCTTTCCCATCTTCACATGGTAAACGCGCGCAATAAGGTCTGGACGGTCGTAGGCCGATTGCCCTGGCATAAATTCTTTAGCAATTGCGTATCATTTTGTGTTACACGTGGAAGTTATGAATAGGTCTGTTCGGCCGTACTTACGAACGTATGTCATCGCGTCTTGCGTCCTTGCGTGCATGTATCGTAGACTGCCTGTGAACGTTGCAGGTAGTATGCACATCTTGCCTATATTGCGTGGATCAGCGTCATTTTGTAAAGCATCACGGATGTGAATGTAAGAGTCGCAGCGCAATTTGGCCTGATTCAATGTAACAGAGTCTTTCGGATTCCATCTTAGCAGCCGTGTCTACTATGAATTTATGGAAAAGTTGTCGGCTTCGATGAAAATGATTGAATACACCCTCATGTACCATCAATAGGTAGGCGTAGAGAGCCCTGCAAGACACTGATTTTAAGGTGGACCCATTTTGCAGAATGCCAAAGTGGCACCCATATTCTCAGTAAGGGAAGAGAAGTGGGTATTGCAGCGCATCGTAGGACCGGTGCGTTACACTGATTCTTCGGAGCCCACTGCCGCGCGATTCGATAACAATGTCTGTTGTGCTGATCACCGCTGACAATGATGGAAACTTCGTTACTTGCGGGAGTATTGTAACGACGCTCGTACTCTTCCTGGGGCCGTTTTTCAACATTAATTACAATAATGTAATCAGAAGGAGTGTTATTTTCGAGAGCATACTTAAAACTGAGGACATAGCTGTTTGTTTCGTGGAGCATTTGTTGGAGTCCCTTTATGATATCCCTGCGAGGATGATTGTTCTGACCTGTATCGTTCTCGGGAATGATGCCCATGAGGACATCTGCCTGTTGATTGTAGTCAGCTATGAAGTATATTTGTAGAAAGACCGAATCAGTGACAGTTTCCGGCAAAAGAGACCCAATCCGCTGATAAACCTGACCTTGAACCTTGAAGGTGGGATTCCAAGCGACTTCGCGGAAGGCATTACCAACAAAAGAGGTCATCTGGAAGGAACAATTGTACTGTCTGACGTTTGCGAGGAAATGTTTTGACTCTGGACGGGAACCCTGCAACAGAGCTTTCAACGGAGCAGGTAGCTCTTGAAAAGGTGGCAATTGTAGCTTACCGTCTGAACAAGACAAACTCTCTAGGCTATTTATTGGCATTGCAATGCCCACAGGCAAATAACATGGATCCAATTTGGAGGTCTTTGCGAACGGAAAGCCTCAAAACTGGCTCATAATTGTACGACATCTTAAATCAAAACTGCTTTGGTGGGCTACAGAGACCTAGCTGTGCATGGCTAACGTAGATAACAGTCTGCAACATTTCTAGCAGCTGAAGTTGAAATTGCATCGCGTGCGCTTTTGCGCGGAACTGTCCGACGCCCTTGCAGCAGAAGTTGCAGCGGCGTCGGCTGCATGGCGTGCCGTTTTGTCAGTCATGGATTCCTGGGCTGCGTTACGTGCGTTTTTCTCAGCCGTGGTCTCCTGGGACCGTCGAATGGTAGTTGCAGCGCCGTCGGCTACATTAACATTAGCTTTTCGATGGCGGGCTCTGTTGACACTGCAAAAGCGCTTGTGATGAAGCCGCTTTTTTGTTGTCTTGCAAGCGTTTAGATAGTTTCCTCTTACTTCTCAACGAATATGTATAAACTGATTTGCAGTTCAAACGGTACTTACGCTCACCAAGCGTTTCATGGGACAAAACATGCTGCCTCCGTTGAGATTGACTGGAAAGCCTCAAAGAGGCCTCTACATCGGTTTCCTCCTCCCGCATTCTCTTTGCCGCAGAGGCACTTTTAGAACGCCTGCTAAGGTTGCCTCGCCATGGTATTTTTGCACGCTTAAGAAAACTGCGGGGTCGGTCATCACCACGGGACTCAGAAAAGTGCAAAGCAGAGGTTGAAGTAGACGCCAGCCGCTTATCCCCCAAGAAGGCACAGTCAATGGAATCCGGCTCCTGTTTCCCCTTAGCCGGTGAGGCTTTTTTAGAACGCCTGCTAAGATTGCCTCGCCTGGGTGTTTTTACAGCCTTTGCAGAGCTACCGGGTTGTTCATAGTCACGGCACGCAGAAGAGTGCAAAGCAGAGGTTTAAGTAGACGCTGTAACCGGAGTTATTATGTGCTCCTCCGCAGTCGCCTGTTCTGCATGTGTAACGTTAACGGTATTAGGGGTCTTCAGTTGCTGACGTGCGGATGTTCGTCGTGTAGGAGCCATTTGAAGGGTTGTCGAAATGCTGTGTAAAAATACGAATAGAAGTTGATGCCAAAGCTGAAGCGGTGCAACCTCGTTGTATAGGAAAACTAAAAATGCAGTGGAGCGGTATGGAAACAACTCCCTCGACAGACACACAGACAGACAACATGAGAAATATAGATAGTAGATAGATAGATTAGCCGTCGATCTAAGCTTTCTGCACGCATGGAACGTCATCAGAGTGGTTATATAAACATTACAACAGAGTTGTATACATACAATTTTGCTAAGTGACGATAACTTTCGAGCAATAGCAGAGGCAATTCGTAGATTCATAATGCCGTTTTACAGAGAACGAAATGTTATCAAGGGAACCATATGTTTAAATGCATTGTAATATGTTGTGATTGGTTTGTAATATAATTTCTTTGAATGTGGAAGTCTTTGTATTAACTTAGATGGTCTCCAATATCTTAATGTTCTTTTTTACTTGGTGTATATTTTATTATCGTTGTGTTATCAACTACTAATATCGAACCTATGTACATAGCTATGTTTTTCTAAGAAATGTTGTTTAATGGAACTAATATAAAAGTGGGACAGGTATATCTACGAGTGTGTTTGTAGTACAACCAATGTATGTAGGTATTAGGTTGGTGCAAAAATAATGACGCAATAATGTCGTTTTTTGACGTTAAAAATACGTCAAAGAACGACATTATTACGTCATTATTTTTGCACCATCCTAATATTTTATTATTTGCCTCAGAGATAAAATTTCTGAACGGTCATGTGAATTCATACATTACATTCGAAGTTTCTTGGTATAATTTCCAGATTTCACTGGGTTCAGTTTTTAAACGATATTTCCAATTTTTGTCTATTTCTATTTGATGTGTGTTTTTTCTATCCACTTTTGTATTTCATTTTATACACGTACTTATTCCGGAATCTAACGCTCTTTTACACGCGGACGTTCAATAAATTTTGTTTTTGTTTAGGTCTTTCTTTGTTTCAGCTCTAGATTTTTTCCGATTGTTTATTTTTCTTTGCATTTGAATTATTAATTAAATTATAATATTTTATGTTTTATTTGTATTATTAATTAATAATTTTAATTAATATTTTAATGGATTTATTATGTCATATTAGTATTAAAGCAACAAAGCAAATATTTGTTAATGTCTGCATCGACCCAATACAACCTTCTTCTTATTTAATAATTTAATTCCATTATTAAATGTTAATATTGATAATTTCTCTTCTAAACATAGTCTAGAGTGCCTATTAGTAATATTATATGGTAGTATTTTTTTAATTTCCAATTTAATTTTCTATTTTATTCTATATATAATCTGATAATTTTCTGCTAGTTGCGTATTTATCTATTTTAAATTACATTATATGATTATTACATATTTTCTTTAAATATATTTTAGGTTGTTCCTATGTAAATATATTCTTGTTTTGCTATTGTTTGATAAAATTGTTTTATATATTATTTTATTAATTAAACAATTATTATTAACTGGACTGTTATTATTCTTTTGATAATTACAATTATCATTATTGCTATTTTGCTTATGTGTGTTATTATAATTGCTATTGTTTTATTTACTTTCTTTTAATATGTATATTATTTTCTCTATGTTATTCACACATCTATAACCGAATTTTATTGCACTTTTCTTAATGATATTTCATAGTTTACTATGATTAGGGAAGTGTTCTTCAATTAATTTAAATATTATTTTACCTATATTTGTTTTATTATTATGTTATTGTAAGGATGCAACCTAATTATGTTTCTGGTCATTTTGTTTTTGTGTGTATTGTTTTTATTTATGTATTTTAATTTTGTCGAATAACCACTTTTTTCTAAAACTTTCTTCAATTCTGATACAGGCATTTTTATTTTCATTAAGCAATTTTATATTTTTAGAATGATCTACAATTATTTTTAGCATATATTTAAATCTAATATAAAGGTGATTTTAATTATTTTTTACATATTAGCTAATTATTTGGTTTTCTATATGGTTTTTATGTATCATTTGTTTTAAATTAAAAGTTATTTCTCGAAACGTTACTATTTCTGATTAGATTTATGTCCATTTTAAATCCTAATTTATTAAGTATCTGTGTTATTTTTTTCTTGTATTTCCTATTTTTCTACATGTATAATTTCTTATAATTATTAGACCATCAACTATATAAACACATACAAACTTTATAAATAATATTCGATGAATTATTTACATATAAGTAAGCCTGTGATTTCGCATATTATTGCGCCATCAAAACTTCCAATTTTTACGTTAAAATTTTCATACCTGTGCTACAATTGTGTTTTTAACAATATTTTATTTTTTAGTAATGATTTTCCGCAATGATTAATTATGATTAATTCTTGGCCTTAAATATGTAATATTGTTTTGATAAATTTAATGCTTTATCTAAAATATGCTTGGTAATAGATGGATAAATGTATTTTATACCTAATTGTATTAAAGTGCATTATTTATTTGTAACACTGTTAAACTAATTAATAGTCTCTTTTGTACTTTTCCTTGGTTTATATTGAGAATTATTCTTCCTTTTGTACATAACTTGTCTACTATTTTTACGATAGTAGATTTTGTAAGATTTAATAATGTAAATGTCGGTTTATTTAAAAATAAATGTTTTCGTGTTTTTTTTTTAATTTAAAAGAAAATCCCTACATTCGTTAATTGCTTGATCATTTATCTAAATTTAGCTTGGGTTTTATGATCCTTGCTTCTCTATTTATGTTATTCTCTAACGATTATTTTTTTTATTATTTTTTATTATTTCTTTATATTTATTATTAATTTATATCATATTAATTTCATATTTCATTAATATTTCATTAGATTAATATTTATATTATATTAATATTATATTATTTTGTTCATTTTTTAAATTAATATATAATTTCATATTATATATATATATATATATATATATATATATATATATATATATATATATATATATATATATATATATATATATATATATATAAAGAGAGAGAGAGGGAGACCATAGAAATTTTGATTTCAATAATGAATATGCTTATAAAACACGTAAATTTCAGATATAAGTTATTCCAAAAAAATTTCGCTTGAAGATGGAACAGAACTTAGTACTTTAATTCAATTTAATTCAAATAATTATATTAAAGTTTACGGCTCTTCTTTTGAAACATGAGAATTCTTATGTAACCTGTTGGCATCATATTTTTAAATAAATAATTATATTTTTGCTCTACTTTTGTATCGAGCACTATTTTTTAAAAATAATAACAAAAATACTAATGAACTTTGGATTATTTACCTAACGAGTTTTTTCCTATTTTCTATATATTCTTCACATATATTGGCTCCCGAATTAAGGTCGAGCACTCTGAACCTTTATTTTAAAAAAAAGCTTCTTTAAAAATATGGAAAAAGTCAATTTCGGAATTTCTCCGAGAAACATTCCACAAACAAACAAACGGAATTATTTTGTTAAACTTTTACAAAAAACAGGAATTAATTAGAAGAATGAGATGGAAGGCATACTTCTACTTTCGTGGGAATTACTCAACTGATAAAGAACGCGAAGTTTACGGCTTTAAAAGTAAAAAAGTTGCACCATTCAACAAACAGCTATATGAATTTGAAAAAGAACTACTCAACATTATCAATAACATCTCCTTTAAAAAAAAGAAAATCCACTTCCAAAAACATCTAGACCAAATAGTTAAAAGCATAAATGATTGTGATAAAATACTAGTTAAATCAGACAAAACTGGCAACTTCTACAAATTGGCAGTAGATGAATACAAGTTAATTAAAAAAAAAACTTAACAAGGACTTATAAAAAAGCTTGCAACAACATAAATATGGTTAATAGCATTAACAGAGCTAGTAAAAAAAAAAAAAAAAAAAAAAAAAAAAACTACCGATAAATTAAAAATTAGCGATAGAGTAGGCAAATTTGCTTAAGAGGAATGTTACATAACTCTTAAAGATCACAGACAAGATTTTATGGAAAACTCTACTACAAGAATAATTAACCCTACCCGACCCGACATTGGTAAGATCAGCAAAAGAATCCTGGAAAGAATTACTTGCCAAATTAAAAACCACCTTGGATTGACATTATGGATAAATACCAAAGATGTCATCAATTGGTTTACCAATATTTAAAATAAACCTGATTGTACACTATTACAGTTCGATATCGTGGATTACTACCCGTCAATATCGAAGGAACTATTCACGACAGCCCTAGAGTTTGCCGCTGTGTATTCTAACTTGACAAATTTAGAAATAGATATAATTCTCAGTGCAAAAAAATATGTCCTCATTCATAATGGGGACCAATGGACAAAAAATAATAATGACCTATGGAATCTTTAGACTCTGCAGAGTCTCCTGACCTTGTTGGTCTTTTAATACTGTACAATTTAAACGCACACCGTGAAATAGATATTAAGGATATCGGACTGTATAGAGATGACGGGCTCATGGTAGTGAGGAGTTCTACTAGTTTTAAAATAGAGAAAATGAGAAAGATTATTTTTAGTTAATTTAAAAATCTAAACTTAAAAATAACAGTCTGTACTAAATTGAAAATGGTAAACTTCCTCGACGTAACGCTAGATTTAACAAATAACACATACCAATCTTATAAAAAAACAAATACTAACCCCATATATATACACCCGAAGTCAAACCACCCTCCATCCCTAATTAAACATATACTGGAGAATAGAATCAGCATTTACTCCACTAACAAAGAAATATTCCAACAACACAGTAACTCTTATAACGCTGCCCTAAATAATAGTGGATACAAAAATGCTAATATAAATTATAGAAACAATTGTACTAACCAGAAAAAAAAAACAGGAAAAGAAAAATAATTTGGTATACCCCTCCTTTCAACCAAATGCTTAGCATTAAGCTAGGACATAAATTCCTAGCTTTAATAGAAAAACACTTTCCTACCAATAGTAGACTTAGTAAAATATTTAATAAAAACACCCTAAAATTAAGTTACAACTGCACTGAAAATCTAGAAAGTATACTAAAAAAACACAATTATAAAATCCTGAACAAACCCCCATGCTTGAATAGTATTAATAAATACCCTACACTTAAATTGGACAAAAATAGCGAAAAATTATGTGATTGCAGAAACACAGAAGACTGCCCATTGGAAAATAAATCTGTGGTATGCCTATGTACTATCTCATCCTTTGAGAGTCCTAATACTAATATGCTATACATTGGGTCTACGAAGAATGAATTTAAAGCCAGATGGAGGCAGCATAAGTGCTCTTTCAACAATATAAATAAAAGAAATCATACATCTCTATCTAAATATTTTTGGCATTTGAAGGAAATGAATAAAACACCAAAAGAAAAAATGGAAAATTATAAATAAAACTAGAACTTGTAAAACTTGGGATGACCCATGCCCTTTATCCTTACATGAAAAGCTACACATTATTAAGTTTCTAAATAATAAAAATCCATTGAACAATAGACATGAGTTAACGGATTTTTCCCGACATCATCAAATTTTTGCATTGAATAATTAGCATAACAACAAACAAACAATTAAATAATTTTTAAAATACATAGTCCTAATAAATAGCTTATATGCCCTACAAAAAATAATCCTTTATGAAGTTGTCAAAAAACGAATGTTAGCGATTTACGATAGTTTTTATATACACAAAACCCTTTCAGAAAAAACACTTAAAAAATAAAAAATTAAAAAAAATAAAAATAATAAATCTCCATAGACGCTTAACCACACTAGGCGCTGTCATCTTCCGCTTTTAATTTTAGACACACCAAACTTACCCTGACTTGACACCTGTTGAATGTAACTGAGACATTGATACAAATTATTAACACCTTACGCCCCTTTTTCTTTAAACAATTGCTCTAGCCGTTACCACAGACATTTTGATTTCAATAATGTATAAGCTTATAAAACACGTAAATTTCAGATATAAGTTATTCCAAAAAAAAATTCGCTTGAAGATAGAACAGAGCTTAGTACTTTAATACAATTTAATTCAAATAATGATATTGAAGTTTTCGGCTCTTGTTTTGAAACATGAGAAATCTTATGTAGCGAATGTTCGAATCATATTTTTAAATACATAATGATATATATATATATATATATATATATATATATATATATATATATACATATATATATATATATATATATATATATATATATATATATATATATATACCTCAGTCAATATTGGGTGTGTAGAGAGTATTTCTTTAGATGCCTCTTGAAACGAGATATTTTTGTATTCCTTTAATCAATGGATAAATGTTCCGTAACTAGACTGTATTTGCTTTTATTTTGACAAAATTTTAATAATTATCAAAAAAATCATCTATATATTTTCATATCAAAGAAATCAAGTGTGACTGTGAATGTTTTTACCTTCAGGATATATATATATATATATATATATATATATATATATATATATATATATATATATATATATATATATATATATACACACACATACATATATATATATATATATATATATATATATATATATGTGTGTGTGTGTGTGTGCGTGCGTGTATGTGTGCGCGTGTTTGTGTATGTGAGACTGTGTGTGTGCGTGTACACACACACACACACACACACACACACACACATATATATATATATATATATATATATATATATATATATATATATATATATATATATATAAACCAAATATCCCCTTTTCTCATATTTATTATTTCATATCCCGCATTGTGATAACGGATCTGCCAGGAATGGTGAAACGTAGTAAGTACTTGAACGCAAATTTACAGTGTATGAACAGGCGATTAAAGCACCCACTAAGCATGTTTGCCTTATTAAATTCCTTTCTATTTTATTTATTTAGTGTTTTGGGCAGCCTTATTACTGTGAGCATCTAAAGCATTTAATGTAATATTTATTTCGATATCTCTTTTGTAATCATGTAACATTTTATTTAAACTTCTTGATGTTTCCCCAGTATATTTTTTCTCTGTTAATCAATATATATGTACATCGCGCTTGCTTTTTTATAGGCAAGTTCGGTGTGTGAATGTAGGTGTACTCTAAAAATTTATTCATGTTCCTCTAAATAACATTACGAGCATTTACTTTTCACGAAATTTTTTGAAAAATATAGTTATATATTTATTACTTCAACAGCGATTGTCAGTATTCTGTAATCATATATGTTCCAGCTGTACAAAGTCCTTTCTGTTTATACTGAAGTTAAGAACGGAATAAATCAACATTTGCTATACAATGTACATTTATTGCAAAAGAGAATGAATTTCGATTCAAATTACAAACACATAATAACATTCATGTTAAAAATACTGCGCATTCATAACTTTTAATATAGACATTAATTTCTCGAAATTATATTTTACAAGTGGGTGCGACACCGCGATCTGAAAACGCAAAGGAATAGCGAAATATGCTTTCCATAAACTAAGCACAATATTATGAAACAGGACAATTTCTGTAGAATCGAAGAATAGAGTGCTAATCTCTTATGTGATATCGCTCCACCTATATTTAGGTAAATGCTGTATAATCTCCTCACTGATAAAGTAAATATGCTATAAACAGATGTGTGGTTCTACAGAAAGAAGAGGAGAAAACTCATCATATGAGTTACGACGGAATTTTAAGGAACATAGAAACGAAGAAATATATATGAATTCTGAACCGGAAAGAGGTTTTATCATTCTAGGACAGATAATATATCAACAGGCTGTAGTAATTTCCCACTCACAACATAGAATGAAGGTAAGAGGGAGAGATGAAAGTAGCAAATAATCTATCTAACGAGCTTCTATACATGAAACACATAAGGATGCCGATAAATATCGGTTACTAACAGCAAAAAATGATAGAAATATGCAGATGGTAATGATTTACACTATTTACATTCAGACTAACATAGAATCGTTTTGTTAATATTATCAATGTCCTTCTGTTGTTGTTCCTTCTATCATTAATGAAGTGTATATATAAGTGCGTACTCAACAGGGAGTTCCGAACAGAAAACGTTATTTACGTGGTCATACTGTTTTTAATACACTACCCAATTTTAGAGATATCGTCTAGTTCGAATTTTTATTAGTGCTAAGATATTGCTATTCCTATTTTTAATTAGTAAAAGAACACACTGTCAGTCGCACGGATCGAACTTACAACTAATAATTCACCAAATTAAAAAAAAGACACATACTTTAATCAACTAGTCTATTGTCCCGTCTGCGCATGTCTTAAACGGACACGTTACATAGGATAAAAAAAAGTATAATTATAATTGAAATCGAACATATAATATTATATGACAATAAACAACGTTATAGGAGGCAAGATTTTGATAAAAACAAATTTAAGGTTAAAGAAAGAAAGAATAAAAGTATTGAAACTTGACTTGATTCCATTTTAAATTACGCTATGAGAGATTATCACAACTAGAAATTTTAAAATTAAATTTCACACAAATGACCTGAAGTAAGTACAATAAGACACCAGATATTGTACAAAAGCTAGTCTTCATCCAAGGAAGCAATTCTGTCTTTATATTTTTTTATCTAGAAGACATAACATAAAATGAAATCCTTATGTACGTGTAAATTTGAATATTAACGACGAAGGATGAAACATATGTATTCTAAGCACCCTTTCCTGAATATTTCCCCAGAGAATTAAATCACCTCTTCCTGATGTTAAATATAAGTTTTCCTTTGGTTTCCATTATCTTCATAAACTTTGATCCATGGTATACTTATAATATTTCTGTAAAGCCACAATTCTGTAGCTACAAGTCAGTACTTTCTTCTTTGTTTCTTTATCCGACACAATCCGTCTTCGGATCTCAGTGCCGCACTTTCCTACCAGTTACAACACTTTCCATATATATAAATTGTTGTACTTATTTTAGTATCCGCGATTTGTAATTTGCATTTTGTGCTCGTCCTTTTGAGGATTACAATGCATGTTGCATTCTTGTAGTTTATTCTTAGACCTTCGCTAACTTCTGTAGGAGATTTTGTAGTTTCCTTTCCATGTTTGTTATCAACACGGTGTCATCAGCGTATCTTATATTACTAGGATAATTAATCCTGGCAAGACATTTAAGTCTCTAAGAATTGTCTCTCCATATAAATTGAATACATTGGTTGTGAAGATTGAATAAGTCAACTGAGAATGCAGGTCTTTGACTTATACCACTTTCTATGTTTGTATAACTGCTAAACAAATTTTCTATCCGTATGCAGGCGGTTTCCTGTCAATATAGATTCTAGATTTTTCTAATGTCTCTCCCGAATAGGCCAAGGTTGGGGAAGTGTTGAAACAGATCTTTGCGGCATAATTTATCGAATGCCTCTGTGTAATCTATAAAACATAGATACATGTTTACCTGCATTTGTAATGCACTATTTGATAAAATTCTTAGCATAAATATCGCATTCCTTATGCCGGTGTTTTTCACGAACACGTAATGTTCTAGTCCTATCTCCGGTTTGATTCATCAGGACACAGATGATAAGTGTTGTTATGTTGCTCAATCGGCTGATTATCCGCTAGAGTTCACATTCGTGTGCATCTGGTTTCTTTAGCAGTGTTATGAAAATATATCTGTTTCGGTTTTCCTTTATGCTACTTGTTGCTTTTGTACAATTTGGCCAGTACACATTCCACTTCGTTTATTAATATTTCTGGTCTGTCGGTATTTATCAGCATTGTCGTTTATTGTCTTTCGTCGTGGAAGAGTTCTCCGGCATATTAGTTCTATCTCTGAAATTTGTTCTTTCTCTAATGTCAGTGTTGCTTCTTTGGGTTTTCTGCAGCCTGGTAATGAACATGTTTTTGTGCATGTTAGCTATCTTTTTTTTATGCATATCCCCTTTATCTGTGATACTAAGTCTTTCTATTTCTGCACATTTTTCGTTAGGTCATTCTTCTTTACCTTGTCATCTTTTAGTCCTTATTTCTTTTCGTAGTTTGCTATCTTCTGTTCTGTGTCTTGACATTGTTCCCTGTCTGCTTTGCTTCTTGTCAAGAATCTCATTTGTGATCCCTTCTTTTATACTTTTTCGTCATTTTTATTTTTATTTTGGGATGATTTCGCATGCAAATGTCTCCATTCCTTCTGGGTCCAACTTCTTGTTTCAGTTTCCATTTTGTCTCCCTTATCATTTTCCCACACTCTCTATATATTACTCATTCAGATTCGAGACGTTCAAGAGTCTATTGTATTGCAATTCGGAAGCTGCCTTAGGTTTTTTCAGTTACCGTATTTTTAGTCTGATTTTATATCGGCTGTTGGCACTTTGAATATGAATTGTAGCGGAACACTGCATTTCTGAATATCTGTTGATATTTATGTATCTATTTTGCATTTCGTTTATCCTCTTCAGCTTCTCAATGTCCATATTCCTCTTGGATGTTCTTGGTTCCAAGTTTTCGCTATTACCTGGCCATTCGCCTTACAGTATTGTACATATTTTTATCCGCCTTCATTGCGGTTCGATAGTCCGAATTTGGTTGCTATTTCACCATCCCTCTCCCTGAGTAATTTGGCATTTAGTTTTCCCATGATAATTATAATTTATTGTTATTTACACTGAAACATGTTGTTGTCTAGCGTCGAGTAGTATGTTTCTTCCGTACATTTGAATATATACAGATATATTGAAAGGCTTTCATATCAGTTTAACAATTCTTTATATGTAGTAATTATTAATAAAATCCTATGTATTCCGCCAGAAATGTATTCTAAAAAAGAGCTAGTATTATAAGCTGTACATTCATACAGCCGTTTAAAATTAGTGAAAACCAAATCATGCAAATAAGTATACTAAATGAACGAAGTTATTTTTCAGTTACAACCAAGATGCTTCAAGTTAAATATATTAAATCATGTTAATTATTATTATATCTTTATAAATGCTTTATGGGATAAATAAATCGGCACTGACATTAGGTTCAACAGGAAATTTGGAATGAATCACTAAAAGAGAAATATAATTAGCATGTAAATAGATTATTAACTGAGGAAGAAATATGGAATTTGTTAAAAGCATTGCAAGTAATATTAAAGAAGTGAATGTCTGAAAAAAGATATAGAATATCAGGAAGCAAATTCTGAAATAAATTATTAACTTAGATGGTATTGTCTTTTACTCATATATAGAATTATATTATCTACATCTTTTTTTTTGTGAATTTAGATTGTGTTTCATTGAGAGTAACAAAAAAGAAATAATATCGGTTCTTGTTAGTAAATATCAATAAGATTTTCTACAAGAACCAGGAAATTATGATCAAGTACATAAAATGTGACATTAAAATAAGCAAATTTGACTTGAAAACTAAAATACAGGAACCTCATAGAAATAGAATATAGTAACGATATATATAAATACATACTTGCATATATATAACCGATATAAAGAAAAATATACGGAAAAAACAAACAAAAATCCTAATAAGCAATTATGCTGTTTTAATGTTAATATAATTTCAACGTTGGACGTTTAGGTCTAGTAGACCATCTTCAGGACATATTCATAAATCATAATTAACATTAGACTATATTTAATTCAACATGAAAAGCCGATGACGTGACGCCGACGTGATCATATTGAAACGGAACGCTGATCTTAAAAAAATTAAGTTATCTGTTTTGATTAGTCGTACTCTTATGTCCATCGTCTTTTTTTTTCTGATCTACGCTACATAGAAAATTATACTCAGATGGTGAATGGGGTGGGGGATGATATTTCATGACATGAGTAACCGTAAATTAGGTAGGTCATCATTGACAATTGTGGAAAATATGTAAGCAGAAAAGGTATTGTGATGTAGACAAATGTGACAATTTTTTAAAGGACGCTGAGGGGAGAGTGTGGATGACAATCACATGTAAATTTATGTTCAACAGGATATATTTTTTTTCAAATTTTCAGATTCAGAACCTTCTTAAAAACAGCGGTAGATGAAATTAAATATGTGCCACGTCTATATAAGATATTAATAATACGAACTGGACCGCAATTCATAACAATACTAAATCTGAATAAACAAAAAATAAAATTTATTTGGATTCTGTGGAGCAGTATATATATATATATATATATATATATATATATATATATATATATATATATATATATTGGCCTAAAAAATTTATCTACGTAGTTTTTAGAAAGTTTAACTATATTGTAAGATGTGATATATTGTATCTACAACTTATAGTTAACTAGTAGCATGACCCGGCGTTGCCCGTGCTTGATTCAAAAATCATACGACTCATACAGCAATCGCTATCACCTGACTTAAAATATTTTTGCTCTTCCTTTCCTTTAAAGGAGTGCCCTTTCCCGTGCTGATGTTGCTACATGCCTTACTTCTTGCTTATTTCACACTGCGAATTTTCTCTAAGCACTATACTAAACATTAATTCTGTTGCGAAAAAAGAACTAAACAAAATGAACACAAAACGATCAGCTTTAAAAAAAAGGACTCGTAACTGGAAAAACCGAATGAAAAAAGAATGTCAACAACAAGTACTTTTTCACACCCAACCCAGTTCCGAATCAACGTTGAATGTAAGCAAGCGAATGAGCCAATTGGTGTAATGTGCCATGTAGATTAAAATTTTTCCCACTTGTGACGAATGCAGCTATCGATCTTTTTTGCGTGCTAGCATGCTAGTTAACATTCGTGTCAGTCAGCTGTTGGCTCTCACGCTGGCCAATTGATTCTTCCTGCCTATTCGTGGCAACCAGCTATAGGCTCTCACTCTGGCCAGTAGAAAAAAGCCGCAAGCTACATGAAAACCGCCGTAGAAGCATGAAAACATCAATTATTTCCACTATCGATGGGAGTTGGGAAATGCAAATTCGGTCTTGGCCTTCCCACTAATTTGGATCATGTGCATATGTTTTGGTGCAAATCCTTCGAAAATTTTGACTGTGCATTCTTTACAAACACACACACACACACACACATCCTGCCTTTTATAGATAGAGATTCATTCCTTTGGTTTAGCAGAGATTTGTCGGCAAATCGGATAATTTCTAATTTTTAATGTTAGCCTAAGAAGGAAGATTCATTTAAAGATTTACATTTTCTAGCTTTTTTGCCTTTTTCCTTTTCATCGTAGCTTTTTAAAGTCCTTTTTATTTCGAAAAATATTTAGAAAGGGACGTCATATTTTTGCAAGCCTTATTGGTGAAAGAAATACGTTTTGATAACACCTAGTTGTAAATGAATTCTTAGTAATCCCAATATAAATTTTAACTGTATAAATCTTCTGTCTAATATCTAAATATCTAATCTCCGGACTAGTTAGACCACCTCGTTGAAAGCGTCGTGCTATGCACTTCGATATTGCAAATATATTCTGACAAGTTTAGTAGTCCGACTGGTCTCATATACGTACGCCTGTCACGGTCAGCAAATGAAAAAAGGCTCTATACAATATTCTCAGATTTACATATACTTCGGTTTAGATTCGAGCTACATCTTCCAGTTCCCCAACACGTGAAGCTGGTCTGTTTCTTGCACACTTTATTCCAATGTTTTATTCATTTTAATTACTAATCCATTTACAATACTAACTCTTTAAATAAAACTAGCCGCCTACTCAATCCAATTTATCTCATACTAACATTTATGATTTACAAGAATTTAGTCTAACTTCCACATATTGGAGGGTTTCTAAGTAGTGAATATAATTTCATGTCTACCTTATACTCTTAATCAAACTAAATTCCACAAAAGTACATTACTATACACGTGAGTGCGCCCACGAATCTACGTATAAATTTGTTAAAATTACTGACACGCACAAGCAAGGAGACACACCTAAATCCTGTCCGATATTTACATTAATTTTTACGAAACCAATCATTAAAATAAATCGTACTATTTATTTTAAGTTCCTTCCCAGTTTTGTGATTTATTAAATAAAATAATTCCATGGCCCAATTCAAGGAAAAACAATAAAAATAGATAAAAGAAATATAAGCTAACTACTCAATTAAGTAACCTATAATCATATTTACTATCTGTCAAATATTACTCGAAATAAATCTAATTTACTCGTATCGATACTCGACATTTACAAAATAATGTTCACTACGAAACTACCTTACAGCTTTGCCCTCTAAAATTACATTCATAAGAAATAGAAAATTTAAGCATGGAATTGAAAATAGAACAAATGGCAACCAGTAATTGAATAGAAAAAAATCCTAACATATTCGCATCCATGACCCCCATAAAAAAAAAAACTCCAACAACTACATTTTCACAATATTCCCTTATACATTTTAACCCCTTCCCACAGTCAGTTTGTTAGTTTGTTTTTTTGGTTTCACCACTCTTATCTAACATGCAATACCATGGCTTCTATCTCATAAGTCAAATCCACTTGGAAGCTGTAAAATTGCATTGGTAAAATTCTTTAGCGCTCTCTCCCTCGCTGCCCCTGCGATGCCTATTTTTGCTAAGGCTCAGCACTACGACTGTCCTGCAAATGCCCAACAACAAACTTCATCTGGGTCATATTATATTTTCTATGAATTCCGCGGATATATTTCTACAGAAACTTTGTATTTAGGGCTGTTTTTCTCATTTGCCAGTGGAATAAATTCATCTAATTACACTGTTTCTAAATAATACATTGTTTCGTATTGTCGGAGTGCAATATCAGATCCGGCCTGAGTGATGTTCCATCTTTGGGGTTGGGGAACTTCAGATGGGTCATTGTCTACTATCAAGTGCCAATCATCTATAGAAGATAACATCCTTGTTCTATCTCTCTTCTGTTTCTGTATCTTTATTCTAGCTATGATGTAGTTAACATGATTCAAATTTCCTCGTTGATGTTTACTAGATCCTATAGTTTCAGTTACATCGTTTGCAAGTAAGGGCTTAGTCGTGGCGCCAATAGTACCGATCACCACCCAAAGCATTTGGGCAACTACTAAGGATGTGCTGTAAATATCCTTTCTTTGCACATAGTTGACAATTGGGCGTCTCGTTTATTCCCTCATATATGAAGGTTAGTTGGGCACGCTACGGCAACATATACCAATGAGATGAGAAATCGAATCTCACTGAATTAGAAAAACTAGCACTCTTACAAGGTAATTACTTCCTGTCCAAATTTCCCGCTTTTCGCCCAGGCTCCCTGCTGAGGTAGACCGAACATTTATACAGTATAGAGCTTCTACACCCGCACAGATTTCATCTTGGATTCTTTTGGCGTCTTACTTTGCCTTTGTCAATGTTAGTTTGTGGAAAACACACAAACCAGATCTGATTTTGGTTACTGACCCCAGTATGGCTTTATGACTAACTCTCCTTCAAAGTTTCATTTCCTGACATACCTTGTATGAATTCCACTTTTGTATCTTTGAATTCTGAATACTACAACTGTTCTCTCGTTCTCGTGATTTTAATCTCTTCCACAAGGGTATTAAAGGGGGGGTGCACTCCGTTGCTGTTACCATAGAGGGTCGCACCACATATGCATCTCGACAAATCCTGTCACTTCCTTAACAGATTGTGAAAAGGTTTTTCGCTCAGGGTTAGAATTTTTGTTACCGCGACTTTGAACAGGACATTCTCCAGGACTTTGCCTTTTTCCATTATTAGATACATGGATTTTATGGTTTGAAATTGATTTTGACCCAAGTTATTTTTTCCTTGGGCCATTTAAAAAAAAACATCTAACACATGACACATTTTGCCAAGGTTATATCGTCCATGTCGGTTCTTGGCGGATTCCTGATTTAATAATATTTGTTAATGTGTTTTTAAATTTGTTTTCTTATATCTAAATTAAAATTATATATATATATATATATATATATATATATATATATATATATATATATATATATATATGTATATATATATATAATTATTGACCCTATGAAATAAACTTTCCGGAAATTGAAAAATAAACATTATAAGAGAAAGACAGACAAAGATTGGAATTGATATTTTTTTCTATTAATCAATAATATTATATTTGCTTTAATAGTTTTGCATCTGTCAATATTAGAAATACAAAAAGAAATTATGCATTTATAAATATATTTACAGGTTCTAGCTTTTCTAGTATTTTCCATCTTAGCAGATGGGATATTTTTTATCGACGTTTAAGATACAAAATATATTCAGAAAGAGACGTCATACATTTGTAATGCTTCGTCGGTGAAACCATCTAGTTTTAAAATAATTCTTGGTACACCCAATATAATTAATTTTAACTAGTTTTTAAATGTTTTATCTTAATTCTAAAATAAAATGAGAATATATATATATATATATATATATATATATATATATATATATATATATATATATATATATATATAGGTAACTATACTCGTCTCGACAAACCCTCGAACTTTTGATTTGCCAATAATCAAATCAATCTGGAAGGGAAAAAAAGTTTAAAAAAAGAAAGACCCAGGAACATGGAAGTCTGTCGAAAAAATCGCACAGGTAAAGGCTCAAAGCCCCCCCCCCCAAAAAAAAAACCGACACGATCAAACAACTAACTAAGAAGGGCTCAATACAACCGTAGAGCAGACCTAGTCAAAACTAGTTAGCCAGACAAACCTACCCAGGTTTCAACTAAGCGGATCGTCAGGTAAAGAATATGAAACCTGGGTAGGTTTGTCTGACTCACTAGGTTTGACTATATATATATATATATATATATATATATATAGATAGATAGATAGATAGATAGAGAGAGAGGCAGACAGACAGACAGAGACAGAGAGAGATAGAAAGAGAAAGAAAGAAAGTGAAATATATATAGAGTGAGGGAGAGTGACATTCAACAGTATCACTATTTTAAGAATTGTACTTTTGGTTTCTGGAATTTATTCGATATACATAGCAATCCTATACATTCATATATATATATATATATATATATATATATATATATATATATATATATATATATATTGTAACGTCATTGAGCATGTAAATGTACCGGAAATTGAAAAATAAACATTATAAGGGTAAAATATACTGGCACAAACATATTGACATTTATTGTATTAGTAAATAATATTATATTTAATTCTGTTGTTTTGCAGCTGTTCATATTAGAAATACAAATAAAAATTCTGTACATTTTCATAAGAAATTTTTTTGTAAACTAACTGCACATGAGAGTGTACAGATTCAATCCGAAAATCATTGGGGCTGCATTGACGAATGTATGGGTTATTTGTTATGTTGCGTATCCATTTACTGATGGCCCATCATCTAGACCTCGACAGTGTGTGTGAATAATGACTTCCCCCTCATCTCCACATGGATGTAGTAGTCTACTCGTTAAAAATAGTCAAGAAGGCTTCATTTTGTAAGAGCACGGTCCAGAATAAACTAGTCCATATATATATATATATATATATATATATATATATATATATATATATATATATATATATATATATATATATATATATATATATATATGTGTGTATGTATGTATATATAGATAGATATATAGATATATGTATATGTATAATGTTTTGAACAATGAAATATATCTAAAAGTGCGTCTGTGGAAAAATAGATGTTTATAAACGAGTAATTGCAGAATAATTAACGAATGCCACTTACACTGTAATTGCATGCAAAACAATACAATACACCAAAGTATGAGATAATGAAGAAAAAATACACTTGGGATAAATGAAGGACCCTGGAACAAGGATATTATGTACAGAAATCATATTTTAGGAATAGTAAATACGCGAACAGCAAAATACTTTCCGTGTATACATAGGAAATTAAAAACAACACTCAAATCACACTAAAATAACATGGTAACTTAGGAAAAGAACATCACCCCACAACAATCAATCGAAAAACTGCAAATTCTGCTTGGAGGTAAAATAGATATAATTACCTTCCCAGACCTAAACAAACTAGTAAATAAACGATCAGAACGCATCTCAAAATGCAGTCACGAAAACTAATCTTTGCGATGTTGCTGAAACCTCGAGAATAAAAATAAAATAAAATAAAATAAAATAATCCAAATCATGTAAAATACATTGATCCAAATAAATAAATTAAGTAAATAATGTAAATAATAAATAAATTTACTAACCACTAACGCCAACATAACCGTTAGAATAGACTATATTTATCAATCCAAAAGCTGTAAATTCTCAAGGAAATATTAGCTAAATTTGCCTTCTCGGAACAAAAGAAAACTTAAATAAACTATCAGACCTCAACTCAAAATGTTCACTCCGTTACTTAAAAATCGATAATTGAAAAGAATAAATAAAAATGAATAAAAGAAAAACATATAAAACAATTAATCCAAATAAATAAATAAACAAATTAACAAACAGCTTCCGCCAAAATAACCTTTAGTATAGACTATCCACAACGCATCGCTGATCCCTACATAAAAATAGTCGAGAAAAAACACAACTCATGTGGCCTGATGATTGCGTTTAATTTGAAAGAGTCTGTCGTGAGTGTTGACATTAATATTCACTTATTTATATCCGACGTGCAAATATTAAGGATAACAATTAAACATTACACTATTTATTAAACAATTCAGTTCATGCCACATTGACAACTAAAAAATTGACAAATTGCCATTCTACTAAAAAGAAAACAAAGGACTGTATTAATTATATCTAAAATATTCAACCTTAGCGTATCGCACGCAACCTCCAAAAGTTTATATACATTATCAATAACACATTTCGGAAGAAACATATTCCGACTCGCATTAAAATTTTTCATTTCGGATGCTACCTGAATTTTAGCAAAAACAAAATAATTTCCATGCCCGAAGATGATCGAATATACATTCGAAAGTACTTGCGTATTTAAGAAAGACAATACAGCTTATAATTAAAAAAAAAACAACAAAAATCAAGGATCATAACATTCATCGAGTGATTGGTAGGTGATTGCATCGTTAACATTTTGTTAGCGAAGGGATTTTGCCATTTTCTATGATTAATTAATTTATTTTTGTAAGAATTATTCATTATCATATATATATATATATATATATATATATATATATATATATATATATATATATATATATATATATATATATATAACAGATCCGTTGGTATATAATCCGGATGAATCCTAGTAATAATGATTATTATAACTTATTTTTGGTTTTGGCTAGTCACAGTCGCACACACAGGCGCGTGCGCACACACACACGCATATATATGTATGTATATATAATCAGGCTTATTAAATTATATATATGCATGCTTATTAAGATATATATATATATATATATATATATATATATATATATATATATATATATATATATATATACACACACATATTCAGATACAATATATATATATGTATGTGTGTGTATGCTCGCTCTCTCTCTCTCGCTCGCGTGCGCCTGTGTGAGCATAGATTCATAGTTGAAAAAGAAAACGCAATGCGCATTACTATATTAATGTTGTTTACTCTGGGATTATTTCATCGAACGAAACGTTCGGCACACGTATCTCTGGAAGCGTGTTTATTTTATTACAGGTATGAAACATATATAAATATGTTTATAAATATCTGTCTCTGTTAAACTCTCTCTCTCTCTCTCTCTCTCTCTCTCTCTCTCTCTCTCTCTCTCTCTCTGTTGTTTTCCATGTTTTGTCGGGGGTGTGGGAACGCACCGAATCAGAAAGATTTGGTCATACTTATCACCCCGTTAACACTTTGATGTTATTTTGGGACAACTATTTTCTATTTATCGCAAAATTTCCCTTGACTACTAAGCGGAAAGTTTTCCATTTATATATTTGAAAATTCACATTTTTCTTCACGTATTCCAATTATTTTGTTCACTTGTTCAAGTTAACCTAATAATCGTGTAACCCATTGCCCTTACATGATTTTGAACACAAAAATATATTTTTCTCTTATGTTTCTTTTACTTCCTTAACGCACCTTGCTCGGTGATAGGAAAACTGTTATTCACATATATCAGTTACAGTATTCACCTAAAATTCACGAGGAATATACCTGCAAAATATTACATCAAGTAGACTAATTATATATTAATATCTCTAACAAAAAACATTTTTTTAAACTGACTTGTCAGATTGGTATTTTCGTACGGATGTCATGCATTGTGCCAATCCCATTTAAAACTATTTAGACTGCATGCTGTAGACAAACCTTTTTATAAAAGTAATGACTAAATGTGATTTTGAGCGAATGAAACGTGTTGGTCTTGTCAATAACTATACTTCTTCGAATATTGTGGACTGGTGCTACAGAACCACTAAAGGAACTGTAATAAATAACATAAAATATAAGTTGATGACAATCAACAAAAGCATCAACTAAATTAGATATCATGTATAACAGACACCGTGAATAATTAAAATATCAGCCCGTCAACATTCCTCACTATTTCAAATGTTAAGTAGAAACACCATTCAATAATAAGAAGAGCGATTAACAGCAAATGGGCCTATTTTCATGCAAACAATTTTTCAATCGAAAATTTTTATAAATTTCAAACATCTGTACTGGCTGTTCGATCACGGTTCCCTTGTAGGTAAACTGCTAATATTAATATTACCGATGGCCACATCTATACTACTACTACTACTAGTAGTAGTAGTAGTAGTAGTAGTAGTATTAGTAGTAGTAGTAATAATAATAATAATAATAATAATAATAATAATAATAATAATAATAATAATGAGCACATGCCACTGAAAATCCTAACCTCTGATGGATATTATGAGCAACAATGAGACAAAGTTACCCAAAATAACGATTCAACTATCGTCTGGGACATTCAATTCAAACCCCACAGGGAAATAGAAGCAACCAGACTTGATATTATCCGAAATGACAAGTGTATGTTTAATGATATAGAAGTAAAATGTGAGAGAAACACTCCATGAAATTGTCCAAATACAAAGACCTGGGGATCGAGATTAACATGATGTGGAGAAATGAAGACTGAGACTGTCGTACCAATAGTAATCGGAGCACTGGGCTTCGTGAGAAAAGGAATGGACAATTTTACTAACTTTGTCACAGGTAGTATCAGCCTAAATTTGCCCAGAAAATCGCTCTACAAAGAACATACCATATAGTAAGAAAGTGCTATCAATTTAATGACAGTTCTCATATAGGGCCTAAGGACACTAGTTTCCACACGGCTCTACAAGAAATCCAACATACGCAAATAATAATAATAATAATATATTAATAATAATAATAATAATAATAATAATAATAATAATATTATAGTAAATGTTTCTTTGACTTTCTTTAATCTTTCTCTAACGATATCAATTATCGAAGCAAGATAGAAAAACAGCCAAATTGTACTTAAATCTGATCACAACTTAAGAGATTCAAACTTGTGAAGAATAAAAAAGTAAAATGTGTTTTTCACCAGATATTTCATTGAAAATTTTTAACTGGTGGAACTAAAGAACGTATCTATTAGGGGGGTGCAAAAATAATGACGTAATAATGTCGTTTTCAGACGTTAAAAATACGTCAAAAAACGACATTATTATGTCATTATTTTTGCACCAACCTAATACTTTCTATGGAATTAGCGTAGAGCAATTCTTGTCTTGCGGTATTTCGTCTTTGAGAGAGGTGTTGAAAGGTGGAAAATAATTTGCCATACGCAAGAACGCGTCGACTCTTGGACTCTACCGAATTGGAAAGTGATGACTGGGAAGCCTTGCGTAAATATGACAGGAGTAATGCATTTTAGGCTTGATTTAGCTTTCGCAATGATGGAAGATAGCACGATGAATCAGTTACTTATTAAAACGTTACAAGGAACTGTCTATTTTTCCTATATATTTATTTCTTGAAACAAGATCCATCTATCCTGACTGCGTCAGGGACAGTCTACCTCATGATTTTGTATATGAATGTAAGATTACGTGAATATCAATTAATAATTTTTTGCTTGGCTGTCATTCTATCCGTATTTTACTCTGTTGAAAAAAAAAATTCTTATCCTCTATATAGCAGCAGAATTGTCATGAAAATATGAAAAAAAATGTATATTTCAGTAAATACACTGTAACCAGGAATGCAATATTTATTTACACAAGGATTACACAATCTGACATTACAGAAGCTGAATGGAAATTAATATTTATCAAAAGAACACAAAGTGAATAGGTATATTTTGCCACGCTGTACAAGGTATACCCGGTCCTACCTCTGAAGGCCCTTGCTGAGGAAACTGAATATGCATGAGGTACCTTCGGCAGTTGCTTTTGGATTAAGGAGACTGTTATTTAATTTATTAGTTCATGTCTAAGAAATACTTTACAAAAATAAGTTATTCACAGTTATTCACCTGAATTAATTTTCTAGAATGTTCTTTGGTTCCAAAATGCTCGGTAAAATCAAATATTTTTACACGTCAATGATACCAGCAATACTCGACAAAATGAGATAAATTTATTCAGGAAATTCATTTTAAAAATGTTTCCAACAAGTTTAACCAACAGCGCACAGCTTCATTCTATGATTACTTTGAAAATAATAGCAACAAAGAGGGACCAAGTAATCAGACTTGCTCCAACAGACCCCAAAATCGGTTGTTTGTTTGTTTAGCGGCATACGAACTAGTCATGCGTCATTTAATAGCAAGATTTAGTAATTCCAATAACAAAAAATTATTACTGCTTTTTTTTTTTTTTTTTTTTTTTTTTAACAATGTATTTCTGGTATTTCTGCTTCCAAAATTTATGTTTATATTTTCCAGATGTTTAAACTCCAGATTGAGGGTGAAATTTTTGCCCATAGCTGGGAACATAACAGGTACTACCACTCTGTGTCATGATGGGCCCGGGCAAATCAGCTCCCCGTTCCTCAAAACCTACAATCTCTTGGACAGCGATTTTAGTGACAGATATACCCTGGTCGGTATACGGAGCCATGACTGTAAATATAATCTCGCACGTTTTATGTAATTTAATTAATCTTTCTCTCTTATTATCTCTCTCTGACTTTCGCTCTCTGACTCTCTATCTCTATAACTGTCTCTCTCTTCCTTTCTGTATCCCACTATGTATCCAGAGCCAAATTTGGAAGATTTATTATGATAATAATATAGAATATTGAACTCCAAATGTTCTATCTTAGTAAGACACAATACTAAACACCAAAACCGTGAAAACTGGAGTAAAACTCAGAATCCTGGAATAACACTGCAGGTGAAATATATGATGGAATATTTGAATGCACATGAGTAGTCAACGGATCAATGCAAATATACGCTAGGATATTTGAATAAACACGGGCAATGGATCAATGCGATTATTACGCTGCAAACAAGGGTTGCTTTTCAAGAGCCATGCAGAAGTGGTATCATACAATATACGCAAATACAGCGAGCGAGTGATAAATTGTCGTCCAAATTACGAAAAAATGAAAATAAGACTGATATTTCATTTTACCATTTATATTTACCTAAATTACACCAAACATCTTGAAAAAAAATTAATAGATATTCTGCCAGTCGGGAAGCGAACATAAAAAATGCTATGGTTTGTTGATCTGTTGATAATATGATTCATCTTTGTTGTTGGTCATGTTGTAGGTTTTTAGACCTCTGTCTCTCGTATTAGAGTGATTTGTTTCTCCTTATTTACAGTGATATGTAGCGATGTACGAGGTATCATATTTTCGTCCAGTAATTGATTTTTATGGTGTAGATAGGATAATTATTATTATTATTATTATTATTATTATTATTATTATTAGTCCTTTGATTTCTGGTGTGTACCTATTTCTTTTCCGATCCCGGCCAGAGACGTAAGCTCAGAAATAGCGTCACGATATTTTCCACTGATCATCTTTGAAAAAAAAGTCAGACATATTGTAGCATACTCTCTTTATTCTGGGGTGGACTTGGCCATTGCACCGAATAAGCATGATTTTGTACAGCCCACTCTTTCAGGTTGGGGGGGGCTTTTGGTTGACGATTTTGAGGTAATCGTAATAAAGTTGTCTTCCTCTCTTTCGTTTCTGCGCATAGTGACCGCTGTATTATTCCGAGGGTAAAATGAGAAATTGAAAAAAAGGTATTTGAAAATTTATCTATTTTATTAAACACATCGATGTGTACATTTTTACCTAGTCAGTGGGATCGCTCTACCAATCTCACTGGGAGAAAGTTCCCCTAGACACGAAATAACTACGGCTAATATGAGTCACGTGTAAAAACTTAACTCATTGAAAACACGTTCTATTTCTAACATTCCCACGGTCGGCTCAGCCAATAAAAATCGACATCCATATTTTGTCTACGATCTGACCTTATAGGTCAGCCTCAGATGAACTAAGCCAAAATACACTGCCACTAAAAATAATCGTCTGATAATATTATTTAACACAATTTTATATAGACAATGGCCTTCGTTATGTGTGATCTGTACATGTGAGATCATGTTTTATTTCCTTAAGTTATGGGCTTCCAGGAATTCCTATACTAAGTCTATGGAATATTTTTCAATCAGTGCAATGGCTCCAACAACAACTTGAATTATTGATCTCCTTGAAATTACGATTTCAAGGTCTTTGTGTTTTGATAGTTTTTTGAACATCTTCAAAGGTATATTACACTGTGCTGGCATTGCCATGTAAATAAAAGGCACATTTTGTATTTGCATTCTATAAGCACGATGACGGGAGGTTAGCTTTGATTGTTCTGTCGGTGCGTATTGTAAAGTCCAATAAAATTGTTACAGGCCCCAACAACCTAACCGTGTCCGGGTGGGGTTCATACCAATTTATTGCAGTTTACTTTCGGAAAAGTTGCAGATTTTCCAATGCATATATTGGTCCACTCTATCATGACAGTTTTTATATTGAGTGGGTGCCAATACCTTGCAACCCAATACAAGTTGGTCAGTTGCTTCTGGATACTTATCAGAGAATCTGCGTTTTGTGCCAACAGAGTTTTTCAGTATATGTCCTTGGAAATTTCTAGTTCGCAAGCATCGGTCCTGTGCACCAAGAATAAAACGTTCGGTTTCAGCTTGTATATGTGTGTGCCCGTATATATACATACATACATATACATATATATATATATATATATATATATATATATATATATATATATATATATATATATATATATATATACACACACACACACAAACATATATATATATATTTATGTGTTTATGTGTGTGTGTGTTTGTGTGTCTGCATAGGTATATATATATATATATATATATATATATATATATATATATATATATATAAATGTATATGTACATATGTATATACCTATGCACACACACACAGGCATATATATATATATATATATATATATATATATATATGTATGTGTGTGTGTGCGTGTATGTGTTATTATTATAATTATTATTATTATTATTATTATTATTATTATTATTATTATTATTTATTATTATTATTATTTGTGTATATTTCTTGCTTTGTATTCTGTAAAGTCAGGTCAAAAATGGGGTTCATAGGCTCCATAGGAGAATTGTCATTAATTTGATCGCACTTTTCTTACTGTATGAGACGTTTCTAATAGGGAGATCATCTGGGCATCTTGATTTTGATGCTACTAATTTTAATAAAATTTCCCATTCCTTTTCTCACGAGGTCGATTACTATTGGTACAGTCTCAGTTTATTATTATCATTATTATGACTTGTGTGTCTTACTATTATTATTAACATTAGTATTAATATTTTTCCTTTGTTCCTTCGTTCCATTTTTAGATAGAACGTGCATTACGCATTGTCAATATCTTATAAATAGTAAACTATATCATTGTAATACAGAGCAATTTTGGCTATTTGTGCGAAAAATAAAGAAAGATAGAGGAGACGTTAACGCTTCCATGTGTTCAAAATATGCGTTTGTGAAATTGGAAAGAAATTTAAACTAATACTAATTTTTATTCTTATAACAAATATTTATTGCAATATGTTTCGTAATATATCCTGTTTTTTATACGGCAGGAAATCTGATCAAGAACAAAAAATAACGTCACAAAATATAATTCATAATTTGAGTCGAAGTTTAATTGTTATTGGGTAAACTTTACCTAATTTCCTTCTGTCTTAATGTAAAGAAAATAATTGCCTTCTTCTCAAAAATAATTATTATTTTATAGACATCACTCCTTCTTCTTCTTCTTCTTCTTCTTATTATTATTATTATTATTATTATTATTATTAGTAGTAGTAGTAGTAGTAGTAGTAGTAGTAGTAGTAGTATTAATACTATTAATATTATTATCATTATTATTATTAGTAGTAGTAGTAGTATTAATACTACTACTACTACTAATAATAATAATAATGATAATAATAGTATTAATTTTATACTTGCTGCAACCTCATTTCTTCCGATTCCAAACCAGTGGCATAAGTTGAGAAATGTCATCACGACATTTTCCACGCAGCATTTTTGAAAAATGTTACAGGTCCTATGTCGTTATCCGGTTTCTCGGAAATGTTCAGGGACTTAAAATTAATCTCTTCATGACATCTTCCACTGATCATATGTTGCAAAAGATAAAATTCTAAAAATCTAATATCACACATATTTTAGATAGATAAAACTCGGCATATGTGAGCTGTACTTTTGTGTATAACGTTTTCGCATTTCGTTAAGGCATAGTCTAATATGTGTATATTGGACCATTCTACAGTCAATTCGTGGGCTTTAAATACAAATGAAATTATTGATGTCCTCATGTACCTCATTTTTGAGGACCTCCATTCAAGATCCTTGTATTGTTATCGATTTTTAATAATAATAATAATAATAATAATAATAATAATAATAATAATAATAATAATAATAGTTCATTGTCATATTTTACTAGAGTTCATTTTTATCTGCTTTATTTTTAAGGAAATCGTATTAATTAATGCTTTCTTTATGTGTTAGAATCTGGTATATGATATTCAGAAAATATTCGATTTATTATATTATTTATGTTGGCTGTTTCGTATCTTCGTGTATTTACTCTTAATTTAGGAGATGTGTTCGCTTATAGTGATAGATTTTTCAACGACGGAAATGATTTATAATTCTAATTGGTGAATTTTGGTATTTATGTTCAGCATTTGTGACCTTATGGAATGAATTATTTTCAATGTTCTCGCATTTTTGATTTAGTTACTTTTAGGTACGATAAATAATCAGAATATCCGGTGTAAGTATTTTTAAGCTTCCTTTTATGTGCTGAATATAATTCTAACAAAGTGTACGTGATATCATGGCTATACATTTGTTTTCTATACATATATTTTTGTTTCATGCGCTGTGTCCTTTTTATTACACTTACATTTTTTTCTCACCTTTCACAGACTTCCGTACCTGTTCCATCATCCATTCACAAAAACACATCAGGTAGGTGACAATGCCTTTCCCTATCTCGCTTGCTTTCAATACGTTCTGTGAGGGTTAACTTTTCTTGACCCTCCATCTTTATAATGTGTTCCAGGAATTTCAACTGTCTTGTATTGATTATGATCATAACTGTTCTTTTTATTTCTGTTTACATTAAAACTGCTTGATTGTTTACTAACTACCTCACCGCAATTTTCTGTATCCTCCTATAGAACAAAATTTCTGTTGACTCTAGTTTTCTCCTAAAGTAGAAATTGCTTGGTGCTGGATAGGTTCATTCCAGTTTTCTTAATATAATTCTTTATGGTAGCTTAAATACTCAAGTAAGAGAAAGTTTATTCAACACAAATCAAGAACATCTTCCGAAATAGAGAAGGCATAGTTTAAAAATACATAGAAAGGAACTTACTTGTCTTTATCCAAATTTGTATACATAAATCAAATACATTATTTATTTTTCGAAGGGTGGGAGCTTAGGTTTCTCTCAACATTACCCAATTTAATTAAGAAAAATAGTGGTTATATGAAAAAAAATGTAATCTAGAAGAGGCCTGGCTCCAATAAAATTTATCGCTTTATTGCCAAATGTAGAAAATATCTTCACTAAGTGACCTCACTATTTAGTGGATTTATGAATTAAGAGAGGACTTTCACTGTTATGTAGTGCATATTCTCCGAATTTAAGTTAAATTAAAATGTCATTACTATTAGCTTAATTATCGCAATCAGCTTACAGTTGTTCCATGATCTGTACATTAATTCTGCGAACATTAAACTTACATTAGTATGGAAATATAAATGGCAGAATAAATTTCCAGCTCGTTCCAAGGAAAAATGATCACAAATGTACTAACGAGAATACTTTTGAACTCTTTCAGATATTGATACACCATTACAACTAAACCAGCTTAAGAAAAATGGTACATGTTAACTTCAAGTTACATGACACATTTCTTAGAGTTTTCGTCGCACTAATATTTACAATGATTCCAAAGAAACTACGTGAGAGGAAAACTTCATTTAGAAAATGTAGTATCAATTGTCCATCTGAATAATATTACTTGATGTAAAAAAAAAGAAAATAGGATACTGACGTACCGATAGGAAACTGCTTAGATAGAAGCCAAGTTGACCAGCTACAGAAATAATTGTTATGGAGTAAAAAGAATACTGGAAATGTTTGGTTAGAAATTATTTTCTCCTGTCAACACACAAATGGCATAGCACAATAAACTGACCTTTCTATAACTGTCGTACTACTTGAAATAAAACCAGGAAACGTCAGGTTAACTTTTGCGGATGTTAGGGTGACACATGCAAGAGGAAACTGATGGATATTGACCTCAACGTTGCTATGCATTAATCTAGCTAGGACATGCGGTATCAAAATCCCTGCATTACACGATGCAGCTTCTCCTTTCAAGGAGAAGTAAATAAATATGTAAAGACTCCAATACATGATCAATAAGAAAATTCTAGCTGCCGTGACGGTCGATTTTGCTTCTAAGAGATAAATGCTAATAACACAACTCACATCTATCTAGAAACAGGTTATTCCGATTGTATACATTATATAGATCTTGCTAGGTGCAGCAAGCAGGACGATATGTTTTCCAGTTTGCACATGTAATCTTTTGGTTCGAGCGATTAAATAACTTAAACCCATGAAAATTACATATTTTCCTATTCTAAATTTTTGATGAATGTTAATTATTCAGTTAATAATTAAATAAGCACATAGCGATGTCTACGACAGGAAAATATCCGGAGAAATTCTATTGCATCGTTGAAAACTAGAGCCTAAAAACTTTATCAAAATAGTGCACTAATGATTATGAATATGGTTGTTTGCCGTTATTTTATGAAGTAAGGTGGTACAAAAGAAAAGATTTGAAATTGATAATTTTCGAATTCCCTGAAGCAGACTTTAAAAAGAAAAATATCTCCATTCTTTCTTGAATTTTCTGAATGAATCAAAGAAGCGCGTTCGATATATACTTTATCTTCTTATTCGATCAAACGAAATAAACCATTTTTACATTTGAGGTATTATTAGGAAACTTTAACACTTCTATCTATGTTTCTTTCAGTTGAATTAATTAATCGCCAAATGAACATTTCTCCTCCATCAAACATAATCCTGTTAGGATCGATGAAAACAACCTGAAATTGCAAGAAAATCTGACGTCAATCACCACATAAATCACATATTAAACAACAATAATTTATTAATGCATGAATATGTGAAATATTCCCAAAATGTTTTATTAAACATGAAACTCTGTGGATATATTTTTAAATAATTCTCTTGTATATTTAGGGAAAATGTTCTGGATAAAATATCGACATCTTTCAGATGGGTTCTTTCCAAATATGAATAATCATGTTATTTTAAACACGAAGAAGAAAAACAAAACTCAACAGCAGTTGGTTTGTATTTTCTCTTCACTAAAATTATTTATTCATCGTATTCGGCATATCAAATATTTTTTTTACAGATCGCTGCGTTGAACTCAGTCATCTTTGATGTGCGCGTTGCAATGGAACCTAGATTATTCTCGGGTTAATTGTCTTTGTACACGGAATGGCTGTGTGTCCAGGAAAATTCAAACCAAGATTCAATGCAATATTTATGCATTTATTCATGGAAATGAATAAACTGTCACGTCAGCATAAGAAATAATAGATATTCTTTTTTATTTGCAATAAATCACAACGATTAAGTGGGATTATTTTACATGTATAATCAATACAAATTAACATTATGTGTTGTAATTTGTCATTTTATATCAGTATAAGGTGTCAACAATGTAATTATGGCAGGTATTAGTCACGTTGAAAAGGCGATTTTTACTTAAGAGTGTTATTTAATTTCGTAAGTTGTTCTAATATTTAACACGTTACTTGATTAGACTGAAGCTAAAAAGAATTATATTGTTTCCAAATAAAAATTGGCAAACAGGTATATCTGGAAATGAATAACCATCCATATTATATATATATATATATATATATATATATATATATATATATATATATATATATATATATATATATATATATATATATATCAATGAGTCTAGAAGAATCCTCAACAGAATGCAGAAAGCACTGGACGGCAAGTCGTGGCTCTTGGGGCACTGTTCCGAGGTTATATGAATACTTGGATGAGTATCGCTGCGAAACTGAGTGAGTAGCACGCTATATCGTGTTTAGTATTTCTAGTTTTTAGTGGTACAGTTGGAATGGCTTTTGCGTTGTATCGAAATAGTCCGGGTTCGATTCTCGGTAGTGGATGCGGACTGCTGATGAGTCCCAGATAGGACGAAACGGTTGCCAGTGCTTTCTGCATTCTGTTGAGGATTCGTCTAGATTCATTGCTATAAGCCTAAATCCCCAAAATTTTTTATATATATATATAAAGTAAAACAGAGAGACATACACTAAATATATAACCAGAATTCTCCTTTTTGCCGAAGAATGTTGAAGGAAAATAATAATTAAATGAAAAATTACAGTAAAAGTTATGCACAGGCACACAGACACACACACATACATATGTATAGGTCGATATTTTTTATTTTGTTACTTTTTAGGAAAATAATTACTTAGTTATCCCATGCATTGCTTCTATTTTTATATATTTTTTGTTTTTTTGAATATCATGAATTATTTTCTTCTGATCTTCCTCGCGGTTCTGTCGCCGATTAGCGCTCATTGACATAATAATAGATCGCTTTCTAATATGCTTAAAAGTTTAATGTGAAATGAATGTAAACAACGGCGTATGGATGCGAAATATGTTTTTTTAATAGTTTGAAAGAAATATTGACAAACACAAGTATGAATACAAGCATTGAAGGCAGGGATAACTATGAGATAAAAAAGAATTTAACAGGGATTAGAGCTGAGTAGCAATAAGTTACAAGGAAATGGTATAATGAATAGGAAGAGGATTATAAATGGAGTTAGAAAATTGTCTAAGACAATAAAACACTGCTTAATTTGGGGCAACTAGTACAAAAATAGTTGAAAAAGAATCGTTTGGGGACGAAAAGTTGTAATATAAATATTTGCCAATAAATGAGTACATAATAACATGGACTTCATTAAAGAATATTAAAAAAAAAGAAGTCAATTTCCTCATCGGACGATCAACAATTGACGACGGCTACGATGATTATGATGATGATGGTAATGTCCATTGTGATGATGATGATTTATAGGCGACAATGCATGTTTATCCGCCCGTATATTTCTTCTAGTGGTTATATTAAGTGGCTACACGTGTTTGTCGATAGTAATAAGAAATGATGTCGGACTAAGAACAAATAAATTAATTGCTTTAAATTTCCTCGCGCCTATATGCATATTGATAATTTTCGATATATGTAATGCGTGCTTTATATCTAAAGAATTCACAATAATTTTCCCTCATCAATGCAAACCATCAATATTATGTCTCTTGGTAAATGCATCGTATTTTGATAAATCAAAATATACCACTAATGATACACTGTTATATAAAATGATTGTTTGATACTGCCTAACAGTATATCACTATTAAATAGCATTAAAATTATGGCAGTGGCTTCTGTTTTAATCCGCCATTACAATTCATAGTGTTGGCGGGAGACAATTACACATATAATGCGACAGCATCGGATATGAGAAGAGTGATAATATAAAATTCAACAAGTTAAAATTAATATATATTCCAATGATGTCCTCATGTAATATTCACATATCGACATCAGCAACTGTCTTCGCAATAGCTTTATTATCATAGATTGTCTTCATTATATGCATTAAATGATTACCTTGTTACGTCACAAACACTTCAGCTGAGAGAGTCAGTCCCAGTCATGATCTTATATATGCTCTGTCCATTCAGGATGTCGGTGATTGGTCCCCTACATCTTCAAACTATTGGTGTTCTACAAAACATTTGACATATCTCTATCTCCATTTCTCCATGCTGTAACTATCCCTCGCTCTGCTGCCCACTCAACACAACATATTTGGGATTTTTTGTCTCTCTCTGTCTCTACTTCTTTCAATATGTGTTGTGAACGTTACATTTACAAACGCTCCCATTTTGTACATATACACATACGTATATATATATATATATATATATATATATATATATATATATATATATATATATATATATAACAGTACAAACAAGCATACCTGATCTATAACATCGAATAGCCCAAGTGAAGTTTTTATTAGATAGCGTTTTCTGGGAGAACACATATAAAGCACGTCCTAAAGCTGGTAGCAAATTTTATTCTGGGCGCGTGCCGAATACTGATCATCCTGGATCCGGTCACCTATCGAAGAAGTTCTTTATTTAAATCCGAAACGTCTATTGACATAGGAGCAACAACACTGACGACGCACCTAGATTCGACACTTAAACGTGTACTTTTAATAATTTTAAACCTGATATCAACAGTGACCACCATGAATAATGTGGCTGAAGACTGAGGAAAGACTCAGTGACAACTGGAAAGACATTTGGCAAGCCGGGAAGACGGTTATACGGAATCTGCTGACTTTGCAACCCTAATTACATGTATCTTTGTTTTAAAGAGATTCCCCTTTTATACTACAAGTAGATCGCGGAATAAATACCCACAGGTGATCCAGAGAGGCGGCGAGCATGTAATCTTCGATAGGACGGATACTACGATTACGACCACAGCAAACACCAAAGGACTTCTGGCTCAATGTGCCGCTAACAATACAACAGGCTAAGATGAAATGTACAGTAGTGCCTGAGAAAACATAACGCATAGGTGTTATACCAAGTAAGACGGAGGTGGAGCAGGTCTCGGTAACAAACCACAACGCCCATCATCACCTAGTGTGGATTCAGACCTTGCCGGACGGAGTTGTCTCTAAGCGGATTAAATGATCCCCAGCAAACAAGAAAGATATGCGCGATTTTGATGTAGACGTATGCGTTATAATCCAAGGTACTTCTAAAGGTAACATAGACCGACGACTTCAATCTGTGAGTAAACACATTGTCAGCTACGTATCAGAGCGTTTCGGCCATATTGACAAAAGGAGAAATAAAGTCTACCCTCAGAATAGGTGTGATGGAAAGAAAAGAGAACTAAGGTAGGAATTAAGATCCTTCAAGAAAGAATTTAATGCCGCTTGTGAAGAGGAGCGACCAGCCCTGTCGGAACTGAGAGAGATTTTAAGACAGAAACTGAAAAACATTCGAAAAGCAGAAGAATATCGTCGCCGTAGGAAAGAACAGGCCAGGAAAAGGGCTTCGTTTAAATGCGACACGTTTGGTTTCGCCAGAAGTCTTCTGAGAGATAAGAGGAGCGGCAGATTGGTATGCTCAAATGACAAGGTGGTTTCCATTTTGAAGAACTCTTTTAGAGACCCAAGAAGGGTTGAGGAATTAAGATTTAATGATCGCCTCATTACCCCACCCCCGGAAACTGAGTTCGACAAAAGGATGCCAAGTTTGAGTGAAGTCAAACAGATAGTAATGGCGGCTAGATCAGCTTCGTCGCCATGTCCGAGTGGCGTGCCTTACACCGTGTACAAGCGTTTCCCAGGTCTTCTCATGAAATAATGGAAGATCATTAAAGTAATTTGGCAGCGAGATAAAGTTGAAGAATAATGGCGGTACTCAGAAGGTGTTTGGATCCCAAAAGAAGAGAACTCAAGAAATATCGAGCAGTTTCGATGTATATCGTTACTGAGTACAGAAAGCAAAATATTTTTAGTGTGATCTCCCGACGGCTATCAGCTATCCTGCTAAAAAATTGATTTATAGATACAGCGATACAAAAGGGCGGAATCCTTGGTATGCCTGGCTGCGTTGAGCATATAGGTGTTTTGTTGCAATTAATAAGGGATGCAAGGAGGAATAAAGGGGATCTAGCTGTTACGTGTTTGGATTTGGCCAATGCTTATGGGTGCATAAACTAGTTGAAGAAGCTTTAGTTAGGCATTACGCCCCAAGTATATCCATGAGCTTATCCTGGATTACTACATAGCATTCCATCTAAGAGTTTCATCTGTTTTGGTATATTCAGACTGGTATAGACTCGAGAGAGGAATGATTACAGACTTTACATTGTCAGCCACGCTTTTTACTCTCGCGATGAATATGCTCGTGAAGTCCGCTGAAGTGGAATATCGTGGCTTCGTATCCAATACCAGAGTTAGGCAACCAATGTAGATTAGTGGTAATAAAAAAAGGGCCGGGTGGTAAAACAGTATTTCAAAATAGAAGGGACATACATCCAGACGATGGCCGATAAGCCAGTGAAAAGTCTAGGGAAGTATTTTTGTAATGGTCTGAAGGACACGCCAGCTATCGAAGCTATACGCATTGATTTTCACTCGAGGTTTGCGAAAATAGATAAATCCGGATTTCCATGACGTTTCAAAGACTGGCTATACCACCACTCTGTACCCCAACGAGCATTATGGCCACTTTAGACATATAGCGTTCCCATCTCGACTGTGGAGACGTTAGGGAGGAGAGCTAGCAGTTTTTCCCAAAGATGGTTAGGATTACCTCGGTCCAAAAGCAGTGCAGCCTTATATGCATCATCCGATCCCATCTATCTGCCATTCAGAGGCCAGTCCGAGGAGTTCATGGTTTCACGAACAAGGGAAACCTAACAGTATAGAAACTTCAGAGATCCCAAAGTATCAGGCGCGGGAATTGATGTCAGGAGGAGCAGAACATGGAGTGCAACTTAGGAACTGGTTATCGCAGAAGTGAAGCTGAGAATAAAAGCAATAGTGGGTTCCGTCGCGCAGGGAAGAGCAGGTCTGGGACTGATTCCTTCCTACAAATTCGGAAAAATTACCGTGAAGGAGCGCCAACACCTGATACAGGACGAAGTAAGAACGGGGATGAATGAAAAGCGGATAACAGTAATGTCAGGTTATAGCCAGCAGGATGCGTGGCCCAAGAGTGACGGTGTAGACTGGCGAAAAGTGTCACGGACAGATCTTTGGAATACTGACTTCAGCCGATCCAGATTCCTGGTTCAGATGGTGTACGACGTATTACTAAGCGCGACCAACCTACATTATGGGGGAAAATAGATTCACCAAAGTACCCCTTGTGCTCGGGGAGGGGATCACTGCAACACACACAGCGGATGCAGAACTACTCTGACAGACGGGTGCAATCGGTGACGTCATGACAAGGTTTTAGAGGCGGCAGCGCTCATTATTGCTGAAGCTTTGCAATGTTGCAGGATCCGATTCACTATTATCGTCCGGCGTTGGATTGGCAGATTCGAGTGGACCTCAGGAAACAATTGAAATTTCCTATACATATATCATTCTCCAATCTCCGTCTAGATATAATCGTTTATTCTGACAGATTATTTTGCTGGAGTTAACTGTCTCATGGGGGGAGCATATGCAAGAGGCATTTGAGAGAAAATACAGTAAGTATCAAGGACTCTTAGGTGATTGCAAAACTAAAGGATGGCGTACTCATTGTTTTCCTGGTCGAGATCTCCTCTTTTCTTTATTTGCAAGTTTTTTCGTAATTACCCATTTTTCCTTTCTGATTTTTTTGTCGTATTTACTCGTTCTTTTTTCAATCGGTGTCGTTTAATGATAATTCTTTTTTAGGAGTAACTTATTTTCATGCTATTTCTCTACTAAATATTATTCAATATGTAAATAAATATCTTGATAAATTTATTTTAAGCAATTTTATCTATGTCATTTCTCTTAGTTTTTAAACAAATTTCTTCTGTTAAGGATAATATTTTGGGAGTAAGCTGTTATTATGTTTTCTTTTTTTAAACTTTTATTTATTATATAAATATCTTGATTAATTTAATTTTAAGCAATTTTAGTTAAATGTTATTTCTCTTAGTTTTTAAACGGGATTTTCGAATTTCAATCAATATCCCAAATTATTCATACCGTATTATAGGAGTTTTTTTTTTAATTTATTTTTTTTTTTTACTTTTTGGAAATAATCTGAGTCATTTTAATCTCTCTATTGTAAACATTTTGTTAAGTGTAGTTAAGAAAAAATAAGAATAAAACGTATAGTTCTAAAAAGAGAAAGACCAAACAAATAAGATCTAATAGCGAAATTAAAGGGGTGGGGAGAGAAAGAAAAGTAAGTCGTAAGACGAGCCAATATAATAGATATTTATTTGTACTTATGTACAGAATGTGACACAAGGCCAAAAAAGGGGGAGTGGAGAAAGACGGTCTTCTGTCTTAATTCTAAACTTAGCTAGTCACAGACACGGACCCAAACATACCAACGACAGTCCTATCACCAAAACGACACATTCACTCCTACCTTTCTTACTACGTCCACCATCATACCTCAAATTCTCTATGAAATCCTAACTAGTCCGCATATATACATTTCAAATTCTGTGGGTGGAGGGGAAAACAACAATTTAAAATACCCAATGATTATTTACAATATGAATTAATACTATTTACATAAAACAATACAAAATAGGGGTTAGTAATACCCCCCCCCGACGAACCCTAAATGTGGCAGAAACATCATTTAACTGGACGAAATAATTGAGGGATTTTAACAATATAAAAAAAAAAAACAAGCACGCACACAAACACGCACACATTTAGACACAATATCAAATACGAAATCATACACACGAAACGAAAAGCATCCCGTAACAACTGAAATCAGTGACCACCTAACGAGGGAGGGTATGGGGAATGAAACAAAAGAAAAATAGGGACAGAAATAAAAGGAGCCAATGAGCATACATACCCTAGCTAAGTTAAAAAGAAACGGGAAACTAAAGATTCAAACTAAAAACCTAAACTAGTCTAATATCGGGACGGGTTGCTTCTGTTCAACTCAGGAAGGACAAAATCCTGTACCTAACCGACATCTAAGTGCCACTCCAAGTCAGCCCCTTTCACAGTTGCGCAAGATTTACCCAACTTTGCCGAATTCTGATGAAGAGAGTCGTCACCTTTCCGTCTTAATCTTGACTTTAAGATGATGCCAGAAGTACAAGATCAGTTGGGAAGAGGTGAACTTCTCTCCTCCAGAGAATCCCTTCTGATGTGTGGCCCAAATCATCACTCTCATAACTCCTAGCAAGCAGTGAAACACATAAAGTTCAGCCTTCGTCCACGGCGGTGCCACATTGCTACAAGCAGAAGAGGCCTCAAAGACAAAGAACTTTCTCTGCAACATACGAACCATGAGGCCTTCTACAAACTTGCACAACGCTACCAACTTGCAAGGAAAGAAGACGTGACCTAGGGCCTTGACTTCCGCACTACAGCGTCGGCAGTTTGGAGATTTCTCCAAGCCCGCTGGGCAAAGCTTTTTGGCGACACAGAAAACCCCACGCATCACCAGCCTGGTGAGGGATGCCTCATCATTATTGAGACATTTCAACCCGGGTGCCCAAGGACAGATCGAGCGAGCCTCCTGCTTCGTAAGACCGAGCTCGTCAATCAGATCATCATGAACGGACCCCCTAATTAACACTTGATATAATGACCTACGAGACAACTCCTGAACGTTGGAGAGGCCATGCGACGCCCGTAAGAGGCGTTTCAGAGCAAGTCGACATTCACGGTAGAAGGAGCATTCGGCTCGGGGTTAACGGTGGGCCTCCTGGCGTCCAGTGGAAAGGTCTGGGAAGAGAAACTCCCTACCACGCACCCAATTGCAAGCTGAGGCACAAAATTTAGAGATACTTTTTCCTCCTCTATCATGCCCCAAATCTCCTGCGTATCCGGGCCAGTTCTTATAACGGTCAACACTCTTTTAGCGGATTGGAAGTTTTCGGGCACTTCGACGTCAATTCCATTAATCTGTTTGAAATTCCATAAAACTTTTAACGCCTTCGGGGTTTCTTGTTTGCACGCAACTTCTATCCGCTTGTACACGGGATACGCGGCAGACGTCTTCATCTGGGAGATATGGCGGCTTAGTTTTCTTTTTCTTCTTGTCAATTGCGGCTGTAACACGGGACTTCTATTTCTTTTCTTTAGAGGAGATGGTGTAGGTGTCGGAATAGGTGTATCTATGGGAGTTGTAGAGGGTGTCATGACAGGAGGGATCTTAAAAGGGGAAGGTGTTGTTGATGGATAGGATTTAGACGGTGTGTTTGTCAAAGATTTGGGCGGAGGTGGTTTCGTAAAAGTTTTTTGGTAGATGAAGGGGAAGACGGGGCAGAGGATAAGCGATTTTTGGTTTTTAGCCCGCTTTCCGTCGAGTTTTCCCTTCAGTTTTTTGATGTCTAGAATTTTGTGCCAGCTAGGCTCATTCATTTTTTGCCTAGATGTAGTATTTTCTTCATACGACGAGGCGTCGCCCTCAGAGCTGGTAGAGAGAATGCGGCTGTAGGTGTTTTTATCCCCGGGTTCATGATGGGACAGAGGCCCGGCTGTTCGGATATTCACGAGCCAAAATAATAAATCGTTTTTATTTTTTTAATGCATATATATACTTATTGTTTTTTTTCATCTCTTCTTCCATAAAACACCCTGTCTTGGCCGCATGTAGGAAGAAAAGTACAACCAAGCATACCTGATCTATAACATCGAATAGCCCTAGTGAAGACTTGATTAGAGGCCGTTTTCTGGGGGAACTTATATGAAGCAATTGCTAACGCTAGTCGCAAATTTTATTCTGGGGGCAGGCCGAACGCTGATCATATTCGGGCTGTATTTAGACCCGAAACATCTAGTGACATGGGATCAAGAACACCCACACACATCCTGCCTTATATATATATAAGTGTACATTGAAGTCAACACTCAGAGGCGACAGGCCTCGCGATTGCTTCTAGCATGAAAAAGCTTCTCGTTATGAGTGTTGACTTCAATGTTCACGTTTATATTTACATACGCCCTATCCCAGATATTGAGCACTTTATACCATAAATATAGCACACCTTAAACTATACTTCTTTTGATATATATATATATATATATATATATATATATATATATATATATATATATATATTGTTTTTTTTTATCTGATATGAACCACATATACATTTGTATCACTAGTATCAAATTGAAACGAATATTTGTATGGATTCTTATCTGTAGCTGTTATTTCCAAATTCAGATGCTAATTTTTGTAGAACAGAACACCATCTTTTCCGTTAACAATTACATAGATGACACTTTTGTTAAAAAAAAACTCAGCCTCTTTTAATGAAGTCGATGTCAGTCAATCCAAATACTTCTGCAAAGAACGAAACGATATCTGAATACTGGAGCACAGTAGAATATGAAGGATAAAGCAATGTGTCCCAGCCGAATTTCTCTAGGGGATCATTAGACAATCGTGCAGTATGTGATTATCTGATTATCGTAATTATCTATTAAATAAGGATAGAGAATTTCTGAAAGTGTCTGTTTTAAACAACGAAGATATTTGCAGTAATAATCTGCAACGATTGTTTGATTATGACCTAAGAGTTCATAATAGATGATTCATTAAATATCCCACCAATCACTCAACAGGATTTTCTTCGATTAATTTCTCATCGTGGATGCCGAGTAGGTAGGTTTCTTTGGCTGATCCACTGATGATGGCACTTAACATTAAAGGAAAGGATCTATTTCTCATCATCATTAACAACTTACTCCAAAGAGGGTACTTGAAATTGTCGTGAATCACAATAATCGTGACGTTTTTGGCAAAACACTTGTGACAGGGTATCCAAGGTCCATTTTCCAGCCCCCGAAACATTTTCAATTCTTGTATAACTTTTGTATGGCTGACAATAACATCCTCACTTAGTTTCCCTAATTTTAGTGGCGGGTTTTGCTATAAAACAGATTCCATATCTGATGAATTATGTCCTTTTGTACGATACACACTTTGTTTGTCCCCTCGTCTAAAATATCGAGTTTTGAAACGGGAAAACCGCCTCCTGTAAACTCCTTCATCGATATATTGAAATCTTATGAGCAGGATGGTTGTTGTGATTGCTACGGCATTGGCACTTTTATGAACCTCTCTGGAGTACTAGATTTACAATGAACATAGGGGTATGTTTGTAGATATATTATAATTGATATTCTTATAAAATGAACGTAGAAAACATATCAATTAGTCATAGTAACATTACTAAGCAAAATTAGCAGACGATATATTATAAATTCTCTTCAACATTCACAACTCAAAAACTGAATAGAACCTTCCGTCCAACATGATAAAGTGAAACATTTTGATACATAAACATTTCTGTTTGAATGCATCGAAGTCATTTTTCGCGTCTTATACTAGAATTTCTTTTTTATCAGCATTCTTCAAAACTTCCGTCTTCTGCATATGTTACTCAAATCTAAGTGAACAACTTTCATGTTGATATTCTCATTTTCCGCATTTTCTTACCCTAATCTAATAAATTCTAGACAAAACATTCAATAAGCGTACACACATCGATTCCTTCTGACAGGCCTGATTGCTACATCTGTCTCACTAGAATCTTTACAAATACAAGAGCGACAGGCATGCTATACAAACAGACAAGCGGCCAAAGCGTGAACGCTGCAATGTTGAATCAATTTACCTCATGGAAACGGCCTTTGGTTCATATAATTGCTTGAATCCATGGAAATGTTCCTGGGAGTTTTACCAAACTTTGAATTACTTTTTCAGTTACTAAAGACAATAAAGGTTTTCGATGTTCGATCGTTTGTTATTCTATGTAACTGCAATGGAATCGCTTCAGATGCTCTGTCGAAAATAACAAAGAACGTAGTGGTTTTTGAGGTGTGTTTTTTTTTTAATTTAATATTGTTTGTGTTTCTATATAGTATTATATATCAAATGTCAGATATAACGTTTCAAATAAATTCTTTAAAAAATAAATATTGTTTTATGAGCCGACCGTGCAGGAGGTGGGTGATATAGACTCTCCATAATATATCGTCTTTTGTAGATCGAAACAACATTTGAAAGTAGACCATTACAAATTGTTACCTTTTTGCCATCGTTCACATAATGTAGGTAGATTCGTTTCACGCAGTTCCGTCTATTCATTATATCTTATGAATATCCTCAAATCGTCCTTACCCGTTATCAGTACTAGAAATGTCAAGTTTCCAATCTAATATTATGTATATGTGTATCTGCGTTCTCATTTCTTATAAAATATCATCGTTGATAACATATAATATTCGCTAAAACTTTCTGTTGAGGCACATATCTTTTGCTTTGAGCATATGCTATAGGAAATTTTCCAACATTCGCTGGCCTATAGGAAGATCGATAACTTGTACCTATTTCGAAGTATTTCCCATATTTTAACGAAATGTTCATATTTCTTATTACTTTCATTATTTTCTGGAAGGTCTTTTCGTCTATTCGAAATAAACTTCGGAAGGTTTTTGTCAAAGTTTCAGTCGTTTATTACTACAATGCCTACATTTTTAATTCCTGCCTGCTGGTTTCTGATGTCGGTACTTGATATAATGGAATATGTACACACCTGAGTTCCCCCTCACTGGAATATAATTGGCCGGTGTCCATCATAAATACAGACGGACGTGTAGGCACGACAGAGTTTATTCTTTGACGATGCCCATTGGACTACGCCATTGGCTATCATATTGGTCTACACCTAGTACCTGCGACTATGACGAGTACCAGTCGATTACTGCTACCGTGTACTACTTGATTATAATAACCAAAACCACATACCAACTTCGATCAAATATATCCCTTTCCGGGATATACCATTACTTTAAAGTTCACACTTGGAGTAACATATCGTACTTGTACTGGCTACCATATATTCTCTCTTTTTACATAATAGACCGATATTCTAATTTTTACTTGCTAATGTTTACAGAGTATACCATCAGTACATTGCAAACTAAAAGTTTGCTAGTCGTGTAATAGTTAGCAAACTGTGATAGTTATACAAATCCAGTAAAAGAAAAAAAAACTGTATTTTACTCCTCACTTTACTTATTTTAATAGAATACTCATTTCCTATCCACACGTGTTTTTTTTTTTTCATAGTAAATATATCAGTGCATTCAATAATGTTCTCACATAAGTCATGTTTCACTACCAGTGCAAATATGTTGTCTGTCGTCGATATCAAATGCTTTTCAATAATCTATGAAACATAAGTATAGTTCTTCTCTCATACATATAGCTCGTTCAGTTATAAGTCTGAAGATAATAACTTCATTTCTGGTTGTAATTTCATAAACGAAGCCACAGATTCCGTTCATTCCTTCTGCTCTACGTGTTCTATTCACTAGAATTATCATAATGAACTTAATTAAAATGTCCAGTAATCTGATTGTCCGATAGAATTTGTATTCCTTGAAGTTTGTGCTGTTTGTCATCAATATGAAATATATATTTACTCATGTCTTTTAGTATATCGATATTTATATATTTTGTTCATTGTTTCAATGAAATTTTAAACTTTAAAGATTTTCTATTACAATCCCATTTGATTTTCTACCGAGAATTTGATAAATTGGAACAGAGGTGTACAGTCAGATGACTATTCATTATGGTGAAATCAATTCCCTCTACTTCTTACTCTTCAAGTGTAAAAGTTATATATCTGCTGAAATGTGTAAATTGTCAAAATTTAATATTTTTAACTTCGCTCAGGGGCGTTTTCTTTTTTATATTGTCGACGGCACACTATAGTAGTGTCACCATGTGACAATTCATAAATTTGAAAATGATAGGCTGTAATTTTAGGCATTCACACCGTAAGCTCCAATAGAACATTGCAGAGAGTTTGGGTGTCAGTGCAGAGGATTTGGAAACAGTTGGACGAGTCTGTTGTGATTACTAGTGATGGTGAAATTATGCCTCTATTCATTTTCCCATAGGACACGAAACTCAACACGGAAGACTACATAAATTACCTTGAAGTAGTAGTGCTTCCCCAGGTGAAAAAGATGACTGCTGGAAGACAGTCTATCCGGAAACGTGCCACACAAGAAAGGAGAAGCAATTCATTGTTGTCAGACAACTTATTCGAACAAACCACCACTTATACCTGTGGACCTAATTCCTTGATCATTATGTGTGCGGCACACTTGAGCAAGAGACTAACAAAACTCCTTGTAATACCAAGGATGAACTGAAGTCGAGAATTATGGCATCATTCACCAACTTAAACAAGGAGAACTTCCAGAAGAGATGCAAGAAATTCGGAAGTCATCTGCTGGCCGTGGCTAAAGCCAATGTCGATTTTATAAAAGAAATTTACTCTTTCATATATCAAGATATTTATGTACATTTTTTGTAAATATATCTTTTAAAATCTTGTGTCAGCGTAAATTTCATTATTGCGCAATTCGAACAATTTATCCATCGCAATATATATAAAGTTTCCTTTCTAAATATATTAGTTAAAATTTACGATTTCATAAATATACATATTATGCTTGAACGCAAATTTCATGACTTGAAGTTTGCGTTCAAGCATGAAGCTGACTGTCACAGCTAGGTGCAGAACGCAGTGTCCACTTTAGTATTCAAATTTATATGCGCTATATCACAGATATTTAGTAAATTTGATTTGCCCATGAATATAGCATAACTTAAAACTATACGTTTACCACACACACACACGCACACACACATATATATATATATATATATATATATATATATATATATATATATATATATAAGCAACGAAAATCTTGGTAAACCGTATGAAGAATTACAATGAAGAAGGTATCCTGAGAGCTCAATGTTAATTCAGAGCGAATAATTTAATTTAAAGGAAAACATAGCAATTTAAAGCTCCAGTGTAATAATTTATTACAGCAGAGAATTTCATTCTTCTCTGGATCTTCAGACTTCACTTTCAAAACGTTAAACGAAAAATGAAATTAAAATTTACACATTTGAGGGCAGTATCAGGCTTATATCAGTTGAGATAGAGAGTGGTGATGGTATGAGAGAGATGGACGAGTCTAAAGAGGGAAGGGAGAGATTTAAAATTCATTTCTATATTGCTTTTTATAATTTTTAATATTGAGGAAGGAGGAGTTAAGTATCAGACATTGACCTATTCAATCGGTCAACTTAATGGAAATGATATGGGAAAAGGAAAAAGAGAAAAATGAAAAAGAAAAAAAAGGTAATTAAAGAGATAAGAGATGTACGTAGGGTTTTTGGAGGAAGATGATGGGTGGTATAGCTTTAGCAATTTAGATAAAAACAGATTTTAACGTTTGATAGTAATTTAAATGTTTGAAATCTCGAGAAAGAAAGTAGATTTGATGCGTGTTAGCAATTTAAATATTGAACTTCTTCACAATTAAATTAGTGATTTAATATAAGTTGAATGCAATATTAATAATCAACAATAAGAAAAAATAAAATAAAAATGAAAATTTACTAAAGGTAATATTTTAATATTGTGAAAGCCTGTTAAGGTAAAATCTTTATCAGTTAGATTCTAATTCAAGAAATTAATTTGTAGCTATTTTAGTTGGGTAATATTTCTTAAGCAAAGTTTAGATTTTAAGTTGGAACAAGATTTGATGGTAATAGTAAACAAATTACTGTTTTTCATACATACACCACATACATATTAAAAAAAAACACATAAACATATATTCATGTTCATGTGCAATTACACATATAACCATATACACATGTATCGATACAGACAGGTATATATGCATATACATATACAAATACTTACATATACATTTATATATCAACACACACATTCATATTAATTCATATTTAAATTTTACATAAATTTTTAAGTTAACGTTAGGTGGTGTATTAAGTGTTTAAATTACAAAAAATATGTTTAATTTTAATATTTTAAACATCATGACTAATGTTTAAGGAATTACATATTTTAATTTGAACCTAAGTGATCAATTTAAATTGAGATTATCTTCAGGTGAGTAAAATTTCCATTCGCAACAAGTCCAATTAGAAATTATTTAAAGTGAAAGTAAGATTAAAAGGTAATAAAAAATAATTTATGTCCTTACATTAGAACTATATATATATATATATATATATATATATATATATATATATATATATAAAGGAAAATACTTAAAACTTTGTATACATGTATATGCATATAAATGCATACAACAATATCCTACACGTATATTCACAGATATCACATATATGAATTCGAAAAGACATACATACACACACACACACATATAAATATATATATATATATATATACACACAAACGTATATGCAACCCCATTTACATTAATCGATACATATACACATATACCTATCTAAATTTACGAATACACATATGCATATTTACACACGCACCTACTATATATATATATATATATATATATATATATATATATATATATATATATATATATATCTGTATGTATATATATATATATATATAGGAAAATATATATGTGAAAATATATAGAAGATAGGAAAGAAATTGTTAGGTAAATAATCCGAAGTTATTTAGTATTTTTTTTTCATTTTAAAATCAGTGCTCGATAAATAAGTAGAGACTACCTATAATTATTTATTTAAAAATATGATTCATATTTTTAAATAAATAATTACATATATATATATGTGTGTGTGTGTGTATGTGCGTGTGCCTGCGTATGCGCGTGTGTGTGATTTTTCTTGTCTGTGTGTGTGTCGTATGCGTGTGTCTGTGTGTGTTTGTTAATAATTTCAAAATATACTTACTGGGTAATGTTTGAGTATATATTTATCAGTCATTTTTCAACGACCTCTATTCTGTAATTTTCATTATGAATATATGTAAAAATGCATAATCATATTCTTTAAAATGCTCTGTATCTATGGGGGAAACATGCTGAGTTTATATGACAGAACATTTACAGATTCATCAATGGCAATTGTACTATCAGCTGATTCCTTATGAGGAACCATTCGGCATTCATTGACTGATCAGATAATACTGATTTTGGGTGGACTTTATAAAGATTTTCGCTTAAAGCGATTTTCCAGGCAAATAGGTTTCTTAGAGTTATCTTATTAATGAAGGTTCCCTACTTTCTAAATGTTATTTTTAAAGACAACATTTTTATTATCTAATTATTCTCTTTGTGAGTTACATCTACTCTATATTTCATTATTAATCTTGGTGTTGAAAGTTCTCAGGTATATTGGTTTATGAAATATGGCAAAGAAATTACTTGTGAATCCCTAAATTCGAATACCCCAGATTAAGAAAAAAATTGTCAACAGTTTCTCATACACACTAAACATGCTGGAAAACTATTTTAAACTGGTATATGAGAAAAAGTTTTGGCAGATGACTATCTAGTTTTGGTCATATAACTACGTACGGTTTGTACCAGATTCACGCTAAAATTTCATTCTAAGGCCGAAAGTTTCAGTGATATGCTATGATTTATTTAATTTTTTCCCTGTGTCTATGTCCGAATCCACACTCTCTCTGTCATATATATATATATATATATATATATATATATATATATATATATATATATATATATATATATATATATATATATATTGTGTGTGTGTGTGTGTGCCTGTTGGATAAAATTCAGACTATATCACAAAAAGGCAATATGGATAAATAAAAACGGGACATTTATCTTTGCCTGCGCATTTCCCTCATTTGACCGATTTCATCATTTGCGTTAATAAAGTCCTGGAAATGACGACAAGCCTCGGATATGAAGTGTTTATTTTTGTATATATTCATATGTTTCCAGAAAATAAAATACAAATAATCATATATTATACTAAAGTTAACAAAACGTGCTTAATAATACACGAGAACACTTCGTCAACTAAAGTTTTGCTAAAAAAACAATTTTTATTTCAGTTTAAATATCCTTAGAGAGATTGTATCTTTGACAAAAATAAAATTTGGCTTGACGATCACAAACTTAACATCACGTCTTAAACTTCAGTTATTTCGTACACGTTGTATTGCACGACATATAAAATACGTCCATATTCACATTCATAATACAGGAAAGTAGTTATTGACAACATCATTATACTGCACTTTGTAAATAATAAATACTAACTTCAAGATCAAGTAGCTCTCTATATCAAAATCAACATGCAAAAACTCGAGAAACTGTAATACGAATAATAATAATAATAATAATAATAATAATAAAATGATACATTTTATTATTATTATTATTATTATTATTATTATTATTATTATTAGCACAATTACAGCTCCCATCATTGCATACTGTGTACGATCTAGGTGTGTTTATTCTTTATACAATTAATTATTTATGCACTTTTAAAAACATTTTCAGTGGAAAATATCTGTTTGTGATACGCCTTAAAAAGTGTATGCAACAGAAAGGACATAATAATAATAATAATAATAATAATAATAATAATAATAATAATAATAATAATAATATTATAGACAGCAACGCCAACAAACTAGCCAGTGACAGGAATGGCATCATCAGAAAGAAAGAATGCCGAACATAGAGCTCGAAATTATACGAGAAATTATCAAAAATAAATTAAACGTTAACACTGAGGTCGATAAATGTCAACAACCCAGAGGAAACACATTCAGATGAACAAATAGAAACCAGTTGTATTAATCTTTCTAAGGTACACAAGCAAATACAGGAAGACCACGTTATATAAGAGACAGAGATAACAAAACCCTCCGATATAAATGTGAGAAATTAAAGGAAATCTTTCGAGGAAACAGAGGCAATTCCAAAAGTAAGAACGAACCGTCAAGTGAAGGAATCTTTCAATCTCGCGAATCAAGCAATTACAAAAAGGGACGATATGGAAAGACCGATGAATCTGACAGAAATGAATCATCTTATATACATGGCTTCAGCCACGAGCTCAGAAACGATAGTCAAAAATTTAAAAACACAACGTAAACGAAAAAGATAAATGGTAATCTGGAAAGTAAAAAATAGAAACCGAAATAATTAAACAAACAATTCTCACTTCTGATGAGGTAGACAAATGTTCCAAAATGAAAGGAAGAATGAAAAAAAAGAAGACAAGCGAAAGGAAGAATGAAGAAAAAGAAGACAAGAGAAATGAAGGCTTGTCATGAAGAATAAGAGTGACGTAACAAATGATTAAAGAGAAGCTGAAACAACAAATTAAGGCGAAGGCACAGTTAATCTGGCGTAATGAAAAAGAAATATATTCTTCTGACAAAAGAAGATCTTCAAAGAAGATGCCAAGTAAATCTATCGAGAAATGATCCAGCTAATATCAGTGAAGTCGAGTAGTTGTGAAGTACGATGTAGGAAAACAGCAAAATGACAAGGAAAATGCTACATGGATCAAGCAACAACAGGAACAAGGCAACATATAGAGTGCCAAATATGGAGGGATATGGATATTACTGGAACAATAATTTCCATCTTCAGAACCAAAAGCTGGAAAGCACCTTGATTAGAACGTATAGCACTTTTGAGATCGCACCCCGAGTCATCACACGGGTATAAAATGGTATAAGCATTAACGCAGACACATAACTCAAATGGCTTACATGTGTAATAACATACCTACTGCCCAAAAGAGAAGAGAAGAAGAACGCAAATAACTATACGCCAGAAACTGCCTACCAACAATATACAGGATCCTCTCATCTATCATAAACAAGCGGCCATAAAACTTCCTTGAGAAAACCAATTTACTCCGAACACACCAGACAGCATGTAAAAGACGAAGGTAATTATCAACAAAACAATATTATAAGAGGCGGAAACAAGTAAAATAAACTTACCGATATTATGGATCGACTACAGAAAGGCGTTCAGCAGTGTAGTACACACATAGCGAGAGGAGAGTGTAAAATAAACAGTGTATGCCACACAACGGTGACATTCATTAAGGAGTACATGAAAAACTGGAAGACTACACTGAACATAACCATACAGACTGGTGATTAACATCGAGTCCAATGAACATCAAAAATGGGATTTTCAAAGAAGATTCAATGCCATCACGACTCTTCTGCCTTGAACTAACGTCAATCAACTGCCTTACTGAACATCAGTAGCTATGGATACAAGTAACAGAATAGTGAACGGAATCACCTATTCTGTATAGATTATCCTAAGAGTTTTGCGAAAACTGCCAACCAGCTGAAGAACATACTCAAAATTGTCAAGACCTTCAAGGAAGACATTAGGATGGAGTTCGGAATCGACATATGTACCAAAGCCAACTTCATATTTGGTAAACTAACAAAAACTACAGATTTAGACCTTGATATCAACAACAAAATTAAGTAACATTAAGATGGTACATACAAATAATTATGAATTAATGCAGGAGACAGGATACAACGTACGATTATGAAGAAAAAATCCGAAAGAATGTTATAAAAAGTGCGTTTGATACAGTAAAGCGAACTCAATGGGGCCGATAAAATGAAGGCTATCGTCACTTTAGCTACACCCATGGTAATATACATAATTAAGTAGAAAATGAATGATATTAAAATATTGGACGACGAGGCCAGAAAAATGCTTAACCAATTGAGGATGCACTACCAAAAATCAGTCGTTGACATGTAATTAACAAGAGCATTCGGAGGCTGAGACCTAATCGAACTTAAAATAACTCTAAAAGCTACAACAATCGGATTGGAAGCCTACCTCACAAAAATTAATAAACTTCTTCTACAAATAGTAAAATACTAAATCCAGTCCATCAACAAAGCTGAATGCTTCAAGACAAAACTCAATATAACTTAAATTCTAACAACAAAAAAAGAATTGATTAACATCTACGCCAAAGAAAAAAGCCTAGTAACCAGATCCTCTCACTGTCTCATTATCAAGGATGGAAATAAGTTGATTTGCAGGATCTCCGGAAAATATATTGGAATTATCAACAACATCATCTCATGGTGTCCGGAAAAAATGAATATGCCCGCAGACATGGTACTCTAGCGATATATATACACTGTGCCAGAAGCACAAATTCGAAACTACTGAGAATGTGTATGAACACTAATCCGACAATTACCCAAAATAATGGTTCAACTATCATCCCGGACATGCCAGTTCAAACTGATAGGGAAATAAATGTCAAAAGACCTGATATGATAAAAGACAAGAAATTCAGGCAGTGTATGCTTAGTGATTTATCATCTGAGAGTACCTTCAACCTGCAAATTATCGAGAAATTGTGCAAATTTAAGGACATAGAGATCGAGATTAATAAGATGTGTAGAATTATGTCTTAGACTGTACCAATAGTAATTGAAGCACGGGGCCACATGAAAAAATGAATGGATAAATTTACAAAGTCTATCCCATGTAAAATCAACATGCAAATTGCCCATAAAATTGCCGTTCTAGGAATGTCCCATCTACTATAAAAAGTGCTAACAATTACATGACATCTCTTATATAGCCTAAGGACCATAGTTTGACCCCGGCTCAATAGGATACAAAGCCGGAAACATATACACAAATAATAATAATAATAATAATAATAATAATAATAATAATAATAATAATAATAATGTATAGATATCAATTACTTCTTAGATTCAGGATAACCATGACTGAAATTTTACAGTAATTCCACAAATACAATTTGGCTTGCAATACGCGTGGATATGTTCATAATTCTTATTTTTTTTATGTGCTGTGTCTTTTCAGTATGTAGGCGATTATGACACTCCACATATTCTTGTATCGCTTTATTATTTTGTCATTTTTTTTATTTCTCCCAAACACTGCTTTGTCATCCATTTGCTCATTTTTTCTGTCTCTCTTTCCGGCTTTTCCCGCTATTCTGTTCTGACAGCATTTTCCAAGCATTCCTTCATCATTACATGTCACAGAAATTTCAGTTGGCTCTTCCTGATGTTTCCATTTTGTTTTCATTCTCTCCAAAACAGCTTACATATTCGGACCATATTATCCTCAGCATCACTCTGTGTAACAAGATTTCTCTTGCTTCAAGTCTCTTCATGAATGAACAGATTGTTCTGCATTTGCTGCTATATATGATTACAAATATCACGCAACAGTTCAGTACACTTTTCGTTGTTTCCAACGAAATTTGTCTGCCTCTTAATACACTGCATAATTTTTGTAATGCACCTTTCGCCATCACAATAATTCTTCTGTCATTTTTTAGAACACTTCACAGATATTGAAATATCTGTACCTGCTTGATTTAATCTCCTCGACCTGAACCTCTCATTTTAAGCTCATACTTTTGCTTATAGCCATGAATTCTGTCTGCTTGTATTTTATGCTAAGTCTTTTCTTCCTGATTTCATTCACTACATTATGTAAGATGTTTTGTAGTCTCCTTTTCGTGTCTGCTATCAGAACTGTGTCATCTGTATATCTTATATTGTTAAGATGGTGGTCGCCAATAATGACTCGTGGTACAACTTCTAATAGTTTCTCTGAGATTTGCCTTGCATTATATCTTGAATAAATCTGTTGGGAAGATATATCCTTTTTACACCTTTTTCTCTTTATGTATATCAGGTGAACACTTTTTGCATGTATGCAGACAGTTTGCTGCCAGGATAGATTTTCGATTATTGTAATGTATTTCCCGTATATATCAAGATTACTGCGCATCCATGCAGATCTATCTGGTGTAATTTATCGAACGCTTTTACGGACAAATTTTCTCTTGTTTAATCAATGGTTTAATTCTGCTGCGGACTCAGTTCATTACAATCCGGATGATGATTTTTCTTTTTTTATATCATTCATTAGGTTGTGTGTGTGGTGGAGTTCACAAATGTGCACTCTTTGTTTCTTAGGGAATGCTATGAAATTAGTTCTGTTTAGGTCTTCCGGTATATCACTACTGTCGTAGATTTCACTGAATATTTCTGTGAATTTGTCTATGCCGATATTTGTCTAAAACAGACAGTATCTCTATTAAAATTCCATCTGGCCCTGCCACTATATTTCCCTAATATTTTGTCAGTGCAGCTTCCACTTCGTTTTTTTTTTTAATATTTCTGGGCCGTCTTTATTTCTGTTTATTTGCTTCTTATTCACTTTTGTTGTGGAAGAATTCTACGACATATCCCTCCCATCTTTGAAGTATTTTTGCTTTCTGTAATATTAGCGTTGCTTTCTTGGATTTTATGAAACCGGTTTATGAGCCATTTTTGTCCTGTTAGTTTCTTTATTATTTTATGCCTTTATCTTTGATAATCGTTCTTTTTATTTCTGGATATTTTTCTTTGGTCAGTTATTCTGCCTTCAATTATTCCTTATTTCTTTGTGTAGTTTTCAGTATTCCCTTCTGTATTTTCTATTGTTTCTTGTCTGCTTTGCGTCCTGTCTAGAATACTATTTGTCATCCATTCGGTTTTTTTCTTCTTCGTCTGTTTCCCTTTCGGATGATCTCGTTTTTGGATGTCATTAAAGCTTTTCATACTGTGTCATATTTCTACTATCACTTTCCATTGTTCCCTCGTCTCACCTTTTCACATTGCCCATATACTTTTCCTTCATGGTTCGGTTCGTTCTTGAGTCTGTTGTATTGCATTTTGGGTGCTGTGTTAGGTTTCTTCAGTTTCCGTAGTTTCATTCTTAGTTTACATATAACAGAGAGATCATCGCTTCCGTAATCGGCACTTGGATAGTTTTGTATAAGTGCATTCTTGGATCTCTTATAGATAGTTATATAGTCGATTTCATTTTTCATTTCTCCTACTGGTTTCACCATATGCATAATCGTATTGGATGTTTATGAACCAGGCGTTGGCTATTACCTGTATTTTCGACATGCAGCTTTGAACACATTTTCTACGCGTTCGTTGTGATTTCCTAAACCGAATTTGCCAACGATACCATTATCACTCTCCTTTTGTATTTGCATTAATGTCTGACAAATTATTTGTAATTTCTTGTGATTTACACTGAGCCTTGGCGTTATCTGTAATGGAGTAGAAACTTCCGATTACTACACCCATACTTTATGTTATCGGCACATACACAATTATAATAGATATTTTGAAAGTTTCCTTTCATTTTAAATACCTTTCTTTCAGATAAGTGACAGTATCTCAGAAGATATGTCATCATGTCTTGATTTAGTATCAATCGAAATCCTTTTTTCATTCTTTTCTCTACGCCTTCATATATAATCCTTTTCTTTTCGCTAATAAATCTTCCTCTGTTTGGTCCCCTACTTTCACATACATTTCAAATGTTGACATTTAAACAATTCACCTTCTGTTATATATTTTCGAATTGGCCATGGTTGTTTAACATTCCGTATCACTAGAATCATTTTTGTTTGATGAAAACAGTCGCGGGGTAACGTTCAAGTAAAAACTGTCGCTCATGTCACCCCTTTCCGGGCGAGGGATCCGTTCCGATGAATGTTATCAGCTTTATGTAGTTTATGCTAACAGTCGCTGGATGACGGTCAGATCAGTTGCACCTGTCTCTCCTTACCCGTCGAAGAATGAATTTTCATGGACGTAACTCCCTTCAGGCCATTACCTTTCATATTTCGTTTGATAATTGTGATGATATTTTTTTAGATTAATATCGAAGGGCTCCCATTGCTTCCAACACCGGGATTTATTGAGACACCGCTTGTCAAAAAAAAAAAAAAAAAAAAAAAAAAAGAGAGAGAGAGAGAGAGAGGTCAGCCTTTTAGTCGCAAATATTCCGACATACATGCTAATTTAAGGACAGCGAGTAAATTACCTTGTGCCTTCTTTAGGTATTTAAGCTTTACCAAAATATTGCAAATATTCTAAATGTAGTTTAATATTTAATCGACTAAAATTATTCTAAATGTAGGTTATTATTCTAAATGGATGTTATTATTTAATGAAGTAAATGTCTACGAATTCAAGTTTCAGAGTTGGCAAGATTCCAAATTTATCATCGAAAACATCGTTAAATATGTAATGGGAACGTTATCGTCTCCTCTATCATTCTTTTTTCTATCTTTCTTTTTTTTTTTCCTCGTTTTTTTTCTAGGCATGTTGTATTTTTCTTACTAAATACAAACATCTTCTTCTTCATCCTCCTCCTCTTCTTCTTCTTCTCCTTCTTCTTTTCCTTCTACTTCTACTTCTATCTGCCTTGTCGCTTCAAAAAGCTGGCGAGCATATCTCTCCTCAATGTCCTGTCTTTTGTAGGTTCCACAATTGATTTCTTTTCCTCGCTAGGTACATATTCCCCTGTTTACATCCGTTCCTCTTAATTCCAATCTGTCTTGTGAGTATCAAATTCCTTATGTATCTGTCAAATTCTGTCACTTTCTGATGTTAAATATATATATATGTGCTTTCTACGGAATAGCGTAGATGTAAACATATATATATATATATATATATATATATATTACCTATGTTCAACAATTAGTCGTCCAACAAATAGTATAACAATATCATGGTTTATCCTTTTCAATAACTTACTACTAATTATATATTCTGTTAGCTATTAAAATGTTTTTGAAACAAATACTTTGCCGTTATATTATTATCAGATTTAATTCATCTTAGTTGCCTTTGAAAACAATATTTCAGTTTTAGCTGTACTTCGTAATAAAATTGAAGTTACTATAAATCTCTTAAAATAATCTTTGAGTTAGATAAGATTTCCACGTCAGGTTGCTTGATTTTGCTAATTTTGATTTGGGTTTGTCGCAATTTCTGGGCTCCACTTGAAATATTATCGGTTAACTATGGTTATACTGATGGTAATAAAACGTATTATTTACCTATCACATGCTCTCCAATTCAAAAGCTGTACAACATGGTTCGAAAAAATATTTCCTTAGCATTTGATGCAATACGTTTTTGTAGACTTGAATTGATCAACTGAAATATCCTGCGGTAGAAAGCAATATCTGACATTTAAAATTTCGATGATTAATATGAGAAACATTTATATATTTAAACGTTTATATTATCCGTTGTAAAACCGTGAACTTTAAATATTTTTATCAAAAACGCCGAAGTAACCTTCCTGATAATCAATAAGGAATAGAAAATATCTTTATATAAACACTGATGTTATTCGAGTTTTAAAATGCCAGCAATTGTGAGTGATATTATTCAAAATCTAGTGAGGAAAAACAGATTATTTGATAGAATATATATAACATACGCTATTTGTATATGGGTGAGACCATATGGTTCTTTTAGGATTATTTCCTGGAAAGCATCTTAGTATTTGCATTATGAATTATATAAAGATGCATTCTGTTGGACAACAGAATATTTAAGGTACTTACAAAATCAAAGTTTCCTATGAACTTGATAAAAAATCTGATATTACGCATATAAATAAATTCTTCTTTATATCACGTTAATTCATTATTAATATTCTTAGGTCATTGGCTGTCTGTATAAGTGCGTTTCTATGGTGTAAATAATTCATAATCTACAAGGCCATAGATAAACGTTTGATCCCCTTCGAGAGTGGAAAGTTAAGACAGGTAAGTGAAGAGTGGTAAGAGAAGACTAAGGGTCTTCTGTTCATATATGGTAGCAATAATTAAGATGTGCAATAGGACTAATACTCGCAAACGAGACTAGACAGCTGACATTTCGTGAGTACATAATTCTAAATGAATGCTTGAAGAAATACTCACCAGTGAAGTTGCCGACCTTGAAAAGGTTAAAACTTGAGTACTCTACTTAACGACTTTGTCCGAATGTATGTCATATCAAAGGCAAGGATAATCAGAAAGGACTCAGAGAAATAAATTTGTACAGAATAATGATTGCCTATTTGCTGATGGGAAATTAAAGTACATAAGAGAAAATGTTGAACGAATGAAAAAAAAGTATTTAAATAATAATTTGACTAGGTCTTTAATTGCACGAAATTTTCAGAAAATTTTTGGTTTCTATTAAATTTTTCATAGAAAAATTGATTATATCTCATCACAAATCATATTTGTCGAACACTAAGTATTATAAATCTGGTTATTGTACCTGTAGCTTTATCTATCAAACTAGCTATAGGTTATGTAAACTTTTTACATTATGTTTTTGAAATTGATGAATAAGTTAATGTATATTCAGTCATGATATTTAGAAAGTTACACAATGACTATATCTTTTTAAGAAATTTACAATATATGTATAGATATTTTCAATATTATATATTAGGTTGGTGCAAAAATAATGACGTAATAATGTCGTTTTTTGACGTTAACATATACGTCAAAAAACGACATTATTACGTCATTATTTTTGCACCAAGCTAATAGTTAGATACTACATTTTTCCGTTATTTCCAAATATATTAAATACAACAGTTTCTGGAATGAAATCTGATTTTAAGTTAATTTTCATTTTATGATAGTCGTTTAAATGTCTGGTTGAAAATTATCTTTATAAAACTGGTAAATTCATAAAACTCGATTTAGCTATCTACAGTGAATATTTTACGATCATAGGAACGATATAAAATATTTATTAAATTATGGCTAATCCCGGCGATGTTTTCAGAAAGTATCTGTAACATAATCAAACAACAAATATATTAGAAAAATCAAAAAAATAAATTAAGAATTCAAGTATAAGAAGACGAGATATTAATAACACTAAAATTAAATATATATATATATATATATATATATATATATATATATATAATGGATATGTATATATATATATATATATATGTATATATATATATATGTATATGTGTATATATATATATATGTATATATATGTATATATATATATATATATATATATATATATATATATATATATTGAAGTCATAATTTTTACGAAAATGAATTTATGAAAACATGTTAAATCAAAAGTTTGTGATAAGACATGTGTCTGGAAGAAAAACGTGTTGACAAATTGTAGACAGATTAGAAATGTTTCGAAGTACATTTGTCGTCTTTTTTCTCAGCAAGAAGCTTGTGTTGGCCCCAGGCTATAATCGAATTTATAAGATATGCGCGTTCTCCATAAGGATACTTGGATGAAATGATTCATTATTAGCAGACAAAAATATTCCATAATCATTCTGTGTTTGGCAATGCTAAAATTCAATGCTTGTAGCATAGAACTTCTTGAGTACTTTGGGGTTTGAACTGATATCTCTGTCTTTCTAACTTTGAATAATAAAAAAACAATTTTGAGCGATCTTTAGATAGAGGACGACGAATTTGACTCCATAAACGAGTATAAAATGAACATGTATGGCTATGTTTTTTTTATATACAGTGAGCAGAGATCTAATATTAGGTCAAAGAAGTACATTTCTCCAGGTCTACCTACCACAGCTTGCTACTTATATAGTAGCAAACAACGCGCTTTAATTCCTCCGTATTGCATCTGCGTTTTACTCGAGCAGAAACTTCCCAAAAATATCTGCCCTATAAAACAGGCATCGAAAAAATGTTTCTCCGATCTTAATCTGTTCAATTCTAGTGTTAATCCTTATCTTCCACTTTTATCCAGTTAAACTTCCCCTTAACTTAACCTTTTACATCGTTTGGAACCCAGACCTTATGCAGGATTAACTAACTCTACTATAAAAAGAAAAAATTAAATAACTATGTTTTCGAATTAATGAAAATTAGGCTACCTGATGGAGTAAAGTCACAGAGCAAGGAAAGCATTTTTATTGACACAAATTAGACATGCTTTTTGAGCATGGTTTATTCTCCTGGCAGTAATGCATTAAATATAAAGTGGATAATTATTTTCAAACAACTTTTTCCTATCTAAAGATATCATGACAAAATATATCGTCCCTGGTAAAATATATATTTTAGAGTTTGATTGCGTAAGATATGTGACTTTCTTATTAATATATATAATCATGCAGAGCAATTCATTAATCAATAGTTCAACTTAAGTGCCGTCGAACCAAAATAAAATATATTTAATACTGTGCTAAATCATAATATGATTCTCTTCTATTTTTCCGTATTTGCTATGGTATAAAACAGTAAATAAACCAGTAAATAAACCAGTAAATTTGACTGAAAAACATTATATAACATAAAAAATATATATTTAATAAAAACGCTTTTCCCTGCTTTGAATTTATCGCCTATTACCTACCGTACATGTTGTAATGTTACAAACTTCCAATGCTAGCTCTCCATGACGCGATACTTTTAAAATAATATGTAATTGCTCGTTCTGAAGTTGAATCTTAATCCTACCCCTATGACAATTTCTGCCGTATATTGAGCTGATTTAATTCTTGTTTTTTGATGTTTAATTTCCTGACTTGATTTTGCAGGATTTCAGTGTCCTTCTACATCATGAAAGCTTTGTAAAACAGAATACAATAAACAATCAACCAGTTGAATAGAACGAGACACCAGGAAATGAGTCAGCTGCAAAGACGAAGGAAAGAAGACACGTCAGGAAAGATTCTATAATAAATAAGGATTTTCGTACAAATAACATATATTCACGCTCGGATAAGAGTCTTTATTAGATATAAGGGCTGGGGCTTGCGATAGGAAGCAGAATAATGGTACATTATATGGGAAAATTGCTTTTAATAAATACACTTATTTTTTTTGATGGCGGAGAACATGACATCATAGAAATATATGGTTAGGTCGGTTGCTTACCGATGCAGATTTCATACGTTAAAAGTAAATCTGATTAAGAAGAGAGTATTTCTTTGATAAGCAGAAAATAATCTAGCGTTTTGCATGACAAAGTTTATTGCGCATTCGAGATCGATTTCTCGTTACTAATTTTATCGACTATGCAAGTCGATGTAGACGTATTATGCATTTTTGTAAAATAAAAGCGAATCGTCTATTTTAAATAAGAAGTGTTCAGGATAACAATCTTTAAACTTTTATATACATACATATAAATACACACACCGTTATATACAGTGACACGCATAAGTATTGGATACATGATATTTTCTGTTATAACTCTAGTTTATGTTCGCCATTTTGCCTGATATTTGGTAAGTAATATCTCGTAATGTAGTTTTAGTTGCATGTAGAAGGAAAATTAAAAACTCATCGTTGAATCCATTTTTTCATCAATATATATATATATATATATATATATATATATATATATATATATATATATATATATATAATTAATTAATACAGGTAAAGATGTTGTCTCTTAGCTCATTGATAATGATAGGGTCTATCATCATTTCACAAGCAATCTCTCTCACATTGTCTCTCTGTTTCTTTCTCTCTCTCTTTCTCACACACACATAAACACACACGCACACACACATATATATATATATTTATATATATTTATATATATATATATATATATATATATATATATATATATATATATATATATATAATTACATATCTTTGTAGCAATCCCTCTTTTCTAAACGTGTCATTAAAGATGACTGACAAAATACTGCGGCTATTTCAAATATTTGGACTGTTCTTCTATACAAAGAAACTCAAGCGAAATTGCAGTAACTTATCAGTAGTCTTAAATGAAAATTGTACGCGCGCACACACATACACATATATTAATTATTTAGGAATAAAATTCAACTCGCCATACTTGAGATCAATTTCAGAAAATTTTGAAATATATGAACAATGACTTCATAAATATATATTAGCTGTTTTACACGTATTTTAATGCATATGTTTTGATTACGGAATCGTGGTTAATTATATCGGTATATTGTACGATAGTATTATGTAAATATGATTAAAACGATCCATTAATATACACTCTGGCAATACCTCTCGAACAACCTGATCTTTTCAGGTATTTGTCTTTCTGTCTGAAATTAGACTTTTGGCTTTCAACTTGACATGTCACAAAGTATTATTGCTGAATTATTTTATGTACTTCAAGGCAATATATATGGATATATGTTTAACTGATTAATTGTTGAGTATACTAATTGGTTACAAGATTATATTTTCATTATCTCATCCCTGTGAGGTCAGTGTTTTGGAAAAGATATCGCATGTATTATCATGAAATTTTCACACAACTTTTCAGTGTAAATGGGAATATTATGCACTTATCAACAAAAAAGACATTGGCAAAATTTAAAGGGTCTCCTGATTGACAGAAGTGAATTTAGATTATGTAAATTCTAAAAGTGATAAATATATACAAATTAATTTATTTTCTATATCTGCTACTAATCAGCATGTTAGTAACTGCAATTTTTGTTTCCAGAAAAAAATACTTGAGAAGAATTTGAAAAGGACATGTGTTACAAGGATATAATATATCTCCAGATTGCCTTGGATGTCTATATCCTTTTAATTTTATGTTCATATCCAACTCAATCGTATATATTCAGACAATAATAAATTTGCCATTAGGAATATTAAAATAAATGGCACAAAAAAAAATTTGTTGTCTTACTGAATCAAATTATATATGAATTCTAAATTCAAGATTATACATAATTTTACATTTAGTCGGTAATAAAAATTAATTGCATGATTGTAATATAAAGCATCTCAGTGTTTTATCACACCATTTACACATGTAAGGTATAGCTTATGAACTAGCGAAATATTCCCATCATTTCTACAAAGAGAAAAGAGAGTCGAAGGTTGTAATGAGGAAAGAAAGGTTAGAGAATTCACAAAACACTTGATATATTAAAAAAAAGGAAATAGTTGGAAAAAGTGAATCCCTAACAAATTTGAGTAGAAATATGAGAAGACCAGAGAGAGAGAGAGAGAGAGAGAGAGAGAGAGAGAGAGAGAGAGTGAATGGATAAGGAAAACTTATTTATGCCTACAAAGGACAAGAATGATAGAATTAAACCGTAAATATGAAAAGTACAGTTCGTTTTATTCAAAGACACTTGAAAATTAAATGCTATGTTTATTGCCAGACTGATGACAGATCGAACAGTATAAATGCAGTAGGAATGAACATGTTAGATAAACACCGCAAAAGCATTTTATAGGCTAAGGTAGACGAATTATTTCAACTTCTAGCACAGCTTAATTTATTTTAGAAATAATATAAATATATAATAGTTGTATGTAACGAACAAACTGTACACGAATAGAGAATTAAGCAAGTGAAAAAGAAAAACATATAAATCAACAACACAACTTACAAATGATTTACAAAATATTTTCCCCCAGACAAAACTTAATTAACTAGACCTTCTATTAGGATATATTATCGCTGATAACATTATCACAGTATAGGCCGATCGTACCGTTTGATGGCAGATATAGAAATAAATCTTCATTATTTCTAGACAAGGAGAAAAATAGATGTGGCAATAATGAAAAAAACAAAAAACAAACAATTAATTGTATGTAAACAGAATGTAAGATCGTCAGCAACAGAAGCATTCCAAGATGGTACCTAATAAATGTAATGTCACAATGAAGCAAGTGCAGAAATATAAATATGTTGGAATTATTTCAACGTAAGGGAAATGTGGAAATGTAAAAGAGAGACCTAAACGAGGAATGGAATAGAGAAAGATGCCTTCTGAAATATATACATTGTAATGTGAAAATGGACATTAAGTTGAAAGGCAAAACAGTGATGAACAGCTACCTCGCATAGATCATATTGCGTTTATTACGTTCCAAGACTGAGACAAACTACTAAATAAGCTATTAGAACTCGTCTGGAAAATATTTTTACTACGTTACTAAGAAATCAAAAAGCGAAAAAAGAAAGTAAAAATATATAAAATAAAAATAAATAAAAAAGTACGATGTATTAATGCAAATAAATAAACAATTCCCGACAAAATAATCGCAAGAATGTACGACTATATAAATAGTCAAGAAAAAACCAAACATATCTGGCCTGATGATTGTGCCTAGCGTAAAAGAATCTGTTGCATCTGAGTATTGATTATCAAGTTCACTTTTATATTTACGCTCTATCTCTGATATTGAACACTTTATCCCATAAATATAGCAGACATGACAACTATATTTCTTCATATATATATATATATATATATATATATATATATATATATATATATATATATATGTTAAAAATAATTGTCGGACTTTATACATTTCACCATGTGTGACGTAATTTTATACATTTGGATAAGCATTGAGCAGATATGAATGTACGTGAGAGAATCATGGAAGATTGTATTAGGTTGGTGCAAAAATAATGGCGTAATAATGTCGTTTTTTGACGTTAAAAAATACGTTAAAAACAACATTATTATGTCATTATTTTTGCACCAACCTAATAGTTTAAAAGCAGTAAAATCGACCTTGCTAAACGAGCGATCATCTATGGCGCAATCGCTTATGGCAGGTCAGGTATTACGAAGGTCCCATATAGGATACAGGTATGATTCCTGTCGAAGGATGAATATTTTCTATGAAAATTCCTCGGACATTCAGATCGGTAAATATTATTAATTCTGTTTATTATAAACAGAACATTTTCTTAAATATTATGTTGGTGCAAAAATAATGACGTAATAATGTCGTTTTTTGACGTATTTTTAACGTAAAAAAACGACATTAGTACATCATTATTTTTGCACCAACCTAATATATGTATCTATAAAAAGAATGTTTAATCATAAAAAAGTCTTAATATATATATATATATATATATATATATATATATATATATATATATATATATAATTATATTTCTATATATATATTTATATGTATATATATATATATATGTATATATATATATATATATATCTATATGTATATATATATATGTATATATATATATATATGCATATATATATATATATATATATAATTATATTTCTATATATATACATTTATATGTGTATATATATATATGTATATATATATATTTATACGTATATATATGTATATATATATATATATATATGCATATATATATATATATATATATATATATATATATATATATATATATATATATATATATATACTCCCTTTAATTTACCTCAATATGTTAACGTTAATTATTCTGTCATTTATTGAACGATGCATAAAAAAGCAGAAATAATTCATAGACATACCGAAAATAATGAATAATTATTCATTTTCCCTGACAAGTTATGTAATACATGTATGACACATTCGAAAATCACTTCATAATGATTGATGAATTTAGATTATGACTTAGCTTTAATTGAAACTTAATACAAAACGTTTATCAACATTAATGTTAAGCCTTACCACAGATTGCTACGTTTATTTTTTTTACTATCTTTCGAATTCGTTCAACAAGTACCAGATTATGGTTCTCCACAAAGTTCTGTCCTTTGTATCGCTTAAGAATATTTGTCTTTTTGCTATCAGTTCTTTTCCCTTTTCTACCAAACAATTAGAGAATTTCTTCAAAATCAATCCACACAAAATAACCTAGAGCTAAGAAGTATAAATGATGATAAATATCATTGGTCAAATATGTTCTATTGCATTTTCATTAAGTTAAACAATGGATATTTCTGAGACATTGGATACTGCATCGTACTGCCTGCAACATTTTGATATATAGTGTGAGCGAATGCAATTCATTAGGGAAGATTCCGTGAAATTCTACTTATAAATATTTATACAAACAAGTATCATACCGCAGCTAAAGTCTGATGTAAGTTTATATCTGTTAGACTATGAATATTTAGTAACATTTGCGATGATTGAACTAAACATATTAGATAAAAACGAAGAAGACAGTCATGCTTTCCTTACTGATTTGAAATATGTTTAATAAAAAAAAGGAAAATAAATAAATTTCAGGAATAATTCGCGATAGGTGCATTAAGTCTCTGGTGAAAATGTTTTGAAAGATCGTGGGGTCAGTGAATTATTTTAAATTTTCCGCCAAGGGAGATTTTATGACTAATTTAGAATTTATCATGACTTGTGTAAATTATACAGTATCTTCTGTCTGAACATCAGTAAATAAATGGCGATTTATGTCTATAGATGCGCACACAGACATATACATAACACACACACACACACACACACACATATATATATATGTATAAGTATGCGTGTGTATGTATGTGTGTGTATATATATATATATAAATATATATATATATATATATATATATATATATATATATATATATATATATATATATATATATATATATATTGAAAATGAAAAGTTAATATCCACTTTTGGAATTATTTTCAACATGATTACGCAGTGTTATGGCCCATGCCCACTGCTATTTTTTTTTTTTTTTAAATATAAGTTTTTTCTATATTTGCCATTTATCTTTCGCAATATTAATGGCGGGCATGCCGTCCATCTGTGGTGTGTTCATTAATTCTTTCAAGATTATACTTATAGTACGCAACATTCTCGTGTTCATGTCTTCACTTGCCACAACTAATTTCCAATACTATTGTTTCTCCAATGTATAAATGAAAATTATACATTGGAGAAACAATAATAATTTTTGTTTTTTATTTGTTAATTAATATATTTTTTGTAATATAATAAATATTTGTTCTCCTTTTAAATATATATATATATATATATATATATATATATATATATATATATATATATATATATATATTATTTTAAAGAAAATTAGACCACTTAAAGACCATTTTTGTAATAATTTATTTCACTACAGGCATTTTAAAGGACACCGGATCATCAGATAGCCCTTCGTAAAATGAAATGAAACGAAAAATGAAATTAAAATTGATGGGTAGTGAAAGTTTTTGTAATTTAACAGAGAGTGTAAAAGGGGTAGTTAAAGAGACATGTTAGATTTTAGGGAGGCATTAATTTCATATCTCTCACAATCATTCTTAGTATTGGGGGAGGAGGAGTGACCAGACTTTGACGTATTTAGACGGTTAACTTAACGGAAGTAATATACTGAAATGGGAGGGGAGAAGGGAGACGAGGAAAAAGAATAAGAAGGAGAGGGAAGTAAAAAGAAAGAGGCTGTAATTGGGTTTTAGCAATTTACGTAAAGAATAGATTTTAATGCTTGATATTAATTTAGATGTCTAAAAAAACCGAAGAAATTAATATGATGTTTGCTATCAATTTATATATATATATATATATATATATATATATATATATATATATATATATATATATATATATATATACACTAATGAGTACAGAAACATTAAGTTAAAATTTGTTTTATGATTATACATAAATATATTCATTTCTTCAAGCCGATTTTTTTTAATAAAACTCAGTATTGTGGGATGACCGCCAGTGTTAGATAGGGTTACCCTTTAGATATTGCCCCTCACTTCTTGAAGACGTTTCATACTTGCTGATTGAAAACCGCTGAATCCTCTAAAACTCCTTGATCTCCAATCTAGAGCTCGAGTGTGTTATGAGATATATTAACAGCTGACAATTTGCTCTTAAGCTTATATTTGCATCTTAGTCATGGGCGTCCTCCATTGCTATAGCCCTGATCTAACTGGCTGTACATTAGTATCTTGGGTATTCTGTCATAAAGCATTCTCAAGACATGACCAGTCCACCGCAACTGAGACTGAATGAGGAAAGTCTCGATTCCTCCAATAGTGCACCTGTTAATCATATCAACATTCAATAAGCTCTCAAGAAGTCAAACTCCACAGATGGCACGCAGACATCTACTATCGAAAAAATCCAGCTTCTGTATCTGCATGGAGTCCACAACTCTGAGCTCTACAAAATGATTGCAGGTACAACATCTCTGAAAACCCAAATATTTGTATCCCTTCGGATACCCCCCTCATCCAACAAGCACTTGTGAAGTTTACCGAAGGCACTTTAGCCTTCGGAATCCGATGCATGAGGTAATCAGATATGGATCCCCTGTAGTTGAATTTGCTACCATGATAAGTGAAAGACTTTAAATAGTTCAGGGCTTGACTTCTCGTTTTAAAGGTCTTCCTGAAAATTTTTAGAATGGTGGTTTTTGATTCATCCAACGGAATTGTTTTGTAGTATGGGAACGTTGGTCCACTACTTCAGTTTACTTTATGCTAAGTGTAATACCGAAAGCTTTACATGCAGAAAAAATTGATTTAGTAGATTTTCAGCCTTTTCTGTGGATTTCGCAACAAGAGCAGCAGCATCAGCATACAATAAACCACAGATAATTCGTGTACGAAGTTAGGTCTTTGCTTTGGGGCGCTGATGATTGAAAAATCCACTAGTTTCTACAAACAGAAAATTTAGGCCGCTGCGAATGTATATTAGATTGGTGCAAAAATAATGACGTAATAATGTCGTTTTTTGACGTATTTTTAACGTCAAAAACGACATTATTACGTCATTATTTCTTTATATATATATATATATATATATATATATATATATATATATATATATATATATATATATAAGAAATGTACTTAACGCCTTCCATTCACTGCAGAATTCAGAGTTTCATAACTTCTGCATTCATCAGGTTCAATTTTTATTGTTAACACAACTTTGTAATATTTCTGGTTATCGTATTGTATTCTCTTGTGAGGATAGCTTTTTTTGTTGCCAAAATATTGAAATGAATTATAGTTTCTAATTTGAATTTAGATTACTAATTTAAGTTAAAGAATAAGATAGGCGATAAGAATTATAAATTTGCATTGATGAAAAACTGTGCTATCAAGAGTACGAAATAAGAAAGAACTTTTGGAAATCAGTAATTAATAATAACATTAATGTTATTATTAATATTACTAAACTAAATAAACGTAGTGATGCCAATAATAATAAAGAATGCCATGATAAATTAAAATTTAACTAACGAAATTAAAAATAATACATATCAATTAAAATAATCAATATAAAATAAATGAAATATCCAATAAAAATAAGAATAAAAATATGTAAATAAATAGAGCAATTAGACCAATAAATAAAAATAATTAATACAAATAAAATTAAATAAATAAATAAGTAGATTAATAATACTAAAACTAAAATAAGAGAAATGACACTAATAATTATGTTCATATATAAAAAAATGATAATAAGATGAAAATAATGGATTTGCAAACATTTTAAATAATGCATTGCAGTCTAATATCAAAAAAGTTTTATAGTACATGAAATAATATACATATATATATATATATATATATATATATATATATATATATATATATATATATATATATATATATATATATATATATATATAAGTTGATGTGGTTTTGTGCGGGGCTAGACTATTAATCTGGGTCAATGTGTTTGAGTAGAAATTTGGATCTACGTATGTGCTTATTAAATCATTTCATTACGATAATAGTATTTTTTTTTAAAATGTTTTTTCAGGATTAATAATTTCTACGAAGTAGATAGTTTGCATCTGTTGCCTTTTCTTGCGAAGTTTTTAGCATTTGTTACTTCTTTTCAGTTAGATAATTAGGTTTTTATTCTCGATTTTAAGTTTTCCAGAAAAAATTAAAAAGTGCAGTGCCTTAAATATAGTTTATAGTGCCTAATGTCATTTTTATTTCTGCAAGTCTATGTCTAAACTGCTTGTTTTTTTCAAAAGTAAAGACTTATTCAGAGATTTGTCGTTTAATGTGTAAGGTTTGCCTTTTTCTGCATTTTAATTATCCGTTTATTGGATGATATTTCTTTGCAGGTTATTGAATTGCCTCTTCAGAATAGAAGAATTTTAGGGTACTGTATACTGGTTCTTATAATTTAGCACAACTGTAGGCAACATTGGCTTTGTTTTTTGTTGAAGATCTTATTTAGCGTTGAATAATGAATGAGATTATTATGGATTAAATGAACACATCATTTTTCCTCAATTAGTTTTGACGTATTTTGTTTAAGTGCCTGTTAACCCATCGATTACGACTTTTTAGCTTTCTGGCGCCATTTATGTGATTGGATTAGAATTCGAAGTTCATTTTAAGGTTACTATTTTCTAGTGCTTCCACTTATTTGACTTGATGATTCTCAAAAATATTCATATTTCTGGAGTGTGTGGATAGTCTAAATTGTACCGACTTATGTAAATTATTCAGAAATCTAGGATGGGTTGGATTGATTACTGATGTGTCTTAGGTTGTATAAATATTTAGTATATGATTTGTGAAACCCATTAGAGAGGTCAAATATTACATACAGAAAACGGATTGTCTTAGCAATTATTTTGGTGGTAATTTTCAAACCATGGTCTTCGAATAATTTAATTTATTTTTGGACGGTCAACTTTGTGTGCGCTTGATTTGCGTAGGATTATTTTAGCGTCGTTCCGATAGATGATGATGTTTTTAATACGTTCTTAATAAAACTAAGAAACCAAAGAAATAGTATGCAAACACGCCATAATCAATCACAATAAAAAAAGCTGTGTTAGCTCCAAAACGTGCACCTGACGGATGCAGAAGGTAGGTATATGTATAAAAATCCGAGGTGTGCGCTCAATGTATTTTATGCATATTTCTTAATATATTAAATACATTTGTCATTTAAAATTGTGAATAGTTTTTTAAACATTATATATATATATATATATATATATATATATATATATATATATATATATATATATATAAAGAAAATAAAGTAAGATATATAATCCGGTGTTCTTATACATATTTTTATTTTTACAAAATAGTGCTCATATATATATATATATATATATATATATATATATATATATATATATATATATATATATATATATATATAAATTAGATATGTTTTAAAATTTATAAAAAATATCTTATTTTAGTGTTTATGATAAAATTAGATATTGTTAAATGTCTACCATTTACCATTAATATATTTCTTTTCTTTAATAATTAATTACATCAATTATTTTGTTTAATTTTCTTGTAAGCATAATTTTCTTGTTCTATTTTTATAAAATTTCATGGTACCTATATACACAATAACAAATCATACAGACAGGTATAATCCATGTAGATAAATAAATGCAAAAGATAAAAATAGCAACAACAAAAACAACAACAACGGCTATACTACTACTACTACTACTACTACTACTAATAATAATAATAATAGTAGTAGTAGTAGTAGAAATAGTAATAATAATAATAATAATAATAAATAAAATGTGAAATTAGATTCTTCTTTCCTTTAATTTCCTTTAAATTTCGTAGACTTTATTTAATTGAATTCTTTCATTTTAATTTTTTTTCTTATTATTTCAAACCTCAATGTAAATGTATGTTCACCGCTGTTATTTCATCTGGCAGTGGTCATTGTTACTCATACTAAGTTAAAACTTATAGTTTGTACCATTTCCATACATCTAAGCTACTCACTGTATACACTGCTCAATAAGGGACTCTTGAACCATGGTCTTCTAAATACATAACCTGATATCTCATGAGTAGAACAAGCTATTTTTAATGGACGAGAGTCGTCTTAGAGCTGATAATTTGAAAAAATATCCCCTTAGATGTCAAGTACAAAACACGAAATTTTACAAATCCCACTGATTGCGAACAAATATAAATACCGGATAGTCCGTCACCAGGGTCAACAAGATCCACAAATCTCACCGAGGAACAAGTCTGGAACCAAACAAATCAGTCACTAGAACTACAATGAGACACATGATCACAACATCTGAACTATTTCCAAATTTGGACTAAGGGACTCAATGCCAAATCAAATAGTAAAAAAGCGTGTCATTATATACTTTTTCAACTAACTCGAAAATCGAAAAAGAACACAGAGTATCAGGCATACCAAATATGGACATTTTGACATGAAATGAAATAAGAAACCATCTCTACCAAAATATTTTTTTGTAAATGACCCCGGGTAATTCCTGCGAAACAAAAGACTTAGGGGCAGATATAGATATGTTAAAAAGAATATATAACATTAACTATAAACACTGCCACGGTGTGCTGACAGTGTTCGAAAATTAAAACATTCCTATAATTTGAGAGACATATATAACAAAACCCATATTAAAAATAAAATTATCCTTGATAACGTCTAAACATAGTAAATTCATTTTCTTTATTTGTCTGATCAGTTATGTTGGCGGAATGTTACAAATATAGTCATTTTCTGAAGCAGCCTCTTGCAAACAATTTTCATATCACGTCAACACCTGCATGTTAATTCTTTCAATTACACGTATTTGAATGGAATGAGATAATGTTCATTCTATTGACTAGAGTGTTATTTCAGAGAATTGTCGCCGTTTCGAAGATGAAGAGACAGATGGGACTCAATAAACTTGTAAATGCGCAAGATACCGTGGCCTAATTTTTGTCTAACTTCATCAGCTGAAAATTTTTTCACCATTGAAGAGGAAATATTGTCACCATTTGAAGATGAAATTGGAACAGTGTCATTTTCCATGAGAATATTTTCAACACAGTCACATACAACTGCAATAGATAGACTATAAGTATTTCCAGTTGGATAATACCTAACAACAGGATGACAGTACTAGTCAGAATCTGTGAAATATTTCCGGGCAGAAAAACAGAAAACTAGATATTTCAACCCTTCTATATGTATGGTATATGATAATTCATGGCACTTTGATATTTCCTTTTAGTACATCAACAACTCTAGTTGTAATTTATGAACAGAGCTAGTTATATTATATGATAGATGACGGGATGTTATCCTCAATTTTAACGTGATATCTATCTTATATTATAGGTTTGTGTTAAATCCGAATGAGGATACTGTGTTTTAATATAGTGTTCACTATTTTCGATACACCACATAATTAAAATGATAGATGCACTGATCGTTTTTTGATTGATCTCTATCACTACATGGACGGCAGTAAAACCTCCAAGACAAAGGGGTTACTGAGTGTAGCAGGATTAGGGACCGGAACACTAATAATGAGCGAAAAGAGAAAAAAATAATTAGGAGGACAGTAGATATCAATTGATATTGAATTTAAATTTTTACAGATTGAAGTTGGCTGAAAAGAATGGAACCGGAAGGGAGTTAAACGTGCATAAAAAGTGAGAAAAGAAACTATTAACATAGAATTTACGGCTATATCTAGCCAGCTCAGCTGTAAATTGATAAGATCTTGATGCCAATCTAGCACAGCGCTTAAATGTTTAAAAAATGTAGGTACTTACCATGAAAGTATTTATAGAAAAGACACAGAAAGTCATCAGCCAGTTCAAGATCAATAATATTGCTGATTTTTCTTTGTATTTTATTAAGCAGCGAAAGTTAAATAACAGTGGCACCGGATCATATGTAGCAGTAATATTGTAATTATTCTATCATCTATATTTGACTGTTAATGGTCATTGAGCAATATGGAACTTCTAATCTTCACTCAATGAAAAAACATATTTAGAAATGACTATCTCGGATTTTTCGTCGATTTATTATTTGATATTTATTTTAGATATATTTAATTGCTTTATTTTAACAGATATTTCTGTGATTTTTTTTAGAAACAAATATATAAGTGTTAATCTTGTATATTATATCAGTCTTCTATAAGACAATATAAGCTGCTGAATTTCCTCACAGATGAACAGGCGACGTGTGGCGTCAGTGATGCTGCTTAAACGCATAGAAGTTGTGAATTTAATTGAGGGTCATATTTAAAAAAAATGAAGAATTTAGGAAAATAAAAACAAGACGAATACTGGTGTTTATAATGTGTAATAGTCATTTGAAATTTCTCTCCCACATGATGAGGAATTTGGGTTTGGTGTATTTGACACGAATATAACGTATTAAAAATGAGAAGGAAAAACTGGATATCATGCCTAGGTTGCTTGTTTGGTAGAAAAGATAATGTGACGTATTGTAAATACACATAAATTAGAAATACAAAATATATTATTATATGGTGAATCTTCAAAACCCATGTCTTTAAGGTAGAGAACAATATTATTTCATATTTCAAACTTCATTTTCGCACAAAATAACATTTAAACGTTTTCACTCCTTGCAATATTCTTCATATGAATATTATACACAGTAATTATAATTATGCATATTTAAATAGAAAGTTTTTGTTAAGTCATTTTGGCATTTACGACACATATCTTTTTAATAATTTTGTAAACATATTTACAAATGTAAGGATCTCGGCCAACTGAAATTAATGACAAGATGTCTACTGAAAAGCTTCGTTTGATTTTATAAATCATTTTAATTTAATTTTCATTTCACAAAACAAAATCATATATGTCAGTTTTAAAAATATCAATCATGGCCTCGAGTGAACTTGGCCTTGTGAAGAGCGAACCTCATCGTAACAAAATATGTTGTCGTATTTTATTTATTTTTAATAGCCGTATATATGAATTAATATATTTAAAAAGAATTAGATTATTTTGGAAAAGAAAGATTAATGCACAACCATGAAAATCTTTGGCTATATCAAATATCATATATATATTAGAACAATATATTGACACAAGCGTAGACTCTGCCAAAATCAATGAGAGAAATGTGGTAAAAGGTATTCCGAATGGACACAACCATATTATTAAATGTATTTCCAGTATATTTTTATGTATCCTTCGATATGATCCGACAAATTTAAAAATAAAATTACATACAACATTCATACTTTCAACATTTCATAGCAAATTTATTTTTAATTTAAAATAGATTTGAACTCAAAACTGCATTTTTGTTTCTTGTGGAAATCCCACGAATCCACTAAACTCAAGCAAACCAATTTAGTGATAGGTCTATGTCTAACGGTAATCTATTAACGACACGAAATGTAAATTTTTTTTTTCATAACGACATTTTTACAATGGAACGGTATTAAATGTATTCATAGATGTTGAAAAACTAAAATACAAATGAATTAAACCAGAAGCTGACAGATGTACATGGGGAAGAGTATGCAAATCAAAACTTAATAGAGAAAAAGAGACATACGGCAAAACGACATACGCACCAAACGTCAAGGGATATTATATAAGAATCTATGTGTACTAAATGACAATAAAATACATAATTAGCGAAAGTACTTAGCAACAACATGAATTGGTATGTAATGTAATCTACATGTTACTATTCAACTAACCGGCAAAATTCACATGGATATATAAGCAGCTGTGTGATATAAGGAAGTACATAAAATATTCAACTGGATCACCCAATCTAGATCAAGGGATTCGATTTGGTACTATTAAAAATGATGATTAATAATGGATCTCACTGTTCCTACAAACCATTGAGTAGATTTGAAAGAAGTAGGAACCCAGATCAATATGGCGACCTTGACTGAAAAGTGAAAATGTTGATGCAATTTAAATTCGCATTCGTGCAACTCGATACCGGCGCAACACGAACAGCCCTGAATATAATGGGGGAAAAAAAGGAGTAACTTGAAATTATCGGTAGATCTGGAGACTCTAAGACAAGGGTATTGTTCAAAACAGCTAAAATATTGAGAGTAATGGTCTATTATTGCTGAAAATGATAAATCTACAGCAATGGCAATGAAATGATATTCGAAAAAGAGAAAAACGTGCGAATGAATATCCGTGACTGCAGCTGGAATCGAAGAGGCACGCAACAAAACAATTGGGATACTAATCACTATCACTGGACGAAAAATTTTGGAGTTCTTGAATGCCCTTCAATAATATATGAGAAAATTTACGTAAAGAAAATATATACCCAGTGAATAATATTGACATATTCTATGTCAAATAAGAAGAAAAGTTTTTCATTCATTTTCATAATGGAAAATATCGATAAGTAAAAAAAAAAACTATAAATGTAATATAGTGCTGGGGAAATAAAATGAAAGTGCTTAAAACGTCTAGATTGAGATAAAATATCGACTAACAGAAGAAAGAAGGAAATAGAATTAAATTAAAAAAAAAACTCCAATGAGAATTTATTTATTTTAGAAATATGTATAGCTAAGAATTAATCATAAGCATTGCAACGCCGATGATTTTTTAAATTAAATATTGTCAGATATTAAAAACGAGAAAAATGCTCCAGTATAAGTTTCATCAACACAAAGGAATAATTGTAGTATCTGTGGAGAAAATATTGTGACAGTAGACAAAAACATCATTGTAAGCATTGAGTTTGCTGGAGAGAGAAAAAAACAGGAAAAGCTATACATTAAAATAATTGTAACGATTTTCTTTCTTCATATAAGTAAACCTTATTAACATAATTAAATGAGACATTCGAAAGAAAAGACTCATGTGTTTTCGGGATTTGTATATACATCTAAACCACTCTCTAATTCCAGACGACAAAGCCAGACTCCTATAGTCAGAAATAAAACAATAATTCGGATACTCCAAATAATAGGCAGGAATATATCAGAAAGCTACATCTGAATATTAAATAATGAGAAGTGGAAAAAAGAAAATGAATTTGTTTATATCAGTGGAGAACTTGGAGACATCAATCTTAGATACAGGGTTATAATATTTAGCATCTTTATACTTTGAGAATATCTTTCAACCATATCATGTTCAAGCACCAATTCTCGTTCGGTTGTTCAGTATCCAGATGAATGGTCGATTTAGAATATCAGCCGGTGTAAACATGGGTGTGCGACATGTGTGATGGATAACGACACAGAATCAGAAATCGGAATGTTGAGTTCGAATTCTAGGCGTATCTGCGTACAAGAATCTTGGGTATATAATGTTCATTCTTTACTCCCCCAACCTATTAGTTAAAAAACATATCTCACTCTCTTATCTATCTATCTCAATGTTCAAGCCTAGTATATAAACGTCATTTTGGCGGTATCGGTGGAATCCCAACATCCAAGAAATGAACTTGACAAACTCAAAAAGTGTAAGAATGAATATATACTTGGAAATGTATGTGCAAATGGTATAAGGATTACAGGTGACCGAAAGTGAAATAGGTCTGCTGAGTTCAATTTCTATCTGTTATGTCCCCGTTTACTTTATATTGTAAACAAAAAAAAGTGTGTGTCTTTTAGTAGAATTGATTGTGCTTTTCTTTCATCGGTATCACCCCTAGGTAATACAGTAAAGACACTGACAAGTAAGGGGTTACAATGTGTGGAGAAATTAGGAAAAGAAACATCAGTAATGAATAAAAAAGAAAAAAAAGAACAATCAGGACGACATAGATAGCGATTGACATTGTATTAAAATGTTTTGCAGATTAAAGTTGGCTGAAAAGCATGTGACCGGAATTGAGTTCCACAGATGAGAAAAGAAACTGCGAGTACGAAAGATACGGTGACATCTAACTAGCTCAACTGTAAATTGATGAAATCTCACCGCCAGTCCAGTAGTGTACTTAAATGCATACAGTGTAGATACCATAGCCAAGGTCTTATCCTGACAATGACAATGAAATTATTTATAAAAAGGTACATAAAGGCAACCTTATGCGATGGAGAAATCATTGAAGCCGAGCAGCCAGATCAGGACTGATAATATTCTTTGGACCTTATCAAGGAACTCCAGGATAACAGCAGGAGCACTGGACTATATTCTAAGAATTGAAGATTAGTAAACTTATACATATGCAAAATGCATTTCGGAAATAAAACGTGCATTAACCAGCATAGGGAACCGGAGCAGCTGACGAAGTAATGGATTCAATATAATTTTTCTAATTCATGTCAGCTGAGATCATTAGTCAAAGAAGGCGCAACGAATCATTTTTCTTTAGGATAGCATCGGACATTCAGAATGAAGGCAAAGAGGGTTCTCCCAGATGATTAATGGAGAGAAGTTATGTTTTGCAGGCATTAAAATTGGCAAGCCAACTTTTGCCCCAATTAAAGACAAACTTGAGGTCGTTTTGCATTGAAGTAAAAACTAGCCTCGGAGAAGTAGTTCAACATCAGTTTGAAGATGGAGGGGCTCCAACAGATTTTAATTCCTTAGGCACACCACTATGTTTGAATTAGTGGGTACGACGATAAACCACATCCGGCAGCAAGGGAGGGAGGTTTTGAGTGCCGTGTAACAACTTCTTTAATTGCTATTCTTCCTAGGTCCACTCGGGCACGCAGTGGTAGCACGTGTTAGGATCCCAAATTTAGGTAAATATTTAAATAGTTACCACCCGCCAAACGGTGTTCAGAAGACTAGGTAAGTATAAAAATACATTTTTATAATACAATTACTAGGAATATATTTTCATAAAAAAATATTATCAGGAATATATTTAAAAATAATTCCAACAATTCAATGCTTTCAAGAAAAATAAATTTCCGCATTAAATGATCCACAATGTGTTGATATGCCGCTAAACAAACAAACATGTCTAAAGTACATTTGGTACCCATACATAATGGTTTTGACATGAGATGAAAATTCTTTGAAACATGATTCGATTTTATGTAAATTTTCATTCATCGCATCAACTATTTACAAAGATTTCCGTGCATACACTCATTAAACCTCCAGCAAGAAACAGTATAAAATCTGAAATGATAAGAAAGCAAGAACAAAATTAATAACACTAATAATAATTATTATTATTAGTAGCAGTAGTAGTAGTAGTAGCAGTAGTAGTAGTAGCAGCATAAGCTGCAGAAGCAGTGTTAATATTATCATTAGCAGCATCAATAGTAGCAGTAGCAGTTTCTTTTATTTCTGTTGTATACGTATATCCTTCTGGGTCCGAACCAGAGACCTATGTTCAGAAATGGCTTCATGACATTTTCAACTGATCATTTCTGTTAAAAGATCATAGATATTTTACTTAGAAAAAACTCTTCGTAATGTGTGAGCTGTAATTGCAAGTACGATCTTTTTTATATATCTTTAAAGCATAGTTTACTAGTGTTCCCTTCAGTCAGTCAATTGGAACTTTTTGCAATAAATACGAGGGCTCCAACTATAATTGGAAGTATTAGTGTCCTCATGTACCACATTCTTTGAGAATTACACTTCACTATACTTGTATAATTTTTGAAGATCTTCAGAGATATTAGAATCTGTAGGAACTTCCACGCCACTAAGAAATCACATACCGTTTTGTGATATTAGATCACGATGTCTAGGAAATTAGTTATGATAGTTTTGTCCGTGTTTATTGAAAAATCTCATAATATTGTTGCAGGTTATATCTCTGTAGCCGGGCCCGTGTGATGTTCGCAAAAGCCTCTTACAGTTTCGTTCCGGTAAATATTGCATAATTTCCAGTGGAGATATATCCTAGTCTGTTTTTTTTTATATTCAGTATGTGATAACACTGCAACCTGATAAAGGTTTGTCAATTGTTTTCTTGATAATTATCACAGAAGATGCATTTTAGGTCAACACAATTTTTCAGCAAGTGAGCTTGGTAATTTCTAATTAACAAGAATTAGACTTGTGTAGCAATCATAAAATCTTCGTTTCAGCTTTTCACAATGCACTACGTAACCTCTTATTTTTGCTATATATAAATATATATATATATATATATATATATATATATATATATATATATATATATATATATATATATATATATATATTAAGGAATTAACATGGGAAGATTAGATTAATGTGTATTATTCTATTTATGATAGAATTGACCAGCAACTCTGACGGCACAAAAAATGCAGCTGACAATTTTAGGATTTTAACTTCCCGATGAGTGCAAGTGGAGTTGGAAAATGCATAAGGAACCAGAGAACATTCCTGGTATGCATGCGTTACAGAAAAGTAACTGATATTTAGACAGATACAAGCAGAAAACTGGATACAAAAAAAGCAAAAGGAAGGAGCCGTAAATATAAAGATAAACAGATAAAAGTATAATGATATCCCACGAGCGAGGATCCGTGATATGATTATTTGGTGATATTTGACGAGAGGAACTGAATCTTAATTTAGCACCTCCGAACGAATGCATCAGAACCAATCATATGAAACCCCAAAATGTCAAAAGCCATAAAAAGTGAAATCGTCTTTTTAAAGGGAAAAAATTGAAAAGGTAAGATTGTTTTAAAGGTTACAGAAGACAGACGAGATATATTTATCGGGGCTGTATAAAGGATTAATGGTTCCATATGGCAAATAAATACCATAGGAAAATTATAGGGAGTTTTTAGTAGTTAAAATAAATAGATAAACTATTTTATATTTTAATTAACTCAGAAATGAAAGAAAACGATATGACAGATTGAAGATTAACGATTAAAACTAAATCGATCAAAATGTCGGCATACATGTTCAATAAATCACTAGTGTTGAAATAAAAGAAAATACAAAAAATAAATAATTATCTGAACATTATTCCTCCATTCCTCTTGACACAGGCTCTCAAATATAAGGCGCAGGTCAACACCACGCGCCTTGAGGAAGTAGTGATGCCGTAAGTCAAAAGTATGGCTGCTGAAAGACATTATGTCTGGCCACAGTAATCTGCAAAATTCTGCAAAAGCAAAACACAATCATGACTCTCAAAAAACATCTGCAGCATCACTACTTACAATTGGCCACCTAACTGCCCAGACTGCAAACCTTTGATTATTATATGGGGGGCACAGTTTAACGAGATACTAGCAAAGCACTTTGTAACACTAAAGATGAACTAAAGTCAGGAATTATGGCAGCACCTACTAACTTAAGCCATCCATAACAAGGAGAACATCCAGGAGAGATGCTATAGATTCCCAAGTCATTTGTATGCCGTGGTTTAAGCCAATGGCGATTTTATTACATAAATTTTCTCTTTCATATTTTAAGATATTTTTGTGTGGTTTTGGTAAAATATATCTGTAAAATGAGATGTAAGCTTTATTTACATTTTTGCCTAATTTAGTCGACAATTTATCTATCGCACCCTATACAACTACAACTCACAAGCATCTTTCGGTTGTAATGTAAAACAGATGAAAATAAAAATTCAGTCATTTTATTTGAATAAGTCACCGAAACTGTTTTTGGTGAGTGAGAGAAATTACAAAAATAATAAATAAGACTGTACTGAAAACTGAAATTTGTTAAAACTCAATATAGATATTACCAGTTATGAAACAAACAAATAAGGTATTCAAGGAGACATTATCTTTTATATCATTGAAATGACTACCTCTACGACTAAAGAAAAAACAACTAGAGATGTTAGAAGTTTAAAATATCACTCTAAAATTTAAGAACCCGACGTTTAAAATTAAAGGATTAAAATTAAACGTTTAAAATTAAACGTTTAAAATTAAACGTTTAATATTAAACGTTTAAAATTAAACTTTTAAAATTAAACTGGAAGTGATAAATTTATGCAAATACTTAGGAACTTGAAACAAAATAGAGACATGGACTTTTCAGTTAGGTTATATGAAACGGGCCTATTGAACTAATGCATGAGAAAAATAACAGAAGGAATTTAATTAACCCTCAAGAAACCATCAGTTTATGACATTAAATTGATAAGAAAAATTACATAATGATTTTGAAATAAAATTCCATTGAGGAGAATATATTGAAATAGTACAAGAAATGTTCACCAAAAAAAAAAAAAAAAAAAAAAAAATCTGCTAGCAATTCCTAAAATTGGGAGACTCGAGAATGGATATCGACCGGATATATGTTAAGTTCAACCCATACTTGAACCAATACAACCCATCACTAAAAATGGTAGCAAAATGTATGTCTCTTTATACCGCTCCAGAGTTTACCTGACTCAACCTGCCATACTCTATGTCCACATGTGTCAGATCAGATCAGATCAGATCAAAAATGAGTTATTCCTGTCACATATGTGTTAGATTAGCTCATTTCATTTCTTTCTAGAAAAGAAAGGCGGAAATGTCACTGGTACGCTAGGGTTGTACAAATAATGACGGTGGCTAAAAGACGGAGTATAAGGTGGGGCGGGAAAATGATAAAAGCTGAAAATTTTCAAGGAGATAGAAAATGGCGATTGACATTGCATTTACATATTTGAAGATTGTAGTTATCAGGAAGTTAATGAAACGGAAGGGATTTCCACAGGCCGGAGGTGCGAGAAAAACTCTTGGAGCAGAAGTGGTTGTTACATTTAACTAATTCAACAATGGATGTGTAGGACCTAGATGACAATCAAGTAGCAGAATTAAACTCACGTAGTATGGGCACAAGTGAAAAGGGCTCGTTAGATCAGTTGCCATGAAAATATGTGTAGAAACGACAAAGGCAAGCCATCCATAACAGAGTTAAAAAAAAAAACAAAAAAAAAACATCTCTTTGAGGCTAATGAAGTATTTCCCGCCTATAACTATTTCACATTAGCTTCTTGCTACACTATCACTATTATTATGAACATATTCCTTAGTTTCACTTGTTTGCTCTTTCATAGCTTAGACGCACTATGCGATCTACAACAGGTGGAATAATCCTCATTCTCTGACAGTTTTTCCCGAAGAGAATCTGCTGCGGGAAACAGACCACTAAGAGGATAATCCCTTACCTCCTAAACTTCTAATATTCAAATCTTGTTTCAACCGGTATTTATGACTTAATCTACATATATTGTCCCCTCACCTTATTTCTATAAGACATCAAAATATAGTAACCCTTGAGTGTAATTTAGGCTTTATATTGGTTGCACAATGTTGTAAATATATAAGGTAAATAAAAATATTGTTGAACGAGGCTAATCGCAAATCAAAGTACATAAAGATTATACAAGAGAGCAAAGTAAAATTATTCAAGACATGCAGACATTGCAATACGCCGAAAGAAAACACGTACGTAAATTCAGAAATGTTTTAAAATGTATTTATATTGAGAGATCAGAAGATGAATCTAGAGAATGACATATAAATTGACACTGACATGGCTACATAAAAGAATCTGAGGGGAAAATTGTTTCTCTATTAAAACCGGTTCAAAACAGCGCAGTGACTCTCAAATATATAAAACCCTAACATAAAATCAAACTCGGCCACATAGCAGGTTTCGACTGCATGGAAATAAATTTTCGAATTTAAATGACATATTAAATGAATGTAAATATTTAACTTTATTTTACTAGGTGCTGAATGCCGTCCAATGGGAACTGGAGGGAAGACTATAGTATAACCAAAGGGGAACAATTCTATACCCGCATACCAGAATAGACCCACGTAAGAACATTTGAGACATGGAGATAAAATTGGAAATCACAGTCTCAGTCAAAAATCCAACCTTGATAATTGTAAGAACAGAAGTAGAATTTAAGATATATTATTTTTTTTATAAGGGATGCTATATAGATTCTGGGCAAGTATAAGAAGTTTTCTGATATACCATATTTTCATTTCTTCGATTTATGCGAATAGAAATGTCTAACGTGGTTTCATCAGTTTTTATTATTGCATAGAAACAAGCTGAAAGTAAGATAAGTAGGACAAGTTTTCTAGATAAGTGAGGAATGTATGGAATCTCATGTTTTTTTGTTTGTTTGTTTTTTTTTCTAGTGTCAGTGATTATCGACAAGGATTGTAATAGGCCAAATTCGCTTAGGGCTACAAAACACAAGAATTTGATCGCCTGAATCCTGAAGTGTCATGTTATGTAAAAGAAGAATCAAGTTAATATGTGACTCAATACCAAAGATTTACTTACCAATGCTTGATCATAATTGGGCACGTCCCCTAGTTTCTAGTAGAAATTCCTATACTCGGCATGTAGCTCCATGAAATAGAATATTTCGAGAGAGCTGTTTCTTTTAAAACTTAAAGGGTGTCACTGTTTTGGAACAATTGGGCGTCACAGAGAGATGTTTGAAAACACACTCAATGTGTTGACAGTGTGAGTGACATGAAGGTTTATTCTGATATTACACAGTCTTCCAATTTATACCTTTCTTAAAAGAGAATAAGAAAAATATGTCACCACATAAAGCACAATTCTTCTATCGTACATTTTCCTTTTGTATCCTTATTAATTGCTTGTTTGGTTGGTTGATGTTGCGTAGCGGCATGCCAACGCCTATAGGTCTTTTACTACTCAAATCTAATCGTGAACACAAGTGTATAGTTTAAGCTAAATACAGTAGCGGCCATAATATAAGGAACGGAAACAACAAATACATAAATATGTGTATTAATTAACAAGTAATGCATGATTAGCAATGCAATTTTTACCGAATAAAGATTAGGGTGTAATTCATGAATATGCAAAGTTACCAAAAATTACATAATAGTTTTTTTTTGTTTTTTTTTTTAAATAAAGATTAAATGGAACAAAGGAAATAAGCTACTGGACAAAAGTTAAGGAACGATGTTAATAATTTGCATAAACTTTTAATTTACATTGTTATAAAACTCGATGGAGCTTTCCAACAATAAGTAAAAGTTCATTTATCATTAGGACTTTATTTTTAAGCAATATAGCAAATTCTACACGCAAAGCGCTCTCTTTTGAATAAAAAACTCATTATCGTTAACTATCAAGAAAAAAGTCAATTTCAGAAATTTCTTATATTTTTCATAGGTTTAAAAGTGTTGTTCATCGTGTAATTAGTAGGTATAAATCCGATAAAACGTTTTATGCAAAAACAAAAACCGACAGACTTCCAGAAACATCGCAATGAGAAGATCGAAGAATTGTTAGAATATCTACAAAAATCATTTTGAATTTGCTACATCAATTTCCCGTAAATTTAATAAAGAGAATGATAAGATAAGGTAAACGGTTGCTCGCAGGTTAAAAAATGCAGGATTTCATGCCCGTACTCCAGCTTCGAAGCCTCTCATTTCAAAGCGAAACCAAATGGGACGCCTGGAGTATGCGAGAGAACATGTTATTTGGACTGACGCACAATGGGATACGGTTCATTTCAGTGACGAGTCCAAGTTTACTATATTTGGTTCTGAAGGCAAAACTCACGTACGCCATAGAACAGGTGAAAAACTGTCTTCTCAATGTGTCAAGAAAGCCGTTAAGTTTGGTGGCGGCAGTCTGATGGTGTGGGGAATGTTTACGTCTGCAGGAGATGGCCTTATCATCCGCATACATGGCAATATCATTGCTGAGATTTACAAAAGATTTCTTCAGCAGCATGTGGTACCAAGATTACACCATAATCTTTATGAATCTCCTATTTTCATGCAGGACAATGCACCTTGCCACAAGGCTCAGAAGGTTATGGCTTTATTTGAAGAATAACGAGTCGCCCTAATGAAGTGGCCAGCCCAGAGCCCCGACCTGAATCCAGTAGAAAATATTTGGATGATAATTGGAGAAAGGGCTCAGAAAAGAAACCCGAAAAACCAGGATCAAGTATGAGAGTTATTGAAAGACGAATAGGAGGGAATTACCGCTGATTTTTTCAATAAATTAATTAGATCATGTTGTCGACGATGCAGAGAAGTCATTGAAAATAAGGGGATGTTTACCAAGTATGAAATTTTGTTGATATTTTGTTCACAATCAAGAATTAACAAGATCGTTCCTTAACTTTTGTACAGTAGCTTATTTTCTTTCTTCGATTTAATCTTCATCTAAAAAAAAACTATGATATACATTTTTGTAACTTTTTTTATAATATTTACGCATTACACCGTAATCTTTATTTGGTAAAAATTTAATTGCTAATCATGGATTACTTTTTAAGTAATACACATATTTATATCTTTGTTTCCGTTCCTTACATTATGACAGCTACTGTATATTGTAAACGCAATTGTATGGCTTCAGCTAAAGATATTTCAGGTTAAGCACAATCAATCATTTCATATAGAAATGTATTGCTTGCATTTTCTACTATTAAAATGTATTTTTATACTTCCGTTTGTTTTGGGGAGCTCATTATTTGATCATAGTTGGGACCCTGACAGCTACTACCAGTCATTTTTTGGAATGGGTATGTGAACAACAGCAATTAATAGGTAGTTCCAGACTCTTCAGCATAAAAGTCCAAGATATATTGCTGCCGTATGTATTTTACCGTTGTAGCCAGGACTTTATAGTTATCAAACCGAGTTGCATAATGACTATATTGAGCATCCAATACTTTAGAAACAGCATAATTATTTTGTCCAGTACATCAATCACTAAACATCAACAATAATAACAACGATAATTATTGAAAAGAAGAACAAGAACACGAATAGAAATTACACTCTTCGAAAAACATTGGCATCCATCTGATTTGGGTGAGAAACATGTCGGAACGGAAGCATAATTGTTTCAATGTAATAAATAAAACGGTCGGAGAGAAAGGAATTCAACAGTGATTTGTTAATTTCTACGTTAATGTTTTCGGTGTGGAGATGTTTGTACTCTCACTATTATTTTCATTTTTGTTTTTATTATGATAAAATGTAGGTCGTTGTGCACTCCGGCCGTAACTTCAAGCAACTTCAAACTGAAGCATTAATTCAATGTTTCTGGTTCCGATGATCATGTCTAAGGATATATCCTCAAATTCTGATTTAGTACTGCTCATTTTATTGCTGTCCCTGTTTCCACTAATTTAAATCTGCATTAGCCGGCACTAAGATTGAACTCCCAATTACTGTGTCACAAAATTCACGAATTAATTATCTAATCATCTTGTTATGTAGATAAAAGCATTGGTTCAAGCAAAGATCCGTGTGAAATTATCTCGAGACCACGTCTTAAAACACCGTTTCCCTCGAGTTTTAATCTTTAAGAAATAGTCAAAGGCATTTGTTAACCGATTCATTATATTAATTACAAACAAAAGAAGATTGTCTGACTCTGGGTAAAAAAGTTATCTTTGCACAAAATAAAATATTCTGCAATTAGAATGTATGGGCCAGTGGATACAAGCATTTTAATAAATGCAGTGCAATGATTTTCTGAAGAAATATCGCTTTCCCTAATTATTTGTGGGTGTGCCCAATATATAAATGTAATTTCAAATGGTACTGGCGGCTAGACAATAACTCTAATCCTTACCATCGGAAAACCAGAATTTTGGCAGTGTGCTAAAACTGCTCATGTCTCTGGTGATTGTCAGTAGAAAAGAAACTCCCGAGCAAAAAACATGGAAGATATTGAGCTACCATAGTCCTAGTATAAGAAATGAAAGAACCGTAGAGGAAGTTGCATTCCAGCAAGGTGTAGTAGGACGATCTGATAATCTTTTAAATAAATGAAAAAGGGGAGAGATTATATCCTGCGCAATGTCGTCATCGACTATCTATACACTCACCAAGTAACTATCCCTCAAAAGCACATTAATGTTTTCTAACTTTACCGGCATCAGAAAAACAACCATATAAACCACATTAATTTAAACATTCTCAATAATAGATGGTCCATCCAAATAAAAAATAAAGAGAGAATAAGAGTTTTGACCAGCACAAGGCATAATATACGTTTAAGGATCATTTCTTGGACGTCATCATATCAATCTTCAGCATGAAGTCTGCTTTACACTCCTGGATACGTCTCTTATATATGAATAAATGTGATATGTGCCACTGCGTTTGTAGTAAACGTAGAAACCATTTCCATTCTTTATAATTAATCCAAAGCATATGATGATAGGTTACATTATTGATTTCAAAAGCTTTCTGCTTAACCTAAAACAGTTCTGTTTGTTTTTACGTTACTTATCTGCTTCTATCGCGCCTAAGAATTCTGTCTAGGCCCCCCAAATTTTCATACTTTTAATAAGCAAAAGCATGCTTGAGAATGTCGGCAAAGGAATCCTTGGTTAGCCTGATAGCGTGTGGTTGTGCTAATGGAAAATGTTTCCAAATTATTGTTCACTCTATCTGGCAATGGAAGATACTCCGAAACAAGACTCAGTGGTTAAATGTTGTCATATAAATCGGAGAGGCAAGAGGTAGTTAATGTTCGATCTCAAAAGGCAGGCCATAGCGTGTATCATCTTATACTGACTATCAGCAGTTTCACTCACGTTTACCTTTCAGACTTTTCGATACGTGCTCTCAAATAGGCGGGAGCTAATATATATATATATATATATATATATATATATATATATATATATATATATATATATATATATATACACACACACACACACACACACGAATGATACGAATCACCAAAGTCTAAACACACATATTTTATTTAAAATATTTATTCGAATTGCTCTGACTGAGAAAATTCGCCATCCTATGGTTTGTGATCCTCTGGGCAAACTGGATCTGCAAATGTATTCCATGTTATGTTTGACAGATTTTAGTCTATGCATCCGTTATAGTTACGTGGACGAATCTACCGAATTCCCATTCTCTCATTGAGCTATACAACGCCAGTTTAGCAGGCTTGCCGAAGCCCCAAGGGCATACTTGATTTGGTATCAAATTGTAGCCTTTGAAGCATGTTCCGTTTGCCATTTTAATCGAGATGAAAAGAAAACATCTTTGTGCTACTCAAAATATTACATGGGCAAAAACGCAGATGTTATTCGACTGCGATTTTACTTTTCAATTAGTTATTCTCATCAGGTATGAAAGGGAGAGAATGTTATAGACTGACTTTGTTCTAAAGTGAGGAAATTTCGCGTGACTGTAGCGTGTCTGATTGGCTAATTGAAGATACCACTTGATGTATCTACTTAGGAAAATGATTATGTACTATCGTTAGTAACCTGATATCAAACTACTGGCAGACTAGATTGTTCGATTTATTTATTATCTTTACTTAACTGACGTACTGAATGCATGCTCACTTGCCTCTAACCTATTGTTTTATTAATTATTTTGATTTATGATGGACATTTCTTCCAAAAGTTTGTTTGTGGTTAGAAAGTAACGATATAAATCGATGAAGCAATATGTCGCTGATATCTTTTTTAAAAAAGATTTTCCTGTATGTTCAATTTAAGTTTATTAACTTCGTGAATTACTAATTGGGAAACAAAGCTTTAAATACATTTAGTTGCATTAAAATAATCGTTGAATTATATTTTTTTTAAGTTATGTGTGACAATATATTCTAAGTCTTGATAGCCTTCTTAAAATTCTAGATATCGACGTCGTGCTAAATGTTACAACGGAAAATTAATATTTTTTTGATTATAGCATAAAAGCTATCATTATACAAGAGAATTTATGATGAAAACTTCGCTTTCGTCAGTAAATGTTATTCACTAAATCAATGATAGAATAAATAGCAAATATATTCCCCATCATCGAAAAATTTAAGACATATCGCATTTTTTACGTTTTTTAAATAAATATTTTATTTTTATTTATTAACAGCGGGAAGAACATCTCCTAAATTTAAATACCCGTGTAAAAAATTATATTACATATCAAACATTCAGAATATACGGGACAATATTTAGAGTAATTTTTTCTTTGTTTTGCTTTTTCTTTTTTATGTGCCATGCCCCTTCAGTACGTTGGCGATCATGGTCATCCATATTTTCCTGTCCTTTGTAGCTCTTAAGAAATTTAACTTTTCTTTTATTCCCTCCAATTCCTGTTCTAACATTCAATAACTCAAGTTAATCATGTAGGTTACGTGCTTCTTTCCATCTTTCTGTCAAACTTTCCAGTGAGCATCCGATACTGCTAGCCGATCTTCCTCATTACCTGCCTAAGAAATTTCAACTGCGGTCTTCCTGATGTTAAGTACAAGTTTACTTTTCTTTCTCAGATGCTCGGTGCCTGCTATCCTCAGCATCCTTCTGTAGAATCACATTTCTGTTGCTTTAACACTCTCCTTCGTTTTTGATGAGATTTTCCAGCTCTTCTATTCAATAGAAATGTTACTGTAATTTGCATTGATTTCAGATGTCTGATATAACATTGCACTTCAGTGAACGATAATAAAAAAGATATGTGGTGGAAGATCTGAACCTGTGAATACTGCTGAGTGAGATGTTCATAATATGACGTTAGTATCGGGAATTGATGCATGCGTTAAGTTTTCACATGACAATCAACTTTTCTGCTCACTGTTTTCACTGCTGCACCGGGTATAAATTATGTGCTTGTTAAGATCATAGAGTCGATAGGCTTCGGGATCTCAATTCTATGCGAATTGTAATGATTTCTGTCTTGGTAGAGAAGACCATCAGAGAACGATTGAGCTAATTTGGCTTAACTTAAGAAATGCATGTTGCTGGAAAGTATTTATTTTTGTCACTATATTTAAAAAGTTTTATTCCAAGAAAAGAAACGTCTGATTCAAACGCTAGATAAAAAAAAACAAACAAAAAAACATCGCATCAAGAAAATACACACACATACGCACACAAACACACACGCACACAAACATAAACACACAAAACAATATTTAAAAAACAATATATATATATATATATATATATATATATATATATATATATATATATATATATATATATATATATATATATATATGTATATATATATATATAATGCTCCGTTTCTCCTTTGAATAATTATACATTTTAAACTTAATGCAGTGTAAATTTAAAATTTAAAATTACCATTTTTATTTTTTTTAAATTATTGTGAACTTATAAGTTAGTTATAATGATTTCTAATTTAGTCTAATATTTGCATTAAGGCATTAATAAAATTATATCTATGTTTCGTTGTCAAGTTTTTGAATTATCATATACGTGTAATTTGATTTGCCATTAGTGCGTACGTAACAATATTTTCCCTACTGATAGGAATTTAGTTGGCTTTGAACTTTTTAAACTTTCTTTATTCTGCCATGAAAACCATCACTTGACAAGACACCTGAAATGATGAAAGAGAATGGCTTTCTTTGTAGTGATTTTCTGATAGGCTTATGTAATAATTTTTGAATAAAATCTATTTGCTCTACTCTGTATTAAGAACGTTTTTAAGAATAGTTTTTGGTTATTGGAATTTCATTCCGTACACATAAAAACACAAACACACAGACAACAAACACACAAAAACACACATACATCCGGCAATTATTTGTTAAGATATTTTTTATGAATATCCGAGAAATTTACATAGAAAATATGTGTTCCTCGACAGTAATCGAATGTGTATTCTATAAGGAACCGTCATATAGCCTGACGTGTATTAACCGATTCGGCCACAGGGGTGTGTACGTTTCGAAATGTCGATTTTTCTGTTTTAAACAAAATTCTCTATGATTTTCTCTCATACATTCAGATCTGCTCAATGCGTATTCAAATGTAAACAAATGACCTCACACGTTATCAAATGGACAAAATCCGACAATTATTCTTTAATTTTTTTTCTTTTTATGATGATAAATGATTCAGGTTCGATTCCTGTCGGAGAATGCGTATTTTCTATGAATATTTCTAGGACATTCAGGGCGGTAATTGTTGTTAAATCAGTTTGTTATAAACATAGCAGTTACATATAAGCATAAAAATGTCTTAATATACATATATACATACATACATACATACATATATATATATATATATATATATATATATATATATATATATATATATATATATATATATAGTAGATACCCGTAATGACCAGATATTATATGGCAGTGAATAATATTCTAATTATATGGCAGTGAATAATATTCTAATTATTTCATTTCTGAAATTTAAAAAAAAAACTATTAATACCATATATTAGTGTTTATTTATCTATACATTTTATTATTCGTTATTAATACTCCGATTGATATATAATTATGCCTTCATATATTTGATTTCGGTCAATCATTTTCATTAACACGCTGTTAAATTTCCAAAATGTTAATTATATTTAAATTCCTCTAAGGTGTGATGTTATATAAATGAAATACGTCTATCTGAATTTAGGTAAATACACATATATATGTATATCCGAATTTAGTCATACACAGAATTTCATATATATATATATATATATATATATATATATATATATATATATATATATATATATATATATATATATATATATATATATATATATATCGGATATATACGGAATATTTTAACATCGGAGAGAAAATGATGTCATAATATGCCATATTGAGAAGAATTAAGTTTTAAATGAAACCATAAAACACTTCCTAGAAAATATTACTTTAAAAGACGGTAAAAATCTCAAGTACATATGATAACACTTATGGAACTGAAAGCTTCTAAAATAAATTCAAAAGAATAATCATAAAATCAACAGTAGATTTTGCTGCGAAAGAATTAAAATATCGTCATCATGAGAGAAAATTGAGAATATATAAGATAGAAATGAGCTTTAATAGGAAAGATAACTTCAAATGTATTTGTATGGTAGTAATTGATTACGTGATTTGTTTATCATTGTCAAGACAATTTTAAAGAACATAGGGATGTTTTAAATTAATGTTCAGCGTGAATCTATTAGTCAATATTTTGTTTTGAGTTGCATCTGTCGTTTGATGACATGATGTAAGAACACATTTCTAAATTTATATAAAAACATAACGGATAAGAATTTTTTTTACATATAAAAACAAATTTACAATTAAATTAATACAACAATATCAACATAAATATCAGCATTAATAGTATGGGAAAAGTTTTCGTAGAGATGATGGAAAAATGCTATTAAAATATCAATAATATATATATATATATATATATATATATATATATATATATATATATATATATATATATATATTATATGCCTCAATGTAAAAACAGCAAATATTCATTTTACAAAGAAACTGACTATTTTAAATGTTCATGGGGATTATAATTTATATATTTATAATTGGAATTTGAGCAACATTTCCAGGGATGAACAAACCGCTCCCAATATTTAAGAACTAATCTACAAACAATTCTTTTATATATATATATTTCTCTATTGTCTGTCTGTGTGTCTGTCGTGGGCGTTGTTACCTCGCCCAGGCCGCATTTATCACCCGTTTTCGATGCGGTTTTCACCACAAATTTGCAAATGGCTGCCGTAAGAACATGACGGAGGCCCATTTTTGAGTTCGGACTCAGGTTATGAAAAAATTGATAATCGAAAAAATTGATAATCGGAAAAATCGATAATTGAAAAAAATTGCTTACAGAAAGAATGATCGCATTTCAATCAAATTTGACACCCTCTTAGACTCTACTATTAGAAGTGTTGTCCAGAAGTCTCATACCACGGACCCCTAAACAGCCCGAAAAAATCGATAAAACCCAAAAGCCGATACGCCCAGATTGCGCCTGAACCGCATGTCGGTTTGTAACAAAAACCTCCGGATTTATGAGGAGGATGTTGGGAGTCACCATGTGAAGTTACAACTCTGATCGTCCCCCAAAAGAGTGTAAATCGACAATCGGTCAACCCTTAAAAATGTTTTTCCGGTTGGGTATTTCCTAAATGCATATTAATTTAAGGTCACGATATGCGCGGGAAGAAACAGGTCAGTGTGTGCAGTGGAGTGGAAGAAAACATTTGACCTCAAATTCTGGAATCAGTGCAGGGCGATTGAAATTCGGCTTTTTTATTCCTGCTACCAGGTTTGACTTTGAGCCAACAAATGACATATTCGACTTTGTCCACACTTTTGCTTTAATCGTCGTATCTTACCAAAATAAGCACTTTCTTTATTCACATCTTCACTGAAAAAAACCTGCATACGTGCTGAGTGAAAATGGTTCCGCCCCCAGCAGTCCATTTTCCAATTCTTTAAACCTTTTCCCCTTGCCCAGGCCGTATCCCAGATCTGACGAGGAGATTTTGCGCTAAAACAGCAGGGCTTCCTCCCAATCTATTTCAAAGCTAATTCCGGCAAACGGTTAGCGGCTTTTCCTTGTCGCACAAACCAAACGAGCGAACGCTTCTTTGCAGCTCCTTGCATTCTCATCGCCGGCATCACGTGCGTTAGAGCCAAGCTGCATATGCAGCAGGAAGCTTGATCCCGTTTACGGCCAAGCCTGGCGCTTGCCAAATCATGCGCACGAGCGTGAATGCGCGCTAGCATTTTCCATTTTGCGTGAGCTCATTCATTGGTCTAAGTCATGGCCATTGTTCAGGCTCTACCAATCAATGGCAAGTAACGTTCCCTTTAAATACCTTCAGCGCGGCTGCATCCACACTCTTGATTTGATCGCCATTAACGCATCTGTCCTTAGATTAATTGACAGCTTCCTGCTACCGCAAGTTGCCTATTTACTTAAACGTTTGATTTACCCATTTTATCTCCGCGAGCTGTCTTTACTGCGCAGCACATTCCATCTTAGCGTTCCATACCTATTTCTACCTTTTCGTAGTTCAGTGTTGCTACTAGACAGTTAAATGTTGTCGGAAGTTACTTCTCTTCTGTCTTTACTACGCGGCCCTGTACACCTCAATGTTTCATAACTTTTTAACCTTCAAAGTTTCAACGTTTTGGTTGCGTAACCTCTTCCTACAGCGACGATTTTGTTCTGCGAAAAAACATGACCCATAGCTAGGAGAAGCATTTTCCATACTGCTCCACTGCATTTTTAGTTTTCTTATACAACGAGGTTGCACCGCTTCAGCTTTGGCATTAACTTCTATTCGCATTCTTACACAGCATTTCTACAACCCTTCAAATGGCTCCTACACGACGAACATCCGCACGTCAGCAACTGAAGACCCCTAATACTGTTAACGTTACACATGCAGAACAAGCGACAGCGGAGGAGCACATAATAACTCAGGTTACAGATGATCATATAGCGTATACTTCAACCTCTGCTTTGCAATCTTCCGCCTGCTGTGGAGATGACCAAACCGGCAGCTCTGCAAAGGCTGCAAAAACACTCAGGCGAGGTAACCTTAGCAGGCGTTCTAAAAAAGCCTCACCGGGTAAGGGGAAACGGCAGTAGGATTACATTGAGTGCGCCTCCTTGGAGGAGAAGCGGCTGGCGTCTACTTCAACCTCTGCTTTGCACTCTTCTAAGTCCCGTGGCGATGACCGACCCGGCAGCTTTGCTAGGCGTGCCAAAATAACTGGCGAGGCAACCTTAGCGGGTGTTCTAAAAGAGCCTCTGCTGCAAAGAGAAAGCGGGAGGAGGAAACCGATGTAGAGACCTCTTTGATGCTTTCCAGTCAATCTCAATGGAGGCAGTATGTTTTGTCAAATGAAACGCTTGGTGAGCGTAACTACCGTTTGTACTGCAAATCAGTTTACACATATTCGTTGAAAAGTAAAGAGGAAACTATCTAAACGCTTGCAAAACAAAAAAAAGCGGCTTCATCACAAGCGCTGTTGCGGTTTCGACAGAGCCCGCCATCCAAAAGCTAATCTTAATGCAACCTACGCCGCTGCAACTTCCATTCAACGGTCCCAGGAGACCACGGTTGTGAAACCCGCACGCCATGCAGCCGACGCCGCTGCAACTTCTGCTGCAAGGGCGTCGGAAAGTTCCGCGCAAAAGCGCACAAGGCAGCAACACGATGAAATTTCAACTTCAGCTGCTAGAGCTGTAGAAGGACCTACTGAAAGGCTTGAAACGTTGCAAACTGCTATGTTAGCAATGCACAGCTAGGTCTCTGTAGTCCACTAAAGCAGTTTTGGTTTAAGATGTCGTTCAATTATGAGCCAGTTTTGAGTCTTTCCGGTCGCAAAGACCTCCAAATTGGATCCATTTCAGTTGTCTGTGGGCATTGCAATGCCAAAAAATAGTCTGGAGGGTTTGTGTTGCTCAGACGGTTAGGTACAGTTGTCACCTTTTCAAGTGCTACCTGCTCCGTTGAAAGCTCTGTTGTAGGGTTCCAGTCCAGACTCCAAACATTTCCTCGCAAAAGTCAGACAGTACAATAGTTCCTTCCAGATGACCTCTTTTGTTGGTAATGCATTCCGCGAAGTCGGTTGGAATCACACCTTCAAGGTTCAAGGTCAGGTTTATCAGCGCATTGGATCTCTTCTTCCGGAAACTGCCACTGAATCGGTATTTCAACAAATAGCTGACTACAATCAACAGGCATTATTCCCGAGAACAATACAGGCCAGGACAATCATCCTTGCAGGGATATCATAAAGACTCTCCACAAAATGCTCTACGAGACAAACAGCTATGTCCTCAGTTTTAAATATGCTCTCGAAAATAACACTTCTTCTGATTTCATTATTGTAATTAATGTTGAAAAATGGCCTCAGGGAGAGCACGAACGTCGTTACAATGCTCCCGTAAGTAACGAACTTTTCGTCATTGTCAGCAGTGTTCAGCACAACAGACGTGACATTGTTATCGAATCGCGCGGCAGTGTGCTCCGAAGAATCAGTGAAACGCACCACAATACCTAATTCTCTTCCCTTACGGAGAAGATGGGTACCACGTTGGCATTCTGCAAAATAGGTCAACCTTAAAAACAGTGTCTTGCAGGGCTTTGTACGCCTACTTATTGATGGTACATGAGAGTGCATTAAATCATCTTCCTCGAAGCCGACAACTTTTCCATCAATTTATAGTAGACATGGCTGCTAAGATGGAATCCGAAAGACTGTTACATTAGATTGAATCAAACCAAGTTTCGCTGCGACTCTTACATTCCCCTCCGTGATGCTTTACGACATGACGCTGATCCTCGCAATATAGGCAAGATGTGCATACTACCTGCAATGTTCACAGGCAGTCCACGATACATGCACACGAGGACGCAAGACGCTATGACATACGTTCGTAAGTACCGCCGATCAGACATATTAATAACTTCCACGTGTAACCCAAAATCGTACGCAATTGCTAAAGAACATATGCCAGGGCAATCGGCCTACGACCGTCCAGACCTCAATGCGCGCGTTTACCATGTGAAGTTGTGAAAGCTAATGGATGTGATTACAAAGGGTCAGATTGTTTGTGAGGATGAATAAAGGAACACATCAACGCGCCTGCCGACTCGAGAGCAGGCTACGTAAAGTTGGCCGTATAAGAAGCACTGCTCCTCTAAGTGTACACTAGTGACAGACAGTGTTTGTCCCTGGGCCTTATTAATTGTCATAGCAAAACAGGGTGCGAATGGGAATGGTGATCTTCTGAAATACAGGGTACATCGGCATCTGATTGATACAAATGCATCCATGGGATAAGCACTTGCTCCCCCTTACCGCATTACTGTGAAGCATTGAACTCATCGCCAACTAATGTATAGTTACAAGCACCAATTGTCTCTCCTCATATCACCATACCATATGTACAGAAATGATTGACCCCGACCAGATTACGAGCCATTTCAAAAATGCGTACAAGACAGCTTCGTGCAGCAAAAAATAGATAAAAAGCTCCAGTTCGGCCCTACTATCTGCTGCCAGTTTTTAACCTTTCAAGCCAAGCTGCAATTAACGTCAAATGCCGATTAAACTTCCGAGATTTACGGCGTCAATTCGTAACGGAGACATATTTTCAATATGGACTCAGACTTTCAAAAAATTGGTAAATCGGCTGGTACTTGGGCGGATTACATTCTAAAATTTCGGCCGTACTTTACAATTCAAACAGAAATTCCTACGCGGCCCAGTTAGAGGTGTCTTGCATAGAATGCCGTGTGACACCGTCGTGACTCAAAAATCGATACAAACCTCCGTGTTGACCATGTCCTCAGCAGTTCATTTCCCACTTCTTTAAAATTTGTTCTTTCTCTCAGGCCACATCCCAGATCCGATTTTTCAATTTACGTCATTGTGGCCATGCCGGAGCCCGGAGGAAAAATTCGCAGTGTCAGATAAGCAAGAAGTAAGGCTTGTAGCAGCATCAGCACGGAAAAGGGCACCCCTTTAAAGGCAAGGAAGGGCAAAAATATTTTAAGTCAAGTGATAGCGATTGCTGTATGTGTAGTACGATTTTTGAAACAAGCACGGCCAACGCCGGGCCATACTGCCAGTATATATATATATATATATATATATATATATATATATATATATATATATATATATATATACATAAAATGATGGATGTGTGTGTGAGTGTATCTGTGTGTGTGTGTGTAGTGAATGCAGGACCGCCATTTTCGAAGGACCGACTTTGCATTTCCCAACACACATCCATAGTGAAATTAATCGATTTTTTCATGCTTCTACGGCAGTTTTCATGTAGGTTGCGCCCAATTATACTGGCCAGAGTGAGAGCCAATAGCTGGCTACCACGAATATGCATGAAGATTCTATTAACCAGCATGAGAGTCAGCAGCTGACTAACACGAATGTTAACTAGCATGCAAAAAAACTCGATAACTGCATTCGTCGCAAGTGGGAAAAATTTAAATCTGCATAGCACTTTGCTTCAATTTGATCATTCACTTTCTTAAACTCAACGTTGATTCTGATCCAGCATAACTGGTTTGGGAGTGAAAAAGTATTCTTTATAAAATTCTTTTTTCATTCGGTTTTTCCAGTTACGAGTCCTTTTTTAAATCTGATCGGTTTGTGCTCATTTTGTTTAGTTCTTTTTTCGTAACAGATTTAATGTTTAGTCTAGAACTTAAGAAAATTCGCAGTGTGAGGTAGGCAAGAAGTAAGGCATGTAAGCAACATCAGCACGGTAAAGGGGCCTCCTTTAAAGGCAAGGAAGGGCAAAAATATTTTAAGTCAAATGATAGCGATGACTGTATGAGGCGTACAATTTTTGAATCAAGCACCGCCATGCTGCTAGTATATATATTAACGGATCGTGATATGTTTATGCGAATTCTCTCATCTCAATGATGTTGCCTGTGCTGCACGTGGTGGCTATATTAAACACTTGTACGAAAGACAATAAAAGTTGATTGTCAGGAGAATCCTTGTGAACGGATGGAGTTTTCATTGATTTTACTTAGTAAAATATTGCGTAACAGGTCATTAATTTTGAATAACCCTGTTTATAAATACCCCCACCCAAAGAAATATGGGGAATAGGAACTCTGAAGCCTAGTAGCATAATCCAGAATTCTTATTTTTCGTCAAATGTTGTCAATCACTTTCGAATGAAATGTAAGTTTTTGATTAATTTAATATTTTTCTCTCGATGCACTGCAATGTCTTCATAAGTTTGCTTGATTTAAAAAATTTTTTTTTAATATATACATGCATATATATATATATATATATATATATATATATATATATATATATATGCGTAAGAGTATATATATATATATATATATATATATATATATATATATATATATAAGGGAGCAGAGTAAAAAACACAATGTGATGAAGGCAAGCTTCTCATTTCTGGCATCGTTTGTATTATTCTAACAATCACCTGTGAAAAATTTTAGGCCATTTCACGCTAACTTTATCTACAGTATCCTTATCGACCTTTTGTTTTTTTTCCCCTACACCAACATATATATGTAATTTTTTTTTGAAAAGACACTAATAAATTGTATATTGCTGACTTCAATTTAATTCCAATATTATTCAGAATGAACATAATAAAATAGTACAATTCAATAATGAAATCTTTTTGCGAGGCTTCCGCATCATTTTTCTATAATATACACTTTGTCTAATATATCCATCTCTTTCTTTGTATCAAGTCACTTCAGTGCAAGCTTCTGTGATCACTTTTATCCCACTCTCAACCGCCAGTTTATTGGTTGGCGCAAAAATGACATTAACCTCTGATCTGATAAAGAACCAATTTAAGAAAGCTTACTCTTGAGTTCATTCATTAAGTTAAACATGGAAATGCTAGTTTTCTTTTGCTTGCTATTTTAGTTTGGGTGTCACAAATGGACTTATGTTAAATACAGAAGATACATCCTTATTCCCATCTCCATTTTCCTCATTCTTATCATCAATGTACTTTCTTGTCAATAGCAGCAACAGAATCCTTTTCTTCCTCATCAAATCTGTCAGTGTATTCTTGCATCTGCTGATTCTCTTTTCTAATTTCTTTTATCATGGAGTCAGCTATTCCTCTTACTGTCATGTGGTCATCTGCACACAAAGCAAAATGAATTTGATCTATGTTGGCGAAGTTTGCATTTTTCTCGACATTCTTCACTATCGTAGTCTTATTATTATTCAGGCTTTTCCTACATAGCTGGAAATTAAATATATTCCTTGAGCTGGGTGTTACTTTGAGTGTGTATCTTGATGCAGAACCAATGACAATATAATGCCGTTAGATTTCATCTTGGTATAGGTGTTGCTTCATAAAGGCTTGGTATAGATGTTGCTTCATAATAGGATACTACTTCATAAAATATTCCACCATGACACGCAGAAAGTCTCTTTGATCTGCTTTCCAATGGCATCATTCTAAGGAGATCTTGGTTTACCATGATTGTGATCGAAAGTGGCGCGAAAATGCAGCCCATTTTCGTGAAGCTGACAGATGAAATAACGGAGCAGGCAACTAAGTAACAATTCAAGATTGTGAATGGCTCCATTATCGTGTTTCTACGCTTACATTTGGTCCATCGTTTACAACACATACAATGGAATGCTGGGTTAGATTTTTCTCAAATAGAAATTCCTGAATAATTTTTGAAATCTACTTTTTTCTTCCAGTTTTGTTAGTCACATTCGTGAGATAATCATTGCCTGGCAAAACCATGATGTTATAATGATATAAAAGCATCATACTTAGAAAAAAACATTTATTGATCTTCCGTTTGCTTATCATCTTAAGAGTGGCGTATTTCTTAACATGAAAATACAGTGACGTCATATTTTCAAATCTGGCCATCTGAATTTCTCGTCTCTTCAAACGGTATTTTCCCCTCGCGTCTTGTAAATTTTGTCCAATAAATTGACACTTTCCTTCTTTTGTGATAATGTCATAGTCAGTTAGGGTAGTAATAGCAATGACAACCGCAGTATAATCACTAATCAAGTACCGGGTACAAGAGTCAACCAGTGTGAGGAGACTTGTTTTGTTCTGTGAGCTGTTGTTTGTTAGAGCTTTTAGATCGGTGATAAAATGACTTTGACCAAGCTGTCTGCTGGCTCTATTGGCATCATGCTTCTCTCTTATCATCATTATGTCCTACATAATCGTCATTTTCATGTCAATCCCATTTACAGGTTTCTTCTTCTTATCAATTATCTGGTCAAAGAGGAACTGCATTTCACGTTTGGGAACATTTATATCAGATGATAACTGTTACACGTTTTAACTTTGCACTTCACATTCTGAAAGGGATATGTGGACAGTAACAGATACAGATAACAAACAACTCTTTCATTTCTTTCAGAAATAAAGCATTTTGGCCAGAGTATCTTCCTTATTATCATTTCCTCTAATGAACAATTTTCTCAAACTTCCTTCAATAGTTTTCTGGCTGGGAAGAGGAACAATCTGTCTCTAGCTAATTGATTTTAGAATGTTTTCGTACTGAATCGTATTTGTTAACGTAATGTATGGTTTAGTTTGGTACATTTTGTTTAACGACATATCAACCTTAATGGGTTATTTAATGCCGCCAACATTTTTAGGATAGATTCGTATAAGAAAGAATATGTATTCTTTCGTTTAGATTGGTTGCATTTTTGGGTTTTTTTTTTGTTTGTTTCACGGCATATCAACCTCAATGTATTATTTAATGACAACAAAATTTTTTATTTCTGGTAATATTTTCTTTTGTCAAAATTTGTATTTCTGGTAATATATTTCCTTCAAAATTGTATTGCTGGCAATATTTTTTTCAAAAAAGTATTGCTGGCAATAGTTAACTATTTCCCATAAATGGGACCCAAAAAGGTGCTACCACCCCGGCTCAGGGTGGAACTCGGAACACCAGCAATTAAGAGGGGGTTCCACGCTCACCAAAACTTCCTGATCAGAGGCCTTGCTGCTAGACGTAGTTTAACGCCTTATCCAGGTGGATAACGTAATGTTAATAGATTGGGATCACAGGATTTAATAATTTCATTTTCTTTTTGGTGGTTACTGACTAGGAATTATAAAGAAGCACTTTGAAAGATTTTTTATTTCTATCTTTATAAAAAAAAGAAACAAGTAGGATGTAAATGTAGGACCGACAAGCACACCACCCCAAGAAATAAAAATAAAGGATAGAAAGTTGGAGATGCCCACCTCCTCCCCATTAATCCCAATATTGTGACGCTTGTGGTATACTCCAGAATTCTAACTTTTGGACAAATTCGGCGTTAAAATAACTCCGAATGAACTGTATATGTTTGTTTTATTTAATATTTTTCTCTTAATTCTCTGCAATATCATCCTATCTTTGAGTAGACACACAAATATACACGTTTGTACTGCATCATGTGTGTTAACTTAATATTATGTCTCGCAGAATTTAATGGTTTGTTTTTCTTTTTGACTGGAGAATATGAGAACGCAGGTTGCATGATTTGTTATTCGGAGTTAACTTATGTTAATCAATCAATTTAACTCCTCAGTTAAGAGGTATATATAAATGTTTGTACTTGGACATATAAGACAGATCGACTCTCTAAATAAGTTATGTGAAATCCTATTTTTTTAAATAATTAATCTGGAAGTGAAGCCCGGATTGTTTTTCGTTTTTGCTTTTGTTTTGCGTAGACAGGCTCTCCTATCGCCAGGTCCATACTCTTCCCCTTTTTCTTGAACAGGGTTAGAGGCTTGTTTCCTGTTTAGAAAGGGGTTCCCGTTTCATTTCATTTTCTCTGGCTTTTATAGCGGTGTTTTCATGACTCATCCTGATATGCGTGTATGATGGCTACATCTCATTCTGAGGGTACCGAGGTGGACGTTTTCTGTCCACGACTGGTTGAGAGTTTCTTGCGAGTCTGCTCTGTTAAGTATTTGCCCAAAGTCGGGATTCTTACAATGATATGTCGCAAATGGAAGGTGTAACTGCAAGAATTTCCGTTGGGCAACTCAAAGCCTCACTATGTTGCAGCGGGCACCAGTTTCCTTCCTACACATATTACATTAGAAGACCGACTGCTACTACTGTCCTAGATATTTCCTTACCAAAATAACATATCATAATTTTAAACAACCAAATATATAAACCTAAAGCAGCTCAGTAAAAACACCTAAACCCCTTAACCTTTCTTTCTCGAACATCATAGTATTAGTACCAACATCTTCAGTGTGGAATCGTTCATCTTCGAAATTTCTCCGGCCATCCTTGCTCTCTGCGAAATTAATCTTAATTCTTCAATCCCATCATCTGATTTCTCTTTTCCTGACTACCTTTGAAATGAATAGGAAATGGCCTGGGAGATTATGTCCGCGAGCATCTCCTGCTGGCTAGGGAACTCTTTGTTGAATCTTTCAAACTTCCTCAGTTGCGTCTATGTCTCTATCTACGTTCACTTTCCTCTCAAGACTGCTTTGTGCTTGATAATATTTCCAATAATATAGACAAGTCTATCTCCCTACACTCGTTTCCAAATATATTTGAATTCGATGAATTTAATACCTACCATACACGTTGGGTTAAACTCTCAGCCATTGAACTCGCTGGCATATATACAATTCATTTTTCAATCACTCAAACTCCCAAGAGACTGATTTCCCGACGCTACTCGCCAGTAACTCTGACGGGCACGCTTCTATTATCGGCCACTTTTTTTATCTTTAAGCCTGATGATTTTCGTTCTACAAAGCTCATTCATGTTTGAAAATCTGATCACGCGGTAGTATCTGTAAACATCTCCTTCCGCTCCCCAACCATCCAAGGACCGCCTACCAACAGAATATATTTCTGTTATAAAGGAGCATATTGTGACTCGTTACAAGATTTCCTACGTGACATCCCTCGGAATTGTTTTTCTTCATCCTATTCATCCTATTCAAAAATGTGAGTCTGAGGTCACTGAGTGATTGTCTGCATCAATGCTTTCATTCCATCAAGGAAATACCAGGTCAAACCGCGTTCATTTTCTTGGTTCTCAGATTGCATGCATGACCGCTATAGCCTAGATGAATTACTTCTTCCTGCTGTGTCAGGGCGAAACGTCTGATTGCAACAGGCGTCGCTTTGTCTCTGCTCGTAAAGAGTGTAACCCTGTCATCAATGGGACCGAATTAATTGTTTTCTCACAGAATGTAGCAATGATCGGTGTCACAAAGATGTCAGAGCTGCAAGGTACGACGTGAGTCAAGGTTGGATGTAAAGAGGAGATGAAGACGAAAAGTGTATCCATCAAGATTATTTAGGAAACACGTAGGGATGCAAACCATTTGCATGTGAGTTTGAAAGACGGAGAAATTCAGGTTTTGGCTCTCAGTGACAAATCGAATGATCCACTTGAGCATGGAGAGCATTAAATCAACGAACACAAATATATTTTAAAACGGTTGTAGCTAAATCCCTTATTTATATTATCAGAATTATTATCTAACATCCAACAGATGAGATGCACGGAAACGGTAAAGAAAGAAGGGACAGCAGACTGCGTTTAGGAGAGAAAGACGGATGTACGTGTAAGGATGGTGTGTTCCCTAGCCATCATTAGCAGAAACGTTTGTTGTTAATTGCCAGTACAATATTCTTCCTTGCCTTAGACGCTAGATATCAAATCAGATATCAGTTGACTGTCAGATATCAATTAACTGTCAATTGTTAATTGCATTAAGAAAACGTATAAAGAAGTTAAATTACTGTCGGGGTCAAAATATATTTGAAAGTGCAAACAACGCGTGAATTAGAATTAAATGGACGAAAATAATATTTCAAAGGAATAGAAGGAATACAAAATTGTGAATGCAGGTCTGCGTATAGAGCTATTCATTTTCATACGGACGTGTGAGAAATGTTCTAATGAAAGAAATTGAGAGATTTACCTTGGAGAGTTTTCGTTATATTTTGCTCGGGTAGATTTATTCCACAATACATTATTACATTTTTCTGTAGAGTTCTGTGTTGTATTCAATGAAGAATGGATTTCACTGCGAAACAAAAGCCACACACAGAAAGAAAGGCGTCAGTACTTATATCAAATTCAACACGTGTGAAAATAAAAAAAAAACTGGATTCCCTTTTTCATAAATATTTCTTCATAACGCCATATTGCGAGCATAGCTGAATTTTGTAGAAATTGCTTAATATAAATTTGAAGAGCCAAATCCACGTTAGCAGTTGACATATATATATATATATATATATATATATATATATATATATATATATATATATATATATATATATATATATATATATGTGTGTGTGTGTGTGTGTGTGTGTGTGTTACAGAGAGAAAACTGTACAAGATATTACGAACTATATTCATGAAGCTTTTCAGCTTGGTTATCAAATGTACTTGAAAGGAAATGGCATAATATAGAAGTTGACATTCCACACGTATTTAAAGGAAAGGATAGGAAGAAAGCCCTTAACAGTCTTGAAAGTAGAGATAATGATTAGTAGACGGGAACATCCAAATTTCATGGAATATTCTTTTTAGAGAAATATGTTATAAATATCAACCGACAGAAGCACTGACTATTCTATAAATGAATTCCGAATGTTTCCTCATAAGGAAACTACATATTACCATGAACGTCTGTATATAGGGATAAGTATGTAATATGAAAGAGGAGAAAGTAGAAGTCGTCAGTGACTAGTATAGAAATTATTACATTATCTAAAGAGTTAAATATTAGCTAAGTTTTTCATTGTCTACCACAATGTCATAATAAATCAGGAGTGTGTACATCTTCATCTCCAGTATTCTGTATTTTCCAGAGCAGGGAAAACAATTTATACACAGTTTGGTACCTATACATTTCCTCTTCTATGCTTTGTACCGTTTAAAGACGTAGTGATGAAAGGTCTTATCAAATTCCATCCATTGTAGCGGTGAATAATATTTCGCTTCTTACCATCCCTTCTAATCCTTGTTCTTCCGGATAATTCGGATTCGATAATCTTCAGGTGGATTATTCGTTATTTTCCTTTGTCTTATATTTTTTTCTTAAATATATCCTCAGGTCGTTAATATCTCCTAATCCAATATGTTCATTATGTGTCTTAGAGTTTTAAAATTACGCATTTTGATTAAATGTATGAGTTTTAATTTCGTTTCCATTTTCGTAACAAATTTCTTGTAACTAGCATGTTCAGTTTACGATATTCTCAGCATCGTTCTGTAAAATCCGAATTATATCTCTTCAAGATTTTTTTCCGTCTAGGAATAACTCATCGGCATTCATTGCCATATGGAAGGGGTAATATATAACACTTCAGCTCTCCTCTCTTTGTTTCTAGAGAAATGTCCGTTTCTTAATACTTTCTTTAGCATTTGGGACGTATTTCACTATTCCAATGCGCCTTCAGATTTCGATGTCATATTGCCAGGTTTTCATTTATAAAATTCCTAGATATTTAAATTTTATCATTTGCTTTGTTTTTGTCCTTCTAATTCGTAGCATTCCTTCTGCTGACAAACATACATTCACTTGTCTTATAATTGATATTTAGAACTTTCTTGTGACTTTCATTTAATAAAAATATGTAATAGTTCGTGTACTTTTCTTTGTCAATCTCCTATCAACACTATGTCATCTGCATATTGTAGAAGTCAAATACCTTACCTTCTAAGATGGCTGCCTCCTTGTGTCTCCTTGTAGAAAGGCTGGCCAGCTAATCTAAAACATTTATCCGAGATTACCTAACACATTTGCTAGATTGGACTCTATTCACCCATATATCTCTACATTAAAGGAATAATTGTGTGTATTTTTTTCCAATTTGAGCGACTACACGAGTCTATCTACGTGTCAAACCGCATTCAATTAACTATCATCCAACACATATCTTATGTTGTTGAGAGTGTGGTTAGACCTTCAATCTCTCAGGAAGGCTTCTGAAGTTTACACAATTCCAGTGAGAAGACACAAGCTTGTATTATGCCCCTTTTTGTGTATTTATTGAAAAAATATTATATTCGTATACAGTTGGTCTAGTCAAAGAATGAATTCTTTATTGTACTAGTATCTTTCTCAAATAGATCTCTCTGTTCAATGTTTTGTTTTTTTTGAGTTGTACCATAGATACCAAAATTTTATGCGGACCAAATATGTCTTCGGTAATCATTGAGCAACGTAGTTTTGTATATTCATTTAAATCATTAATTATTTTAGGTGATATAAATTAGTATCAATTGATCTGTAACTTTATTTAGATTTAATCGGAATATCCCTGTGTATTTTATTCGGGAAGAGAAGGGATGGTAGCAAATCTTTACTCATAATGCCATGACTTAACAAAAAAGAAAAAAATGTGTCGTATATTAAGAATAACGCTTTTTCATTGAACGAATTCTTTCGAAAATTATTCTAAATTTAGATGTAACATTCTACTTGAAATCAATATTTTTGGATATTGTTTACTTGTTTCCTTACAAGACAGAAAAGCTATTTAGAATGCAAGAATATGGCCATAATTGTGATAATTACATCTGAAATATGAATTCTAATATCATTTATGAATTATTCATAAAATGCCGTGGAGAGGTTTAAGTAATAGAAAGTACAAGTTAAACGTTTAAGTTAATATTTAAAGTGTGTATTTGGACTAAATAATGATTATTTGAAGAACCAATGAATCTATATTCAAATCTAAATTTTATGATGTATAATTACTTTTTATTTTTACAAATGCAACGATTATTGTGTTCTCTTTAATGTAAAGTCATTAAAATCTTAGGAGTTAAAAAGCAACTATTATATAAAAAATTCATATCACTACAAATACTAAGGCGATTAAACGACGCAGATAAGTTTTTTTTCAATTGTTACATAAGCAAGTTACGTAATTCCAAAGAAACACTCAACAGATTTCCGTCAAAGTCACACACACACTGACAGATACATTTATCAAAATTATACTGAAATATCTTGAAATACTAAAGCGTAGGTTTATACAATGAAATCACCATTGGATTCAGCCAGGGACCCCAGATAACTACGGACACTCCTGCAAATCTTCTGGACGGTCTCCTTGTTTAAGTTGGTGAATGCAGCCATAATATTTGCCTCCAGTTCATCTTTAATGTTACAAGAAGTGTATATTGCCTCTCACTCAATTGCAACCACGCAAATAGTAATCAAGGCGAATTCTGTTGCAATTTGACATAATACTTCGGAACAGACGGAAGAAGTCATTCCTATGGGCAATAGCAGCCGAGCAAACGGCTGTAAACCAAGGAGATGATCTCGACTTAACTTTATATCTTTTTACTGGGGTGAAAGCCTCAATTCCAGCTTTTACACAGAATGTGACCTCAGAGGCACTTTTTTGAACGGGAAGATTAAAAACCACATTCCAGGCTACATCGAAAAGGAAATCACGGAAAGGGTTCAAGTTTTTAGCATTGATAACAGACAGATATTCTGTAGGTAGGAGGTTCTTTGCTGGAGGAGGAGTAGAAAGAGAAGTTAACAGACACTGCGTTATGATCTGACTTGCAAAGAGGGCAGAGCTGCGTGAGAGGACAGGAGTCAGTGATGGAGGTAAAACAGAGATCGATAAGGGAAGCTTTAACGTCGGGTTACTGGGAAAACGCGTAGGAAAGTTTTAAGCCAGTGAAGTTCGTTATAGAGGTTTTAAGCCAGGTGGTATGGTGGGCGTTATAGTCACCGAACACAAATATATGAGCAAATAATTTAGAGAAATAAATGGATGACAATTTAGCCATCGTACCCTCTATCCACGCGTGTGTGTGTGTGTGTGCACGTGCGCCTGCGTGTTACACGTATAGTGCTGGTGTTAATAAAGGAGTGTTCGATGTAATACAACAAAGCTGTTAAGCATATTATTATTAAATATATATTATTCCCTCACTGAGTGGACGAGTCCGAATTTCATGCACAACGCAATATTCATATGGTTAATAGAGTCTGTTCGTTACATAATTTCAATTTAATATATATATATATATATATATATATGTGTGTGTGTGTGTGTGTGTGTATGTATATATATATATATATATATATATATATATATATATATATATATATATATATATATATATATACATGGTTATATTTATGATGGCATAAATATATATTATACTGTGATTACAGGGTTTTTTTTAATTTTAAATATTATATTTGGAATTAAAAATAAACGGGATGTTTATATATCTGTAAACATAATAATTATTTTTTCAATTTATTTTAGAGTTGTGAATATTACTTTTTCACATTATTAAAGTGAGATTACTTGTTTTTATATATAAATAGACAAAAAGACAAACAAATCATAATTTACCTAAAATTGAACGGTAAAGTCACATAAATTTTTTATGCATTTATTCTTTTTTTATGTTTTAAACAATTCTATTGCTCCTATTTTCTTATGACACTGGTTAATTTCTAGAGCATTTTTGTTGTATATGCATGGTCTTTCAAAGATGATTTGCTATATTTATCGATATTATTTCTAGTTGTGTTGAGTAATCGCTATTGAAAGTTGTTTAGGTCATTTACCTGTTGTCTTTAACTGTAGGTAATGTTACAATGCATGGGCAACATCTTATATTTTTCATTTCACCCTGAGATTTATAATTTCTCATTAATTTAACAATTGCTGGTCTATGACGGAAAAAAGGACCCCTTTCCTTTGGTGGTTGCTTCCATCCACATCGGTTTACGCGTAACTAGCTTATTGAAAGTGACTAAATTATATAAAAAAGAAAAGAAGCTGGCTCGGCACACACTTAATGGACGTGTCCAATGTAATATCAACCATCAGCAGTCTGTCTATATGATTATCTGTATGGCAACCTGTATCTATATATTAAAATAGATAGACAGACAGACAAACTGATAGATAGATAGATAGATAGATAGATAGATAGATAGATAGATAAATAGATAGATGTGCATCTGATTTTGAGGAAATATACAGGTATTTAGAAATAGTTTAATTATTTCAAAATTGAAAGTTAAACGAAACTTAAATCATATGCTCATGTCAATTCTTTATTAAAAAGAACACATCTATTATATATATATATATATATATATATATATATATATATATATATATATATATATATATATATATATATATGTGTGTGTGTGTGTGTGTGTGTGTGTGTGTGTGAGAGTGAGCGGGAGATCGAGATAGATAAAATAGATAGATGTATCTATATTTTAAAGAAATTATATCAATAATTCTAGGGGAAAAAGATATGTTATAACCATTAAATATCATATTTAATTCTATTTCAAAGGAAACCTAAATCATATACTGATGACAAAACTTCACTAAAGAAGAATACTTTCATTTTAAGCACACACACACACACATACGTAAGAGAGAGATAGATGTTTATATTTTAAGTAAGTATATTAATATATATATATGTATATATATATATATATATATATATATATATATATATATATATATATATATATATATATATAGTACACACATACTTTTCAAACCATTACTATCTTATGTAATTCTCTTTTGTCGTATGAAATGTGCCCTATTTTAAAGAAAAATATTTCAGAATACGATATAAAACATATGTGATATTAAATACAAATATCGGAAAATAATAGATTTGAAATATCGTCCAATAAACTTTTCAGGGGTCCTGTTCCTATATATATATATATATATATGTGTGTGTGTGTGTGTGTGTGTGTGTTTCAGAAATATCTATTATTATTCTCCTGAATCTATTAGCATCAGCCTTATTCTATTTTTATCTCCATAAAACATTCTTGCAGATTAGAAGAATTAAATTTCCCGCCTGCATTATTGCTTATATAGGGAGAGTTGATGACGAAATGTTGCATCTACACATGCAATATGTTTTTGATTAACAAAATTCGCAGAAAAATTACTTTGCATATATTTCTTTTGCAGCCATATCAAGAAATGGCGAAGGAGTTGATTTAGTGCAATTTAAAGAGAACTTCATTGAATTAACTCAGCAGAATTGCAGGTGACGATGAAAGTTATTAATGAGGGTTTTGTGGAATATATATAAGATTAATAGGCTTGAACTGACTCTATCTCTCCTTTCTCTCTCTCTCTCTCTCTCTCTCTCTCACGGTTAAGAATTGATAAAAAACAGAATAAATGCATCTGTCATGAAGTGAATAACCCCCCCCAAGAATACCTGACATTGGATGTTTCCGAAAATTGGAATTTTTCTCGAACTACGTATTCTTTCTAGACAACAAATTGCACAACTCCTTAAAGGAAGAAAAAAACGATTAATATTTTCTACTCAATTCCTGTAAACGAAGATATATCATTTTGGTTCCTGAAGGACAGCTGAGTCAAATAATCTACCCAACATATGCGAGACAACGTTCTGACTTACATCTACATGGCTAATGCTAACCTCCACGAGAGTGAGACGTTTCGTTTTAGCATCTGAAATGTTTCCGCTGACATGAAATGAAAAGAAGATATTGAATTAATTGTTAGGTTTTCTGCTAGGAATTGAATGTTTCTGCTCGACAATATTTCTCTCCAGCATCTATCTTACATATTTATATATTTACCATTGATCCATTCTTTGAATATTACTGTCACATACGGTCCAGTGCTCCTGATATATATTTAGAGAAAGTTGATAATCTCCACAGAATAATCAGCAATAATATTTGGCACATTCCAACCGCCGTAATGTAGCTTCCCTCTGCATTTTTTATAAATATTTACTGGTAGTTTTTATGAAATTTTGGAGCTAGACTTTATGAATATAAGCGCCGTACTAGGTTTAAGGCAAGACCACTTCATGTTAAGGTTGAATTGGTTAGATATTACCGTATGCAAACATTTGCCTATATCCCACATCCTGCTTGTGAATCTCACTTCTGGCTTCTGGCCTCCCAGTAAACTCTGCTCTTCAACTATTTATTTGCAATGTAAATCGTTATACTCTGTTTTCTCAATTATTGTTCTATTATTGTTCTCTATCCTTAATAGTGCTTTCTCTCATACGCCCTATCGCTCAGTATTTTCTTGCGTCTTAGAGGCTTTATTGCTTTGATTTAGGCGACATGATTAAAAGAATGAATTATTTCTATCAGATCTATGTCGCATCTGCATACTCTACATCTTCTAGTCTTGGGGAAGTTCAGAGTGCTTTATACAGTTTTGTAGGGATATATAAAATTAATAATGATAATGAAAATAATACAATATTTAGAGTATATTTGGGATGATTATCAAATGAAATAAAGTTAAAGTTAAAAAAAGGACAATGTTGAAAGATGCTTAATATTATTTTAATCATTTATGTAATAATGATATTTGTAGTGTAATGTGTAGATTAAATTTGATAAGAGTAGAGTCATTTTCATCTAAAATGTATTCAGATCAGATCCGGTGAGATAGAATCATCATGATCTGGATTTAGCATTCAAATAACGATTAGAGGCTATTTTTTCTAAAAATATGCAAATCATTCGTTACATATTATTTCCCCAATATATTAATTTCAATTTATTTATAGAGTAAATGAATAGTTAGCGGTGAATGATAACAATAGTTAACCCATTCTTGAGGTCGATTCAACTCAATTCTTAGGCAGACACAATTAGACGATTATCGCTTGAATGTCTGTAAATATTTGTTTCTACATGTAGTGACTATATGCTTGCATGAAAATATTTATATGATAGTATTACTCTTCCAGTATCATTTGCTTGAGTACGAAACCACTGATAATTACACTCAGCTCAATTTTCAATTAAGTTCTATCGTAATAAAATGAGAGGGCAATCATATATTTATATTATTCGTAATATTTTCTACAGAAAATCATAGATTTAATTTATGTTTAGTTAGCTCTTATACAAATGATGCTGAAATGTTTTGCTGATGATTTCTGAGAAGTTTTCAATTTGTCCGGTACACATTAATCCCAAAATGTGATTAAAAAGCAGCTGCTAAAGACAATGCTCATTTAATACAACTTTCCATCCCACTAATGATATATAAATAAATCAAGTAAGAGATTTAATAAACGACACATTTATAACCAGCAATCACTTGCTTACTTTATTCATATCTAAATGCAATTGGAGAAAAAATATATAACATGTCAATTTAATCTATTATTTCAACTACACCTAAGGGGCAATGTGTGTGCGTGTATATATATATATATATATATATATATATATATATATATATATATATATATATATATATATGCACCTAGAAAACCGGTAGAGCTCTCTTGAGAAAAGGGTAATTTTAAAAACAGTTGCTTATACTGCTGCTAAAGTATTGCCCTTCGAGCGAATTGAGCTCTCTCGAATGCTAAAGTCTACCTTCCTCTCTGGTGTGCGACGATAAGCTAGGGGTAGATTCTCCGACTGATACGAATTCGATCGTGATTCGATCCCGGCCTGAAGCAATCGAACATCTAGCCAAACTGAATTGCTGTGATACCACAAATCTGTCTGTGGATGACTATATATATGCTCGCGGGAAATTCGGTGGAACTCTCTGGAGAAAGGGTAATTTTTGAAAACACTGGCTCATACCGCTATTGACGCATTGCCATTCAACCAAATTAAATTGAGTACTCCTGGGCACTGACGTATTTTGCAAAGAAAGCGCTAAAATTTAGCTCCCTCTCTGCCTAGGAATAGAATCCCAGTTTGAAGTAATCGGACATCTAGCCAAACTGAAGAGATGTGATACATTGTAACAGTCTGTCTGCGGATGATATTATATATACATAGATACATACACACACATACACACATACACGCACACACACACACACACACATATATATATATATATATATATATATATATATGTGTGTGTGTGTGTGTTTGTGTGTAAGTATGTATTGATGATGTCTACTACCAATATTTCCTATATTATTTCCTTGTTGTTACGGCTTCAGTTCGTTTTATACATACATACATATATATATATATATATATATATATATATATATATATATATATATATATATATATATAATGTAAATATGCTGGATTCGTTGTTCGATTTTCTACAAGAGAATTATATGAGGAACATTCATCTGCCTTGTAATGCTTAAAGACGTTTCATTCTGAACAGTTAACTAGTAATAATTATCATTTGTATATAAAAAAATAACTCATGCTAATATATTTCGTTCTACATATAGTTTCCTGTTGGCAAGTTAAAATAATCCTCGATTATATTTCTAGGCATTCTATCTTTTAACTGCTATGAAGTATTGTTGAAATTCGAAATCACATATTGCAACCCACCTGGATGGTATCGAAGTCGAAGTGAGCTATAAACAGTGTTTCCTTGATAACGAGAATTATTTACTAACATAAGATATTGCAAAATTACAAACCACGTTTGAAATTGACAAAACACATCCTCGGGAAACATTAAACTGTAACGACGTTTATTTTGTAAACGACCTGTTTCCAGGATCAAAAATCAAATTATTTATTGAATCCACTTTTGTCAATACATAATATTTTAGTGCTTTTGAAAGAGTGATTATCGAAAATTACAAGATGCCATACCTTAAGCAACATGCAATGAACGTTTCCCTAAATTTTACTAAATTCTATTTCACACCTCCGAAGCAGCATGTAAGTAAAGAATTACGTTACCCAATATTCCGTACGTTGTACTTGCTCAACATCTCACTTAATTTCTCTGCTGCTTTAACAAGTTTCATGGTCATTGAGTTCGTTCTATATAAGCTAAGTAAGAATGAAATGACATTTATATCTCCCATAAACATGTGTACCCTAAAATATTTACTGTTAAATAATTGCAAATCAAGAGAAGTTGAAGATGATTTTCAGTCTTCTAATTGTTTCGATCAGCACAGGTTTCATGATTATTTTCTTAGTCATAAAATATTACATATATTGATTTTTTAGTTTTGTCATCGTCGATTTCAATTCTAGTGATACTTTATAATTATGATTCATGTTTTCGATATTTTTTTTTAATTATCAATGATGAAGGAACAATCTGTGTAATGTGTTACGATCATTTTTTAAACAAATATCTAAGAAACACTAGGTTAAATTAAAGCTTATTCCTGCTTTCGTAATGTTTTTATTTTACTTCTTTATATTTCTGGTGTGTACACACTTTCTTTTCGAATCACACCCAGAATAGGTTAGAATTGGTATCATGGTATTTTCCATTGAATAATTAAAACCAAAAAAAGTAAAAAGAAAGAAAAACATATATTGCATAGATAATGCCATTCGTAAGTTGTTGTCTGTACTAATGACAATATTGTTGTATTTCTTGAAGCATGGGCTTTTAGAAAACCCTTCAATGAGTCTACTGGAATCTTTACCAACCAATCAAAGGGCCCTAGTTCCAAAGGAGGCAATGTCTGGGGGATATGATATGACTATTCAGCCTGCGTGTATTGTGTAGTTCCATAAAATTTTTACAGGTCGTATCTCCGTAACCGGGTTTGGGCGCTGTTCTTTGCAATTTCTTATTGCAATCCTATAGAAGTTGCAGATTTTCCAATGCAGATATTGACCCACTCAATCATGCCGGTATTAATATTCAGTGGTTGTCATTAGCCTGCAACCTGATACAAGATGATCATCTGTTACTGCATATTTATAACAGAATCTTTATTTTGGGCTAACACAATATTTCAGTATGTGTGGTTGACAATTTCTTGTTAACACGAATTGTCCCTTTGCATCAAGGATAAAAACTTCGGTTTCAGCTTTTTCTTCACCCTGCGCTATGTAGCCAGTAATATGGAATGGGGTTTGTCTACATCTCCTTGTTTGGTACCGGTAGAATCTTGACCGTGAAGCCGTTTATCTTGCCATCGTTTCTGTATCTGGTCAGTTGCATTTGCTTTTGCTTAACTTTTTATTTATTTAAGAGCTTCAGTCGGTGTAGGCTACTTGTATTTCTACACCCAATTAAAACACCGTTTTGAATTTTTTGGCTTCAATTGTTAATGTCCTTTGTTGTTTCCAGTTATCTTTGAAGTCAAATTTTTGGAGATTGGATGATGCTTTCTTGTTTTGTGTTCACTCCGCTTAATGTCAGCTGTGGTCCAGTTAAGGATTTTAAATCTGTATTGCACCACAGGGACAGCCAACCAGTTTATGGTTTATATTCTGTTTCTTGCATTCAGCTCGGAATTCTGTACCAGATGCACACGGCTGTAGTACTCCTTTCTTAACTTCTCCTTCATTTGGTATGCTGTATACCACCTACTTCGTTAACTTCTAGGTTACTATAAGCTTCATCTTGTCACAGTTCCCTAATCTTTGTGAAAAATCTAAATCTATTGACTTTGTTTCTGTAATTCCCCTTTTTGAATGTTACTTTTGAAAATTTATTTAATACGAAATCCATACCTATGTCGTCGCTAAAAACATTTTAAAATATTGTGGAAGCCGTACATCTCATTGTCTTCGATGGCAAAGCGTCTGAGATCATCCATGTAAAGTAGATTATTGAATACTTTCTTGTTTAGTTTGTAACCATAGCTACTGTTGTTTAGTTCATGTTTAAGGGTAATTAGTGGCAAGCAAAAGAGGATGGGTGACAAGGAGTCAACATGAAAGATTCCAACTCAGATATTCAGATGGTTGGTTATGGCAGAGCCTATGGTATGATTTAGGTCTATTGTGGGGTTCCAAATCCCCATGTTATGCTTAAGGAAATTTACTAACAAAGGGGAAAATTTGTACATTTCCAAAGTCTTAATGATCCAAAGGCTTTACGATAATCAATCCACGCTGAGCTAAGATTTATATATCGTTTCCTACAATTTTCCAGGAATATTATTATTGCTGCTGTTGTTATTATTATTAATAGCAGTAGTTGTAGTAATATTATTATTAGTATTTTGGATTTTCGTCTTCGTCACATCCAGAGACATAATGTCAGTAATGGCTTTGTGATATATTCCACTGATGTTTTGCTGCAAAAAACAAACCCCAAGATAAGAAATATAGTACGTAGAAAAAGCCTTTCGTAATGTGTTATCTGTACTTGTGAGTCTGTTTTCTTTAGTAATTCTTTAACGCATGATCTACAATGAACCATATCAAGGAGCCTTTTAGAGAAATTTTCTAATCAATCCGAGGTCTCAAACTACAATTAGAATTACTGATGTCCTCATGTGCTATGTTTTTGCCATTTCCACTTCAAGATATTTGTATTTAGACAGCGTTTTCAAGATCTTAAAAAACACATATTCAGGGACTGCCATGTAACTGAAAAAAGCACATTCTTCTTGTGCACTTTAATCACTCTCTTTGGGTGATTAGATTTGATTGTTTTACCTGTGTGTATTGTAATAACCCATAATACCGTTAAAAATCCAATCGCTTTAATCGTATTTGGATGACGCTTAAACCTGTTTCTACAGTTTATTTACCTTAAAACTTGCATATTTACCAGGATATATATATATATATATATATATATATATATATATATATATATATATATATATATATATATATATATATATTGCCACACGCTATTATGCTGTTTGTTATAATCTATGGTCCTAACATTGTTCAAGCTTATACAAAATGATCAGTTGTTTCCGGATTTTATCACAGTCTACATTTGTGTTCAACTCATTCTTTCAGTTTATGAGTTTGATAGTTTCTAGTTAGCAAGCATTGGTCATGTACAGAAATAATAAAAACTACTTTTAAAGCTTTTAACACTGCATTACGTAACCACTAATTGTCTAAATCAGCTTGTTTTACGGCCCGAATGTTAACCACGAAGAGACTTATCTTGCCATTTTGGAATATTTTATCCATTTGCTTTCCTTTTTTTTCTGTTTTTTTTGTTATTTTTCACTTCAGTAAGTGTATTATGGTTTATTTGCACTTCATCCCACATTTGAAATTCCTTTTATAATATGTTTTGCTGTTCATTGCTACATAAAATTTCTTATTTCCTTCAGATTCTTTGCCAGAGTACACGATCCATTTATCTGTAGTTTCTAGTTATCTTTATAGACCTATTTTTGTGTTTTGTAATAGACTTCTGCTTGAAAAAATCATCTTCCTCATTCCGATCTGGGCACATACATTCTTCATCTTCTTTTTGTTCTTCTTCATCTTATTATTATTATTATTATTTTTTTATTTTCTTTGATTACTGGCGTTTACACATTTCTTTCCGGGTCCCGCCCAGGGACCTAAGGTTAGAAATAGCATCATGAAAAAAAAAAAAGAAATTACATAGATAAAGCCCTTCATAAAGTGTGGGCTGTACGTGACAGAACAATTTTCTGCATCTCCTTGAGGCATGGACTTCCAGGAATCCCTTCAATTAGTCTACTGCAATCTTTTCCAACCAGTCCTAGAGCTCCAACTACAACAGGGATTGTTGATGTTCCATATGCCACATTTTCGAGACTTCTATTTCAAGGTCCTTGTATTTTGATAGCTTTTTGAATATCTTCAAAGATACATTGCAGTCTGCAGGGACTGCTATATCAATAAGGAGGCACCGTTTTTGTTTGTGGTCTTTAATAACAATATCTGGGCGGTTGGCCTTGATTGTTCTGTCAGTGTGTATTGTGTAGTCCCATAGAATTGTAACAGGTTCTATCTCCGTAATCGTGTCTTGGTGGTGTTCATACCAGTTTCTTTCAGTTTCCTTCCCGTAGAAGTTGCCGATTTTCCAGTGCAGATATTGGTCCACTCTGTCATGTCGGGTTTTATATTCAGTGGGTGCCAACATCGTGCAACCTGATACAAGATGATCAATCATTTCTGGATATTTATCACAGAATCTGCATTTTGGCCTGACACAATATTTTCGTATATGTGCTTGATAATTCCTAGTTAGCAAGCATTGGTCCGCTTTCAACCCTGCACTGCGTAGCCACTGATGGGTACGGGTTTTGTCTACATCAGCTTGTTTGGTAAGGGCAGAATATTGGCCATGAAGTGGTTTATCTTGCCATCGCTTCTGTATCTGGTCGGTTGCATTCGTCTTTGCTGTCTTTTTTAAGTATTTTGCAGTTTCAGCCGGTGTATTGTGCTGTAGTTGCATCTCTACGCCCATTTGAAGCTCCAGTTTGAATTTGTTGGCTTCTTTCATTACGGAGTAAAGACGCTTCCTACTTTCATGTTCCTTGACGCATACCATCATCCAGTCTTCTGTAGTTTCCAAGTATCTTTGCAGGCCAATTGTTTTACTTTTGTAGGACAGTACTAGTTGAATTAATCCTCTGCCTACTTCGGATCTGGGCACATACAGACGATCAACATCAGCTTTGGGATGATGCATACGATAGCAAGTGAGAAGCTTTCTCGTTTTGGCGTCCATTCGCTTAATTTCAGCTATGGTCCAGTTAAGGACATTAAAGCTGTAATCCACCACTGGGACATCCAATGTGTTTATAGCTGATATTCGAATTTTTGAGTTTAGTTCAGTATTTAGTACCAGACGTACACGCCTGTAGTACTCTTTTCTTATTTTTTCCTTCATTTGAGGTTGTTTTATCCCATCTCCTTCGCTAATACCTAGGTACTTATGAGCTTCCTCATGCTCCAATTCTCTAATCTTTGTTACAAAATCTAAATCTATTAAGGGCGTTTCTGTATTTTTACCTTTCTTGAATGTTACTTTTGCACATTTATCTAATCCGAAGTCCATACCTATGTCGTTAATGAAGTATTTTACAATATTGAGGAGGCCTTTCAACTCATTTTCGTCTTTGACAAAGAGTTTGAGATCATCCATGTAGAGTAGGTGATTGAATATTTTCTTATTGATTTTGTAACCATAGCTACTGTTCTTCAGTTCATGTGTAAGTGGGATTAAGAATAAACAAAACAGAAGGGGTGACAGAGAGTTTCCTTGAAAGATTCCACGTCGGATATTCAGACGGTTGGATATGGCAGTGTCCCCGGTTTGACTAAGGTATAGTTTGGTTTTCCACATGTGCTTAAGGAAATTTAATGCCACAGGGGAGACTTTGTACATTTCCAAAGTCTTAAGGATCCAAGAATGTGGAACACTATCAAAGGCTTTACGATAATCAATCCACGCTTCACTGAGATTTCTGCGTCGTCTCCTGCAATTTTCCAGGATCATTTTATTTATTCCACCTTGCCAACCGAACGATCCTTTGCGGCCGAGCGGTTAGGCACGTCAAGGTAAATGACGGTTCCGTATAGGATGCAGGTACAAATCCTGTCAAAGGACGAATATTTTCTATGAAAATTTCTCGGACATTCAGGCCGGTAAATGTAATTTAATAGAGTTTATTATAAACATAGCATTTACTTAAATACTTGTATCTATAAAAATAACCTTAAACATACAAATGTCTTTAATATATATATATATATATATATATATATATATATATATATATATATATATATATAAATATATATAATTATTTATTTAAAAATATGATTGCAACTCGCTACATAAGAGGTCTCATGTTTCAAAACAAGAGCTGAAAACTTAATAATAATATTTGAATTAACTTGAGTTAAAGTAGACTCTGTTCCATCTTCAAGCGAAATTTTTTTGGGAATGACTTATTTCTGAAATTTACGAGTTTTAATAGTATGGTCAGAATTGAAATAAAAAATTTCCATGGTAACATCAAGGGCGAATTGTTTAGAATTGGCAGGGGAGGGGTGTTAATAATTAGTATCAGTATAGAGTTATTTTCATAGATGCCGGGTCAGGGTAAGGTGGGGGTGGCTAAATTTACGACGGAGGAAGTTTTCGCATAGTCTGGCTTGAGCGTCTACGGAGATTTATTTTATTCTTTTATTATATCTCTTTATGAAAGGGATTTGTGTATATAAAAAATCCGTAACGTTTGTTATTTGACGACTTCATAAAGGGTTATCAGTTTTTGTAGGGTATTAAAACTATGTATATGGGCTATGGATTTAAAAATTTATTTTATTGTATGCGTGTTTTTAGCTAGTTATTCAGAGCGTAAATTCGGTTGTGTCGGCAGAAAACCGTTAATTCTTGCCTGTTGTTTAATAGGTTTTTATTGTTTAGAAGCTTAATAATGTGTAGTTTCTCATGGAGGCACAAATGGCATGGGTCATCCCAAATTTTGCAAGTTCTAGTCCTGTTAATGATTTTCCATTTTACTTTAGGTGTCCTATTTTTTTTCTTTCTGTGCCAAAAATATTTAGATAGAGAGGTCTGATGTATTAAGTTTATGTTGTTGAAGGAGCATTTATGCTGCCTCCGTCTAGTTTTAAAGGTATTTTTCGTGGACCCAATGTATATCATATTATTGTTAGGGTTCTCCGTGGATGATATAGTGCATTGGTATACCACAATTCGCTTGAAGATGGAACAGAGCCTACTTTAACTCAAGTTAATTCAAATATTATTTTGAAGTTTCCGGCTCTTGTTTTGAAACATGAGACCTCTTATGTAGCGAGTTGGAATCCTATTTTTAAATAAATAATTATATTTATGCTCTACTTTCGTATCGAGCACTATTTTTTCAAAATAATAACAAAAATACTAAGGAACTTTGGATTATTTACCAAACCAGTTTCTTTCCTATTTTCTACAATATTTTCACACACACACACACACATATATATATATATATGTGTGTGTGTGTGTGTGTGTGTGTGCTTTTCTGTCTGTAAACACACATACGTATAAATAAATATATAATAAACAATAAATATAAATGTATACACACACTCATATATATATATATATATATATATATATATATATATATATATATATATATATATATTATAATACCAAATCATCTAAACCTAGATAATGTATATATCCATGTATAAATAATACTTGAACAATCATAAGTCAAGTTAAACATATTCCAGTTTGTCCAGTATTCACCTCTCTCTGTGAAAACTGCTATACATAAAAGTTTAGTACGCATGTTACATTTTTTTATCAAATTGTTCTTGTTTCCTCGTATTTATCCGAGATTTTGCAAGACACTTTTGCTATTCCAATGTTCATTCGTAAGTCGGTGTTACTTTTCTGTCCTTCGTTAAAACATTTCTAGATATTTAAATTTTTGTAATAGATTGTTTTTATTGTCTTCTATTTGGAGATTCTATTTTGATCTGTTCATGCTAACGGGCATATATTCGGTCTTCTTAAAATTGATGCTTAGTCATTTGACACATTTAAAATTGGCATAAAAGCGATATATAATATTAACTATCTTTATTCATTTAAGATATTATGGCTTCACTTTAACCTACGCGAATGGAAATTTGCCATGTCGTTCCAAGTTTGGTGATATTATTTATAACACTTTATAGTTTATAATATAATGTATTTCTTTCTATATGTGTGTTTTCTTTGGAACAATATATGTGTTAGTTCCAATTTAATGGGAATGACTTTTAGGAAGAACCTTCCTTCTCAGATTTATATACAAATTCCACATATTCCTGATCGCAATCCTTCTAAACAAATTCTCGGTCTCATCTGCCATATTTATTTGTTCTTTCTTTTCTTGGACTCAGAACGCTACAATCACTCGACTGTAGATTTGTGCATGTGAAAACAATTATTAATTTTTTGACTTGTCTAGTTTAGACTTGAAAATAGATTGTTCCCTGCATATTTGTTCGTCCTGATTGCTCTTCATTTTCTTATTGTTTATTCATAAATATGTAAATTCTTATTGTTAAAAATTTTGTAAGTGATACTTAAACATGATTCCACAGTTTATGAACATAGACTCTGCTTCTACGGTGATTAATCCATACAAGAATTATGGGAAATAGAATATTTTACGATACATGAGAATCCCAAAATTCATGAAACGATCTTGCTACCATTTGATTGTCCCAATGACGAAGGATACTTTTAAAAATAATGCAAACAAGTTAGTCAAGTTAATTCAAATATTTGATGAATGTCAGTCAATTGTTATAGGCGAAAACCTATAAAATGAAGGAAAAGTACCACAAACGCTGAGATAACAATAACTATCAACTGAAACACTGAAAGTAATTTCATTTTATACAGAATTAACCTCTTGACGGAAGGCAACGGTGAAAATCTTACATATTATTTTAATTAGAGCCAGAATTTTATTATGTGAATTAACTCAACAACGAAATGTTAAATTTCGATCTTATATTTTAAAATATTACTTTTTATTAATAGAACACTAACAAATTAATAACAAATATTGATGATTATTAATTCAGATCTTTTATCCCATAATTGATGACACATTTCAATTTCAATCACACTAATCGTCTGTATAAGTTTTCAATTGCAAATATTCATTTTTGCATATACTATTTTTGAACTTGAATGAAAGTCAATAGTTTACAAAATTCCGTAGATATCAGTTATTTTTCTAATCACTCATATGATTTCTGAACTCATCTTCATGTATTTGCATTTGAATAGCAATTATATCGCATCCTTTTCTCAAATGACATTTTATTATTCTATAGTGTTCGCTATTACTAGATCATAATACATTTTTGTCAAAAACGTTTGAGATAGGAATTAGGATTATTACATATTTTCCTATTCAGACTAACATGTTAAGTCCCCAAGAAAGGCGACAATGCTACTAGACTAAATAGAGCTAAATGGAGTGAAAGTGTAAAAGAGTGAGAAAAATGAGACTGGCGGAGTTTGAGCAAAGAACAAAAAAAGAAACAGGGTTCAAGAATACAGAAGATTGGTGGTTGACGATGCATTAAAACTGTAAAGTTGTAGTCTTAAAGGAAATCCTAGACCGTTAGGGACTTTAACAGGTGACAAAGAGAGAAAATAATCTATTATATTAGACACGACTTTCTCATCAAGAGAAGTCAGTAGCAAAACGGTGAAAGCAAGTTGCCAATCAAGTAGCACGCTTAAATACATGTGATCGGACAACAAGTTAAAAAGTTTATCATGGTGTTGGCATGCAGAAAAAAATTATCTAGGGTGATTAAATGAAAGAAGCTTTTTTGTGGAAGCATTACCATTTACATGTCATTTCATGTCCCAATTAACCACAGATTGGTGACCCATTTCAATAGTTATCAGGTTTCCATATTTGTGTCTACCGTATTTGCTACTTAGGCAGATGAAACTGGTCGTATCATCTTTATAATTACCTAGTGGCGAGCTAATGACATCGAAAAGATCATTGATCAATATCAGAAACGGCGTAGGCCCAAGTATATAGACCTGTGGTCTCCCAAGTTTGTATGATGTGATCTGGAAATGTGTCCGTTCAAGACGATATACTATTAGTTAGGAACACTATTAGTTAGGAACGATTGAATAAATCCAATATTAGTCCTGTGACACTGTACTGGATAAAGGATTTCTTTGAATAGATAATACATTTTGATTACAGAAAAATAATAGGGGATTCACCTCCATAGATGCAGCATAGCGATTCCAAGTTATAAAGGCCCGAATTGATTGACTTATGAAAAGATCACATCTAACCATTTGCCATGAAAATAGTAACAGGTGAACAACTAACTTGCAACGTTACGCATGCGGGAAAGTGTTTCCTGAGTGGAAAACATTTCATTATCTATAAGACCTCAAATAATGCATGTAAAAGTATCAATTCAAAAAAGTCATGGCAAAATTAATCCATTAATAGTCTGTTTTGGGCGTAAAATAATTTTCTGTTATTTTGGATACGGTTTTATTCGTGTACTCTCGTACTGGACGAAGCAGAAATAGCAAATATCCAAGTGATCAGCAGACATAATTTACGCACTTACAATTATATATTTCAAGTACATCAGAAATAGGAATACATTTAGGGAAGTATTCATAGAATATATCAGTATTCATTGGCTAGATTTCTTTAATGAATAAGAGGGATATGTTTGCAAATCGTATTTCAGACGCATGAGAAAATTAACGTTAAGTGGAAAATTATAGGTTATTATAGAGGGAAGAAAAAACTCTGTTCCACGTTTTATGTGTTTATATAATAGGAGTAAATATTATATTTCAGTCTCTTTATTTCGCCAACAGATTTTTTCAGTCACTTCCGAAAAGTAATTTATGCTAAAAAGCATTCCAGATAAACAGTTAATATACAAGTAATTTTATCGATCGTGGTACATAAACATGTACTAATATAATTTAATCTAATTTCAGTTTCTCCTCCATTTTACCAACAAAGTTGCAAACGTTTTCACTTTACCAATTTCTATAAGTTTTTACTGAAATAGCTTACATTAAACTTACTGCATAACTGTCAGTTTTAAATCGATACAGAATTAGACATTATATATATATATATATATATATATATATATATATATATATATATATATATATATATATATATATATATATATATATATATATATATATATTGCAGATACTGTTTATGCATATTTGATCCAGGTAGATTTACACTTTCTATTTTAAAACGTTTAAACGAACAGATAAATCAAATATTCAGATTATATTTAAATGGAATTATGTTCTAATCCTTAAATTCTGGAATCTATTGAGTATCTGTCAACAAGTTTATTTCTCTTATTTGTTTTGGGGTTATTTATAGCAATTTTACTAATTATTCAACCTCGTATCATTTGAATCTTGGACATTTCAGTAGCTGATTTATTTGGCTCACCGTCAAATGATGTATTATCGGGAAAGCCAATATCTATTCAAAATCATGGCCATAAAAATCAAAATGCACATTTTTTAGCGAATTGGTGAATTTCTGTTTATGTATTTGTTTCCACTTCGTCAGGATATAGTTATTGTTTTAATTCTTCAGTTAAAAAGAAATATTCCTATCAGAACTATGACTACCAAATAATGTTAGGAAGACATTATCCTGAAGATTGTAGACTCCTAGACAATGAAATAAACGAAAACTGGAGGAAATTATTATTCCTTAAATGTAAGAATACCGTATGTTTATTGAATTTCAAAATGCACGGTAGAAAGGGCATGCTACGAATTGTAGATTACAAATGATCCACAGAACTACGATGGCTACAGAATTGTGGAAAACCATGATCGCTTGCGACGTGAACGCACACGACACTTAACGTTTGCACTAAGTAGCCTCCATAATCATGTATTTTCGATTACGTAAACAGTTATATCTAATAAATGAACTATTATATAACTCGTATGATAAATTATGTCCAGCACCCTGTATATTTAAATAAATGAATCTGTCTCGCCTTTACATCTGCGACACAATATGTTCTTTATTCCATGTATAATTAATGAAAATGGTATCATTTGTGTAATCTATATAATGATAGTTGACGTCGTGCAATTGTTTAATCACGTCGCGACTTACTGGCTCGTGATATATTTTTGAAAGCTTTTTGAACACATTGTATTGTCAAAATTAACGAAAAGATTTTAGCATACGAATATACGATATGAATTCTTTATCATTAAGAAATGAATATTAACCATTGGGACAACGATATCTCTACTAATTTACAAACTTGTATTCTGGTGTCGCGTGAAAACAGTTCAATGTGTAAAAAGTAAAAAAAAAAAAGAAACTAATCAATTCTATCTTCAGAGAAAGTAGATATTCGATTTGAAGAATATATGTTTCATGTGAGACGCGAGTCTCTCGAGTAGAGAGTTTTTTTTCTGAGGTCTTCGAAGAAGTAATGAATATTACAGACAACCAAACGAACATGTTACAAAAATATTCATCGACAATTATGTTATATTATATATTCATAATTTGAATATTATATATATATATATATATATATATATATATATATATATATATATATATATATATATATATATATATATATATATATGCAACCGAGGCACTGGTCACGACAACCTTAACGCAAGAAGACAAATAAAAAATTTAGCACCCAAAAACTTTTGCAGGGAAGAGTAGCTGCGGTAAAGTATGGAGATCGTGATTACGCAAGAGCGAGGCGTTCTTGGAAAGTTTCTGAACCGGATTTTAATAACCCTAGGACCGAACCCCCACCACATTACATGTGTAGATTGCGTTGATCCCGTCTCAACTTCACGAAAATTTATTTTTAAATATTTTTTTTTCTATTTTTATATAGTGTTCGCTAAGACGAAAATTCATAATCCGTTGTAAGAGAGAATGCGAGTTTTGTTCTCCAGATGATTATGCACAGCATGCAGGGGAATTGATAAGAAATGTAGAAAATGCAAAGCTACATCTTCTTTTCCTTGCTTTTGAATTTAATTACAACATTTAGCGCCGGACAACAGAAGTTAAAAATAATTTCATGAGTCTATTACAACAGAGTTGCGTCAAGAACTTTACTTGAACTACATTAAAAATATCATTGTTTCTACTCGGCTAGTTACTCATTAAGCCAGCTTGTAGCTTGTAGCATGTATTACGTGTGTCATTTGAATTAAGCCTATATATTGTATTACCGTCACCTATCCAACAAGAATATATTTCATGTCATGAGTTTACATAAATATGTTACAGCTGTTTTTTGATAAATAATATGAGTTCTCATTTCAAAGAAGTATGAAAATATAATGATCAATTAAAATCCAAAACAATCCGTTCCTAATTGTACAATCCATAACTTTTCCTTCGTCAAAGAACAATTCAAATTACAGTGGACAATGATAATTGATGCGCTCATGTATTTTCATATTTCTTATAAGCAACCATATCAATAGCAAAAAGAACAAAACATATATTTTTATGATTAAAAATTTGACTTATATATTTCTAAATGATATTAGTCATTTTTTTTAAATCCTACGAACCCGGAACAACCATCAATAAAAATGAAGCTAAATGTCCCCCACTATGGTAAACTTATTTTCCTTTCCTGACTTTTTAATTATTCCAGTCTAGTATAACATTTCGACTTTATACTTGTTTTTTGTAAAAATTAATGACATATATATATATATATATATATATATATATATATATATATATATATATATATATGTGTGTGTGTGTGTGTGTGTGTGTGTATGTGTATGTGTGTGTGTGTGTGTTAAAAATATTTAGACGCTGCATAGAAACACGACCGCGGTTTCGACCGCCAAGAGATTTTCAGTTCCTTAATAGTGCGAATTATGTTGGAAAAAAATTGTTATTCAGCCTTTTATAAATAAATAGATCACATTTATTTTTGGTTAGTTACTAAAATAAAAATAAAAAATTAAGTAATTTTCAATTAAATTTTATTAAAGGAACAAACTATAGCGAGCCTTTTTTTTTCGAATGTTCATTCAAACAAACTATATTTAATTTCATAAAAAATGTTCAACACGACTAATGTTGTTCGTAAGTAATGTCTGTCACTGCTAATTTTTGCAACTGAAGTCTTTTCGGGGTTTTTTTTCAAATAAAATATAACTTAAAATTTAAATGTAAAACGAAATTCTCAATATATTTTTCCACTCTCTTTCAAGACAGAAATTGACTGCTAGCTATAGTTTTTCCTTGAAAAAATGATTAACTTAAATATATTTAAATATACCTTAATTTAAGTTTATTAACTTTTTATTAATATTAATTGGAAAAATGCTTAATGACGTTTTGTCTATGTTCGATTTGTTTGGAAGCAACATTAACGGCGTATCTATGCTAGAATTTAAATCGAAAATGTTTGAATAAAAATAGGAGGAAGCTCATCCCCCTAATACCCTCTCGATCGTGGTATTGGTATTATGGTATTTTCCTAAATTTAGTTATTTTGTAACAAACCATATAAAAACAAAGATGTTTATTTTTTATGTCTATATCATTTATAATGATTGTAAATGCACTAGTCTAATCGAAATAGACCTTTTTACTTTTAACAAATTCTCTTCCCAGGTAAATATATGTTACATCTTTCAAGCTGTATACAGCTCACGGGTCCATGTTCATTTGGTTATTCAAGGTACAATCAATGTTGCCTTGTGATGGGCAATAAAAAGCGATATTACATGAGGACATTTCAAAATTGAAATACAAATATTTATGAGGTAAACTAATGAATAATTTTAAAAAAATACATGCAATTATCTTTTTAAATTTTGGGTCGTGTATAATTTCTTAGGTTTCAATAAAAACAGACTGTTCACCAACAAATATCTTATTTCAACAGGGAATGTTGCATTCAATTAATTGCAAGTAGTTAAATACGAAAACTTATAAAATTTTACGTAAATATTTAAATGTGTATTTATATCACGCGTTGAGTAAAACATGTTGTGAAAGTTTATATTCCGCTTTAGATGATTCTTAAATCGTTATCAATGTTTAAGCGAAGAAAGCAACCGTTTCGGAAACATTACAAAATTTAACGATATGAAAATCGACAATTTCTTTACCCAGCGAAAGAAGAAAATGTCATTTTAATTCACCTCACCAGCTTTTACAAATCCGTCATCTTCATGCAATTCTCTGGTTTCTCCAAGCATTTCAAATTGCCAACGAATAAACAAATAACAATATCTGAACGCTACATTAAAGCTGCGATTGAAAATGCTTATTTACAACGTAGAAAAAATCTATCAAAAAATGTAATATATAAATCAATTTCGGTTTTACTTTAAAACAAAGGTCTATAAAAATTAATAGAATTCTGAATACTTATTATTATATAAAGATTAATAAAAATGTTAAATCATTTCACCTCAAGCAATGCTATATACTACTAGCATGCTTAGGTGGCTAAGAGTGAAATAAATATTAAAGTAGATAGCAAAAAAAGAAGTGAGATCTTGTAGAAAGAAAGTGAAGTTCAATTTACCATTAACATTCTGAAGATAGATGTTGGCAGGAAGGCGGGAAACCGGGAGTTATTTTCAAAAGCGATAAATTCGGAAAAAATTTTCTATTTGTATGGTACATACGGATGCAAATAACAATTTCAGAAGGGAAATTATGAGATATAAATCACAATCAGATACTTTCTTTAAATTCAAAATGTCCATTTACCAAATAAAATTCATGAGAATATGCTCACAGAGAAATCACATTGATTCATACACTAATTAATTAATTAAAGAAAGCATTTTTAATAAATGCCAGGAGATAAATAACAATTAAAAAAAGATAATAATATTTCATCTTAGTTGCTTTCCTAAGTCATCCCTTAACAAAGTTAAGTTATTTCAAAAATAAATTAATTGTGCTTTCTGACAGTATAACAAATATTACATCAAAATAAAAGTAGTTTTATAGTTGTTCTACAAATATCATAATATAGCATTTCTAGCGCTTATATCAATTTGAAAAGTATTATGAATGATAAAGACTGTAAAATTAAAATAAATACAGGACGAGAATATCTTAAAATGGACTGATATGAATAATATAATGTATGGAAAGGCCGGAGTATTTTCATAATCGAGATTCCGAGGCTAAAGTCGTCTTTTCCGAATGGGGTAATGAATGGGAAAATAGATAATTTAAGCGATCAACATTATTAAGGATAGAACCTGACGCAATGTTGAACCAAAAATTGCACGCGTAACCTCAGAATATCACATATGCATATATATATATATATATATATATATATATATATATATATATATATATATATATATATATATATATATAATTACAACGTGTACGAATAAAGTACGCTTCCAACATTTTTGTAATAACTTATATATATATATATATATATATATATATAGTTACAATGAGAAAGAATAGAGTACATATCCAACATTTTTGCAATATATATATATATATATATATATATATATATATATTTAGACTGCACACACTAATATATACACATGCGCGTGTGCGCACGCATAGACGCAGAGAGAGACACACAAACACACACACACACATATATATATATATATATATATATATATATATATATATATATATATATATATATATATATATAGCCTTCGAAATAGACACTTTTGGAAAGCGTCACGGCTGTACAATTTACTTAAACGTAATGCATTCAAGATGACCTAAGGTTGCACTAGTAACCTAGCCAATATTATCAAAAGATTAATAAAAATTTAAAAAATGTAGAGGGTCTGTGAGGTGGAAATAAGATCCTTTTCAATTGTAGGATACAGAAGTAATTGTGCCTTAAATAGGGTATGTTTTTCTGAATGGGTATTATATTAAGCCGCGGTACAATATGACAGTGGCAGCGGAAAAATTTGCATTGGTTACAACGAGGGCCTATTTAAAGAGAAATGCTATAACCATACCTCGTCATTTAGAACATTAAAGGCAACTTCAATAGGAAGCTGGCGAACTATTATTGGAACTTTAGGAGAAAATTAAAGTCCGATCATTAAGTGGAGTATTTTACGTAATTGAAAAATTAGGAAAGTGAATTGCTACTCATGTTGGCTGTCACAAAGAGAAGGGTGCTAATGCAACATATAACGCTGGCGCTGAGCGGTCGAAAGGGAGGTCTGAGATCATGGTTAAATGTAGGCACATCATGAAGTTAAATTTCTGGCCGTACGAACATGGATAAACTTGAAATATTTTTCCTACCCTTTATTTCTTCCCACTCGCACTCATTACTTCTAGTGCCACCTGACAAGAGCTTGGTGGTCGAAACCACGGTAGTGTTCTGATCAGCGTTTTATCTTTTTAAGGTATATACATATATATATATATATATATATATATATATATATATATATGCATATCTAGAGAATTATAACTGAAGGTCAATTCTAAAGAGGAAAATTCTGCTCAATATATATATATATATATATATATATATATATATATATATATATATATATATATATATATATATATATAACTTTATGTATGCATATCTAGATGAATGTTAACTGAAGGTCTATATCAATTATGATGATGCTAAATAGAACAGGCTAATCGAAAGAAACACCGGGTTGCCTTATTATCGAACTTGAAGCCTGGCGCCATTTGGAGCAAATGATCTAATCTAAATTGACAGATGCAATTTCCGTTGTAGTAGAATCTAGCTTGTCTCTACAATTGATTAGTTCCATTTGTAAATTGAATTTCTGTTTGGATATCTTTCCAAAGATTCTGATTTACTTTAGCCTCAGACGAGATCCTGTTCCAAACACTGAAGTATTTCTGCTAATATATGAATGTTAAATTGTTTCTTCGTATATCTGATACTGGCCTTTCAATGTAGCTTTCACTTTTGGATTCATCGCGCAGCTAGATTATTTCAAAATCTTTGATTTTTGAGCGTCAATATCGATGATTTATTGCCTGTCTTGCATAGCCTACAAATTAGAAATGGCAACACACTAAATATGCATAGGGAAATATTTCAATACACAATTGAATTTCACGTTTCTGTTGCTAATCAGATGTGAGAGTTTTGGCTCCATTTAGTTTGGTATTGGTGAATTCAAAACCAAAACTTTTATATATTAAGAACTTTAATCTCCAAATTATCTAAAATCACAATTCCTAAATACCATCAATGAAAGTGTTTGATACTAAACACTGAATGTTGCTTTGTCTCTGCTTTTAAGGATTGAGAATTTATCATTATTTACATTATTTTCACTCGGATTCTTTCCCGCTTACTTGGTTTTATGATCGTAATATTTTAGCCTCTGTGATTTCCAAACTTACTAATATGCCTGAAGACCTTGATCACCTTCAGGAAATTTAGAGCAATAGAGCACACTTTCTGTTATGGGACCTTACCCATAATAACATAATGGGCTATTCCATACGCAATAAATACTGCGCCTCAAGAGGAAGCAGAGAGTTCAGTCTGAAATCTGTAGTGAGGTCCGTCAGGCGTCTGTCAGTCAGTCAGAGCGAGCGAGTCTGTCAGTCGAGTCAGAGGCAGTCGAAACAGAGTCGCGTTCAGACAATTACTACAAGATATTGGAATAGTGATACTGGTCGAGACTACATTGTTCTCCCTACTAAACCTGATTGTTCGTACTAACACTTTCTACTTCTATGTATATATTCCTGTATGTAATACATCTGTGTTCTTCCATATACGTGTTAGAGTTCTTCTTTATTGGTTCTACCTTGGACTGTCACCGTGATACAAGGAACCAGATCATAACACTTTCAAAATTGATTAAATCGTTCACTTATTGATATAAAAAAAATTGTGATTGCTATCCCTGGACCGGATAATGTGCATTTAATTTCAATCTCCATAGGGTGTGAAATAACTGAACAGCACTAAGAATTAAACGATATATCCCTAGACATAATTTGTGGAAGCAAAAATCTACCCACGTTGATTACATGAAGGGGTAATTTCATAATTCTCTGAAGGTTATCCAAGTCAAAAAGCATTTGATGAAAACAATGGGCACAGTGAGTGTTAATAACACAAAATTAATTGTTATGGTACAGGTTAGGACCAAGGAAGAACAACACGAACACAAGAGTAGAAATAACGAAGATATATTACACGAAGGTTCGGAAGGTGTTAGTATGACTGTCAGTCTGGTTTGGAGTGAACTACTATCGGTTCGACACGATTCGATATTTACTTGCCCCCCCCCCACGAGGGAAAGATGTGGCACAAGATGTGGCACAAGTTTTACGTGTGTTTTCCGAGACCGTAGGCTCGGCCCAAAATGCCCGTAGAAACTGTAAAAACAGAATCGGGTTGGTCAAGCTCCCCGAACGAGACTCTGCCCTTCGGCGTAGCATCGTCCGGGTTCCTCTCTGCTCAGAAGCAGAGAGTTCGATCGTCAAGCCGAAACGGCTCGACTCGATTCGATATTTACTTGCCCCACTACGAGGGGAAGATTTGGCACAAAGCCGAGTTTTACGTGGTTTTTCTGAGTTCGTACCCTCGGCCAAAAAATGCCCGTAGAAACTGTAAAAACAGAATCGGGTTGGTCAACCTCCCCGAACTAAGATCTGACATTTCGGTGGAGCCTCGTCGGAGATCCTCTCTTCTCAGAAGCAGTGAGTTCTACCGTCAAGCCGAGAAGCTCGGCTTGATTCGGTATCTAGCCCCCCAACGAGGGTTGCATGTGGCACAAGGCCGAGTTTAACGTGAGTTTCCCGAGCCCGTAGGCTCGGCCAAAAACTGCCCGGAGAACCCGTACAAACGGGATCGGGTTGGTCAACCTCACCGAACGAGACTCTGCCCTTCGGCGGAACCTCGTCCGGGTTCTTCTCTGCTCAAAGGCAGAGAGTTCGACCGTCATGCTGAGAAGCTCAGCTCGATTCGGTATCTAGCCACCCCACCATAAGGGTTGCATGTGGCACAAGGCCGAGTTTAACGTGGGTTTCCCGATCCCGTATACTCAGCCAAAAAATGCCCGTAGAACCCGTTTAAACGGATCGGTTTAGTCAACCTCCCCGAACGAGACTCTGCCCTTCGGCGGAGCCCTGTCCGGGTTCCTCTCTGTTCAGAGGCAGAGATTTCGACCCTCAAGCCGAGAAAATCGGCTCGATTCGATCCTCTCTCTTGAGTGGCGTACTATACATAGTGTTAGGAAATGTTCATTGTGTACTTATAGGTAAGGACTTCTGACAGTAATATTAGTCCTTAATCTAAAGACGTAATTTATCAATGTTTTATTCACATTCTAAAATAACTCATTCGGATTGCGTTCTTCTTTGTATTAACTAAGTTTTTTTGATACGTCTGATGCAAATGTATCGACTGAAACATTTTCTTAATGGCTAGAAACATGAATATTTTATTTGGTTGGTTGGATAATAATGTCCGATTTTAAAATCAATTTTATTTTTGAATTAGTGTATTTAAACAGCATTTAAATACGTCACAATAGAGAGATGAACATCTCTATATTTCTGCCATCAAGTTGCACGGTTACTTTTTCTTTACGATAAGACACCAAATATTTGCTAATAAATATCTTTTCTATGGAATGTCTTTCTGCTTAAATAATTATCAAATACTTGGAAAAAAATGGGTGAAGAATCAGTGAAATATGGTCGATTCAACAAAGTTTCGTATCCAAAGTCGGTTTGCTTGTACTGTCTATATGTGGGATTGTCAGGAAACAAAATTTCAGATTAACGATTGAATACTGCTGGCCGTATTTTACTTAACTGAATTTACTTTTCATCCGGTTCGACAGTGATGCTCTGTTTAGATTCTAGTAATTTGAAATGGGCTACGCCAAAGTCGGGCCAGTATAAGGTCCTCTTAATCTTCTTTTGGTGAAACTTAAGATTTGAAAACTATACATGACTTTCGTAAGTATCCAAAAATAAATGGTTCCAATTTCTCAAATGCAGCAACAAACACAGATTCCACTGTTTTCATGTGGAAGACATTTATCGAGTTTCTCTAACTCACTGATTTTCTTCAGAGAATCGGATATTGTTGAAATATTGATACCCAATATATTAACTGGGTCTTTTCGAATAGTATTTCCAGATGCTGATTTTGATTTTTCTGATGGACGCCGTTTTACAACTTGATTTTCATGACGTGTTTCCCACCTACACCAAAATCTGCGTCACACCGTCAGATCACATGTGGATCATTCACCATATTCTCTGTTAATTTTGGTAGTACTTTTATATATATGTATCATGACCAAATTTAAACACAGACAAAAGAATAAACGCATTTCTTATGTTTTCATGTATAAAAAGAGGATACGTATTGCTGTAATTTAAATTCGAAAAGAAATTAGTATAAAATTAAAAACGCGAATCACTAATCATTAAGAATGTGTAATATTTTTTTGTGTAGCAATTACATTGGAACCCAAAAGATTTATTCTATGACAGGAATTTATTTTCCAAAAAATATATTATTTAAAATCGTGTATGGTGAATGAATGCTTGGTCAATCTATGCCGACTACTTCCGGCCTAGTCTGCGACACTTAAAACGCACTTTTTTTGCAGATTTTTTTTTTTTTTTTAAAGTTGACTTGGTTATTTACCTCCAATTTCTAAGCGAAGGGAAAGCCTCGGAACTCCACTCCACCATTTTCCGAGCTATTTACAACATTATTCGAACTGTTATCCTCATCTTCATTGCTATATTCACGTTGTACACTCCGGCCTTTTCAGGTTAATGGAATTTCGAACCAAACCCTTTATTCAGTCCGTAGGGGTAGATTGTTGTAGTTTCACGTGCCATGCTCCTTTCGGCTACTCCGTTATTTCCCTATTACTCAACTCTCCAAGTTTAGTTCAACACTGGTATGGAACCAACGTCTGTATCGACTGACAACTAATAAAATTATGCATCAGGCACATAAGTCTATGATACGTGCATGCTTTGAATATGCTGCTACAACTGATCTGGTGTTTCTGCTATGTATTTGGACGTTCTTCATAACAAAGAGGAATCCGAAATGTTATGGATCGTTACCTGGCATCTCGGATTCATTAAAATTCCCACCAGCGTGCCGTAGGCCCCCTGTGATTTTTCTGTAAATATTTTCAGGTTCTTTTTTTCTAATGAACTTTTCGTAGCTAGATTTATGATTTTGAGCGTAGTACCAGATTGGCAGGAATGACTCATTATTTTTCTGTTGAAATGATTAATATATTCCTAAGTTCTATGTTAATAGGAAATTCTCCCGCAATTTTAGTTTGAGGAACGCTATTCCGACTTCAAATATGGTCTTCAAATATATAAATACAACATCAGTTGTTATTTTCTGTCTTAATTACTGTTCTTCCATTACTATCTCTATGTAATAATATATACCCTTATTCGCTCGCACATACTAACAGTGTGTGTCTATGTGGCATTATTGACTTGCTTGGCGTGAAATGATTGAAAATATGAAAAGAAAAGTAATCTATAGAGACCTATCATAGATTATTATTTGGAATGCTATATGACTTAAATTTATATTTCGAATAATATTTCAGAACATTGGAAGAAACAACCAGAGATTATAATTCGACTTCAAATATCTCGTAGTAGTATTTTTTAATTCCATTTAACAATGTATTGATTGATATTGCAGCCAGACATTGGGATAGATGTAAATCAATTTTCCAATCATCCAACTTATTTATATTCCGCCTGTCATTGTCAAAATAGGGATATAATCCTTAATTAAAAAATGTGGGTTGCCGACAATATTTTTTTATGGTAAACTAATTACCAACGCTGATACCTTTCTTTTGAAAGCTACGGAAACAGAATATTCTAGATGTTTCATTTAAGAGGACAGCAGTTATTATCGATTTAAGTGATGGTTTTTAAGCAGTATTTCGAATAAAATAGAATTAGACAAGCCTTTTTTATAATTGTGGCACCAAATATCTTTTATCAACTATCGATAATTTTAAAGCAGATTTATATGGTACATTCGAAATTAGATGTTAGTGCAATGATTGTGCAAGTGTAAAGAAATCGTATCTCTTTAGTGAAGTTTGTCCATATATTGCCTGTTTTATAGCTAATCACTGAATTAGTTGATGGTCAATGTTTGTTATTCATGGTATATATATATATATATATATATATATATATATATATATATATATATATATATATATATATATATATATATAAGACAGGCCGCACTAAATAATTTGCACAATACTTACGTTTTAAGTTTTATGTACTTTAGGACAGCGACATCATCATTGTCTTGTTTTTTCTCAGACAAAAATTGCTGTGTTCATCATTTTCCTAAGAGAAAATTGTCATGTTCATCTAAAAGTTTTACGTGAGAAGTAAAATAATAAAAAATCGCTAAGATTAATTACTCTACAATTTTAAAATTTTATGATGTTGATACACGTGAATCAATTTCTTTTTTCTTAAAAAGAAAAAAAAGGTCTCTGATGGCGACATTGTTGTAATGTCGAAAGTACTTGAGATAACATTTCTTTTTTTATTTAATAAGGATGCTAAGAAATGTGTCCGAAATTACGAGAGGATCTCATTAAAAATATGTTAACAAAACATGTCTAAATTGTGTGTCCTTTCTTAATGTAAAACTGCTGCCAAATTATACGCAACTGATTGTTAGAATTTGGGGGAGATATTAATTATTTATAGATTACATTTCTCTTAATTAACCGACATCTGAGGGAGATGTAGATTCCTACATGTTGCAAGGATAAGTGCGCATATGTGAATATGACAAAGATGACTGGAAATGAATCTGGTTTCGGAAAATTTATCCAGTTCGTCATCACTACATCGAAGTTTATCATAAGGGATATTCCCAAACGCTCACCAAGCTTCGTACTGACCTTTTTCAACGTTGTTTAACTTCGATGATCGTACGAATACCAGTGGTTCAACGTGATATATACTGAAGTTTATACGTGGGGGATGGGGACATTAAATACGTCTGACCTCATCTATAAACATATTTCAGGAGAAACGATAATGATGTAGTGGGCTTTTATTTGAAGTTTCATTTTTCATTTCCTAGCGTCTAATGATTATAGATGCACAACCAGATCATCGTCATTCCAGTATTGGTTCTGTTTCTATCGCCAATGTTTTTACACAAATATCTATATGACACAGAAGGTCCGGTGGAGTAATGCATAGCGGCTCGGCTTGAGAACTCGAAAAGCCGAGTTCGCATTCCAGTCAAATGCAATTACATTCACTTACGTGCAAATATATTGGAAAAGATCTGAATCCGTTTCTTCTCCCACCGCTTATGGGTAAATAGCAGGACAGGTCGGATTCTATGTATGGCAACTGGTCTAACTCTGAAACAAATGGCAAGATACTGTGGGAAAAAAATCTGCCTCGTCAGTCATGTATCGAAAGATATATGATCGCCCCCGCTTGTATCACGCATGGCACATATCTGATTGCTCTATATGCCCGCAGTAATAACATTGTTCAGAAATGGCAACAATAAGATTATAGTCATTTTGACATGATTAAATAAGAGAAACATGCGTGGATTTTGCTGAAATCCTATAAGAACCTTGGTGCCAATGCGTTGTCATATGCAAAATGCATTTTTGCCACCCTTTGCCAAAGATTGATCGTCGAAGAAGAAACGAACGACATGCGGTGGGATTGATATAGAAAAATCATTAATATATCTTCTTGGAAAATTTTCTTTAGAATAAGAATAAGTGAGGAAGCCACATTTCAATTTAACTGCAATTTTCTACTCGGTTGGCATGTAAGATAATTGCTTGTGCGGTCATTTTTTTTTCAATATATTACGAAAGACGTGAGAGATCGCCTCTCTCATGGCATAGCTTCAAGCATCAGAAGCAAATATTATTTCAGGTGATTGATCGAAATGATGCACGCGCAGGTCTGAGGTGAACGTTCACTTTACTTGATCGAATGGCTGCGGACATTCTGGGGAAATTTCACAACCTGAATAGTCTGAGAGCAGACAATCTGAAGAGAGTTTCACAACGGTAACCTCGGGCAAATTTCAAACCTCAATAAATTATCAATTCGGTAAACAAAGCAAAGGGCTTATTGATATAATACAGTCCGTATTATCTGAATGTTTTCTGTTTGAGCAAGTTTAGGTCAGCGTCCGTCTTGTTAAAGATTTAGGGCGAGCTAATTTCTGTTTTGAATACATGTAGCGCAATTATCAAAAGATTGATGGTAATTATAATCGCTTTTGCATGATATCAGCTTAATGGTATGTTTTCATGCAGAAGGAGATGAAAATATCGAGGAACCTTGCTGTGTAATCAGTTTTTGAAGAACGGAACAAAATGAATTTGTCTATGGTACAAATTATACTTGGAATTTTCTGACGTGAACTCATTAAATAGAATTTAATTGGTCGAAGATAAATGTATACTAATTTTTATATTGCGTATCGGTTTCCTTATCATAGAATGTGCAAATAGAAAACTATCTTAATTATTCTTAGTTTTTATATTATATCCATTTGCTCGTTAATATATCTCAGTAATTTACCGGAAATTCCTTACTTTTATAAAATACGTATTTAAAACCTACGCATGCGCGCACACACACGCACGTATGTATAATTTAAGTACAACATTATAACAGTAACCTTTCTCTGGATTTTTAACAGTAGATTCATTGTAAAGCAAGTTTGTACGTTGAAAGTAAAAGACTTCATGTTAAATTATAAATGTTGTAGTGTTTACGATAAGTTTCTTTTTCTCATTGACCTACGAAATTATTAATATACTTGTTTAAATATATGAAATAATGGATAAAACGCCAATGTTAAGTGTTTCGTCCCTAGAAATATGATTTTTTTTTCAAAATAATAGAATTATCCATCATGTCTTACATATATAGTCGTGAAGAATTGTAAGAAAACCTGTTTACAGTTCTAAATTGTGAAACGCTGAAGATTCGTCGATGATTAGTTTTAAATCACTTGTTTATTTGTGGATTCTGAATAACCTTAATGAATAACCTGGAAAAACACATTCAACTTCTATTGTCTTTAAATAACCCACATTTTAATAGCAATGTTTTTCTTTTTTTTTTAGATTCATTGGTTTGTTAAATTTGGTTAGTAACGTGTCAATCTCTATAGATTATTTCATGCCTAAATTTTTATAATATTTTATTCATTTCATTTTTGAGATGATAAATGTGTCAGTGGGGAGAAGAGGGTAATTTGTAGCTTTCCCAAGAGCATTTGCACGTAAGTGAATATAACGAATTTAACAGAAACTGGAACTGAGTTACAAACTAACATTCTCCTTATTATATCGCCTGTGTGTCATTTGATGAAGCCTTTTCTATATCAGGATAAAAATGAAATAGTATAATGTAAGCCACTAATTAACCTCTTGTTCTACCAGTTTGCATATATATGCAGTATTTCCCGACAGTATCCTATGTCTCAGCCTAATTTAAGAGCCTCTGGGAATATTCACATAGATAGACCATCCTCCTTTGGAATAACCAGGTGTATAATTAAGGCTTCCTACTTCATTCTCCAGACTATAAAACATCCAACTCCAAATTATGCACGAAGGGGCCAATTTATGAACCTGTTATTTTTTCCATAATTAGTATTTCATGTAATCGCTCCATATTCTTATATATGCCGTGTTCCTTCAGAAGTTTTTCGATCATGCCTCTCCACTATTTCCTATCCATTGTCGTCTTATGTTATCACACCTAAAACCTGATCTCATATTCATTTAAATAAGTTTCTTACATATTTTATACGGTGATTTCGTGTTTCTCTGTTTGCGTTCAATATATCCGACCAGTGTCAATTTATCCCAGGCCTCTTTTTTCATTATGTACCCTAGAAATTTCAAATGTATTTCTGATGTTAAGCATAAGTGTCCTTTTTTATTCTGTTTTCTCTAAAATTGTCTTTGCTCCTATATTCAGTGCATGATATTAATAGCATCCTTCTGTAGAACGAGATATATATCGCTCCAGGTGTCTTCTTCAACTGTAAGGATATTGTTCAACATTTACTTCCATATAGGAGCATTGATATTAAAACATTTCAGCAGTCATTTCCTTTTTTTTAACGAAATGTTCCTGTTTCTTAATAGCTTCTGATGCTGTCTTTCAACATCGCAATGCAACATCAAATTTCGGCGTCGCAATATTCCTTTTCATTTAAAATACGTCCTAGATAGTTAATTTGTTGTATTTGCTTCATTGTTTTATCTCCAATTTGTAATGTTTTGTTTTGGCGCTCCCATTCACTGGGAAACATGCATTCTGTCTTATTGCAATTGATGTTTACTTAATTCTTCAGGTTTTTATTCGCAATACTTTGTATTTGTACTTTGAGTTTCCTTACTGTGTCTACTGTCAACATTGTGTCATCAGTATATCTTATGCTGTTAGGATTGTGACCACCAATAATGAATCTTTTTTTGACTTCTAATTATCTCGCAGTCGCTTCACACTACAAATTATTACTAATGCCTGATATTTCTTTTATTAATGTTCAGCAAATACAAGGCCCGAAGGGCACTCAATATAAAGTGTTGCAGAACAATTAATTCATGCATATAAAAAAATAATCTGGCTTCTTATATCCCCACATATACCTTATCAGAGTGGATAACATGGCTGGACTATAGAGCGTTAAACTGGAAGAAAAGAAAAAGCGAGATAAGATTCTTATAAATATTTATATTTGATCGAAAAAGAATATGAAATATTTATGAATATATTAAAACAAATAATATATGCATTTTCTTAACTGCCTCCATTTTGAAGTCTAAGTGTACTATCAATTAAAAAAGCACTCAGAATGCTAATTTGAACACACGAAAAATGCTCACAGTATCATACATTGTTTCCACTGCTTTTTTGTTTTTTTTTATAAATTCCTATCAAAGCAGAATACTTTTTCGTTGATACTGTCAACCTGACTAACAAGGAAACTATTTATCTTACATAAAATAAAATATTTTGTCTTATAAGTTATCTGAAGATCATAAAAAGTATGATAGTAGGAAAGTGATATATTTTACTATAAAAAAGAACATACGCGTTTTATTCAATTGTAAAACACATTCTACCTCAATCTCCCTTTTCTTACTCCTTACGAGGTTTGATTTTTTTTCATATTAGTTTCCTCGCCATATCTGTAGGATGTGTGGTCCGATAAACTTCCATTATTTGATTGATGCATTCAGTGGATTCAGAGTTTTGAAGACATTTTCTACTAGATGACAAGAGGAAATATTTACCTGTGTGATCTTCAGTTGCAGTGAGGTCATAGAGCACGTATACAATTTTGTATTACAGCGGCTTGCTATTTCGTTGGGTTGTTTGATGATATAAAAGTCATCATTACAAGACTTACCAGAACAAAAAAAGAAACAAACTGTGTCGTGAATATTTGACTCGTAAAACAATGAGTAACTGGTTAAGACAATGTTTGTTAGTACTTTCACAACAATGGAACTGAGATATCTTCTGTATTTGTGTGAGGGTCTTTAGGGCTAGATTTTTGTTTCATTACTGCATTAATGCGCGATAAACCCCAATATTTGTGTATGCATTACTGGATCCAAATTTATTTATTTTCATTGTGAAAATTCGTGTTGATTTCAGGCTGAATGTAAGCCATTTAAGTGATATTTTATTATTCCTCATTACTGCTTCATTTTCTCATCAGTAGTTTCAATATTGTTTATATTTGGAGACGGAAATTGTAATGATTGGAAGTATATTTGTATATTTTCTACGTCTGTGATCATATGTTGCAGGATTGAAGAGAGGACAGCATACATTTACAGACAACAATACGTAATGTGATGAATTTGATATACAATTTCCAATTTCAAATGTGCGTTATCTGCAATACATAATGAGCGATATTGTTTTGAAAATGAATGATTTTTTTTAAGCTAAATATTATTTACATCTTTAAGGATCATTTACATTGAGGTAGAAAGTAATATATAGATATTTACTAAGGGTAGATCCGATGTTGCACAAGTCAAAAAACAGTTAAAACAAAAGGGGTTACTGAGGTTGAAAGCATAAAGAAAACATTATTAATGAGCGAAAACAATAAAATGGAAATCAAGAAGATAATATATGAGGATTGACATATCACTATTATTGAATATTGAAATTGGATAGAAATCTTGGAGCTAGAAGAGAGCTCTTTTTTGGGCCAGGCGTTGTCGAACGCTTTCGAGTGTTCGAAATGATCAACCCTAGCGACACCATTCTTCTTGATATAATATAAACCTTAATACAACAGATAAAACAAGGTAGATTAATATGTCCTTGCCTTTTTTGATTCATTAGGCAAATTTCTACAAGAAAATTGATATGCCATTAATACTGAAAGTAATCCACATCGGAATCCAGAACCTTTTGTCAATTCATTTGCGGTAAAAAATCCGGTGTCCTGGACGTTAAGAAGTCTGTGGGTGACTACTGTAAATCTTCCTCATTTGGTAAGGATTTCCCATGGTTGTCTTCTAGGAAATGGTAGAGAGAGTAATCGTTTGGTGACAAGTCCAGGGAGTAAAAAGGATGACACTGTGTCTTTCAGCTAATTCGCCGTATGGTATACATGGCCACCTGCGACAAACGAGGCGGGGATTGTCAGGGAGGAAAGGTACACTTTCGCGATTGACCAATTCTAAAGCCGTCAACTTCAGTCCTGATTTCACACGTTTCAACTGATAATGTAGAGATCCGAAGGGATGGTTTGTTCAACTGGTAGCAGCTCAAAGTTCACCACTTGTGGATGAATCAGAGTTGGTACAGAAGTGGTCTTGTAATGTGAGGGACAGTGTTCTGTGGTCAAAGTCATTGTTTTGCATGTTTGGGAGTGTCATACAGGATACACTTTTCGTAACTGTTGAGTACTCGATCAAATATGGGCACATTACCTTGACGAGAATGCAACGAGGACAAGAGCAAGACTGACATTATTTGTTACTTGATGCTTCCCGATATTGATTGATATTCTAACTTGACCAACTAGTAAGCCTTTCCTATGCGAATTAGAGGAGGTTTGACTGTTTCATGAGAAACCTGGAAAAATATAGCTTTAGCTGTTGGTTTCCAGTTTGGTATTCTTCAAAACCTCCTCATCCAGGGAAAGTGACAGGCTAATATGGGGTTCATCCCAAAGGGACAGATTTGAAAGACTGAAATTCTGAAGGCAAAACTGGAGGTGCTTTCCTTCACAGAATTATCCTTAAAAAGACTTCATGTATTCGCCGCCTTTGTCCACATTAAAGATATCAAGCTGACAACACGGAACGAACTCATTCAAGCTACACATGTTTCAGCGCCGCAGTTTGACTAGGACTGGTGTGTATGTGCAACCTACCTGGATTGGTCAAGATTAATGAAACGTCAACGCTTTCCCATTATCTGACATATTCATTTGCGTATTTGTGATCAAATGTTGCCAAAGGATATAAAAATAACGACAGTGATATTTTGGTTACCAAAGACATCAGAGGATATCATAGCGAAGCGAAAGTCATATTGCTTGTCTGAAATATGACCCTAAGACTTCAGAGTCTTAACCAGTTATGAGATGATTAAGGACACTTGTAGTATGACAGGAAAAGGTAGAAAGCTAATAGGCCAATAGATAGATAGATAGATAGATAGATAGATAGAGAAAGAGAAAGAGATTTTCCAACAAACTGAAAGGCAAGAAACAGAGAGGCATTTATTTCTTTATTCTAATTGTTATACCGGAACGTACCTATTTCTATTGTAAATATACTCTCCCACAGATATTAAGTAGTAATAGTAGCAGTCGCCAGTGAAACTTAGTGAGTTGTGTGAGTCAGTCGATGACAGACATTAACGTATGAGCCCCACAACTAGATTGCTGCGTCATTAACTATTATTTCAAGTTCCTAACGTTTTGTACATCGAACCTCATTTAGGACCGCTTCAGTAAAATGCAAGCCTCCACTGCGAAAAAAACTTTACAACACTAATATATATATATATATATATATATATATATATATAATTTTGAGTCGGTTTTTCACCATGAACCATGTCCAACTGCCACTCGAACTGGAGTGTTACAGAATAAGAGATATATATTTTATGGGGTTATGTTTGGAAGATACATGTCAACCCTAAAAATGAAAAGGCTAATATAGCACTGATCGGGGAAACATTCTCTTGGGAGTCGGTTCCATAAAGCAGCTGTTTGAGAGAAGAAGACACACGAGTGAAACATCTAGCCAGTAGAAAAAGACGGGAATAAGTGTGGTTTGCTATCTTGTGGATGGCACAATGTGTCATAGCTGTGGAGTTAAAAAAAAATGTTTAATCTCAGGAATTTAGGTCATTTTAAGATATTTCATGGAAATAGCAATAGATCACCGACAGGACATCGACTTTTCATCTGTCGGATATAATCCATCACGCTCAAGGACGCGGAGTTGATTTTAGACTCTATATAGTATTGAATGTGAAGATTGAGAAGTTCTTAAACATATAACGAAGCAGGACTTCATTTTCGGCTTCAACTGTCACTAATAAAAATGTCGGTTACATGTTGAAGCGCTAGAGGAAAATTCTGTTAATTTTTCCCAGTATATCTAGCGATAGATCATATATACAAATACAACTTGTGATCTGGGTTGAGCTGAAATCCCAGTATAGAAAGAAAATACCGTTCATCGTAAGAGGGTAAAATTCAGGGTTTACTTGCAGTTTAATAGGGAAGTCGCTAGTTTGGTTTTCGAAGCATTGATATATATATATATATATATATATATATATATATATATATATATATATATATATATGTGTGTGTGTGTGTGTGTGTGTGTGTGTGTGTGTGCTCAATATCAGAGATAGAGCATATAATAATTATATAAATATAAAAGTGAACATTGAAGTCAACACTCACAAGCGAGGAGTATTGACTTCCCTTGTCACATGTTTATTATATATATATCATAATAAGGCTATATTAAATATTTCATGATATTTATATGCATCTTATTACACGCTGTTTAGAGTATAATTTCATTTTCTCTCGAAATGCTGAATGTTTTAGAAAGCATTTAATTTTATAATTGTCAGAAACGGTCTGAAAGTTTCGAGGGAATATCTCCTTATAAAATACAAGCGAAAATCATGGTGAACTAAAATCATATCATTAGTACACTTTGTCATACTGTGTAGAAACATTTTAATTACATTTTAAATTACATCTTTATTATATTAAGTAAATGACTAATTGTAAAATTTCAGTTAATTGAAGTAAACACCCATGGCTTCATCTGGGTCCTTATGCAAAAACCAATATTGGCTCAAGATTCTATAATAAATCTTTAACAAACGTTTTTAAACGCAACTTTAAGCTCAATTGATGCAACATATATTTAGTGTCGAGCCGGCGAAGTCTTAAATATAGCTTTTCCTTCTGATCGATGACCTCGGCGTTTTAAATAACGGTAATTTTCTGTCTACATTTAATTGATCGCATCAAATCTTTTACTGTTTCAAACCTGATTTCAAGCAAAATCTCACTTTTTTTCTTAGTATCACCAATTGATTGGCTTTTCTTGGCATTAAATAGATTTGGTTTGTTTTTTCCACCGTGTTTAAGTTCGCCTCGAATTTTTGTATTATTTTGATGTTTATTGTACCACAATCATTACACCAACATATAAAACACAGATGAAACACATACGCTACTAATTTATCATATATATATATATATATATATATATATATATATATATACAGAGAGAGAGAGAGAGTGAGAGACAGACAGGCAGAGACAGACAGACAGAGATAAAGATATACATACATATATATATATATATATATATATATATATATATATATATATATATATATATATATATATATATATATATATATATATATGGTTGGATAGATGTGAGTTTGTGACCCTGGGTCTCACGCATTTGCGATCGTCAGACAAACCCAGTTTGTTTGAACATCGCAAAAGCGTGAAACCCAGGGTCATAAACTCACATCTATCCAACCAAATATGTTAGCTCTATCTCTGATATTGAGCGCTTTCTAATAAGTACTGCGCATATAATATATAAATAATTATATATATATATATATATATATATATATATATATATATATATATATATATATATATATATATATATATATATATATGTTTGAATAAGAACAGACCACGGTAATTCCATGTAACAAATTATTTCAGCATAACCCCTTTAACAGGGCTCTGGATCATCAGACTTTACTTCCAAAAATTGAAATGAAAAATGAAAAGAAATTCACACATTTTTGACGGACCTCATCAAGTATATGTAAAATTAACGAAGTGAGGAAGTGAGGTGGGAAAGAGGATATGAATGTGTCATATGTAGCATTTCAAATTCTTATTTTTAAGTTTTAACTCCAATGTGTCGGCTAGATGCTGTTCGAATTTATTGTGTCTAGTCTCAAGATATAGATGGCTAAGGAGTGGGGGTGTGGTGACCGACTTTAAAGGAAGAAACTACACTACTTTCACGAGGACAGTTTTTCTTTCTAATTTATATATATATATATATATATATATATATATATATATATATATATATATATATATATATGTATATATATATATATATATATATATATATATATATATATACAGACTTTTCATATATATATATATATATATATATATATATATATATAGATAGATAGATAGATAGATAGATAGATAGATAGATAGATAGATGCAAGTATACTGTCGGCCTGCAGTAGTAGTACTATTGAATGTAAAAGGATAATGATATCTGAAATCTAAATTAATTAAAAATGCTATTGAATATATAATTTCGTAGAAAGACGTAAACTTTATTTGATCAAATCTCGCTCAGTGTCGAGTTAGGCCTCTGTACGTCCTCGAAAGTGAATGCATAATTAATCCACGTAAGATTTCAAAATATATTACTGATATTTTTATGAGTATAAATGAAAATCTTTCCATATATCTGCTGGGTAATATCGAAGTTATGTTTAAGACATTGATTTGCATAACAATGTCTGACAACGTGTAAAACATTTAACTGCAGATGTCTTGCCAATGTTGCAGAAAATATACAGATTAAAAGCGGCAAACGTGTTTATGCAGATAAATTTCTTAAAAATTGTTATTCCTTGTGCAATTATATGACGGTTGTTTTACAAATCAGTTGGAATCAATTTCTAGCCCTCTGCTTAAACGGCATTTTATATTTTGAAGTTACTAATCCCGTATATAATATTTGAAATGATATGCTCAAATCTTTAACAGCATTTGGATGTTAGTTTAATATTCAGTTGGCGGTCAATTTTCGCTACATCTTGTTAAACATATATGTGAATTTTATGTAATGTATTTTATTTCGTAATCAGCTCTATATTAGTAAAAATATAAACTGCATTGCATATAGAATTAGAAAATGTTTGCTGATCAGAGCAGAACCTTTATTTAGCGAAATCTATTTTTAGTATGAATTAATATTTTTTTTATATTAAAAAAATAATCATTATTATGTTTGTCTTCTCATACGAATGGTGTGGCCGTTGTGTTCTTTATTCTATAATATAAAATACAATGGATGAATCATTAAATATGAGAAATTCACTTTATTTATTTTTTTCTTTTCAGGAGATTATCAATGACCTGGTAATTAACATTGCTTTGGTAAATACATATTTCGTGTTTTCTTCACAATATGTTTCATGCTGTACATCTGTTGAAATACCTATATCTAAATTAAACAACTATGAAAAATTTGAAAATCTCAATTAAAAATCTGAATATAAAGAGACCATCAAAATTCTTGGAAGGTCAATGATAATTTCTTTCTTTTTTTTTTTTTTTTTGTTCACAGAAGACATTTGCGATAAGGTGAAAAGGTGAATTTATCACAAGAGTTAATAATTTCGTAATTTATTTCCTGGTATTTACATTTAGATGTGTTAAACAACTTAGGGTATACCACCATTTTTATCACATCCCACTATTTTAAATAAACAAATTTAAAGAAACATAGAGTCTTAAATTTAATAACATCTAATATTTGGTTGCATAACCCTTGCTTGAAATAAGCATGAAGCTTGGACACATTGACATCATCAACTAGTAGCTTTTTTTATTTATGAAGTTTTTCCAAACTTTAAACGCATCCTTTTTCATTTTTGGTGGTTTTATCCTTCAATGTCCTCTTCAGAAGATGAAATACATTCTCTATTAGGTTAAGATACAGTGACTAATTGACTAATTGGCTAAAAACTGTCCACATTTTCCCCTGATGAAGTCTTTCGATGTGTTGGAAATATGGTTTGTCATTTTCCTGTTACACGATAAACCTCTTCCAGATAAGTTTGGATGCATTCCTCTGTAAAAGGACAGACAAAAGGTTTCTTTAGACATCTGTGTTCATTCTTTTGCTCCCATAATTAGTTACATCATCAATATATATATATGAATGAAGCTTTTCCAGAAGCAGCCATGCAAGACCAAGCCTAGATAGTGCCTCCGACATGGTTCACAGAAGCGCTTGTTTACTTTGGATCATTAGAAGATCCTTTTATTCTCCATATCTTGGACTTTCCATAACTTTCGTACGGATTAACCTTGCTCTTATCAGTCCATAAATCTTTCCATCAGAAATTTGTCGCTCGTTTCTGTATTACTTTACAAATTCAAAATTGGCCTTCCAATTCTTATTCTGATGTGTCGATTGCTTTATTTCTGCTCTCGAAGTCTTCTTCAAACGGTGGATTGTGAAACGTTTACCCCTGCACTGTGGAGGTTGTTGGTGATGTCACTGACTATTTTGGAAGTTTTTTTTTTCCTCACAGTTCTCACAATGTTTGTGCCATGAACTTCTTGTGTTTCCATTGTCGACTTATTCTATGTCTGTCACACAGAACACAAATAGATTATTTCTTTTTCAACACATTCCCAATTTCTGTGATGGTGACACCTATGTTTGTCCAATGGTTCTAACCGATGTTCCTTCTTTTCTCAGCTTCAAAATGGTTTGCTTTACTACCATTGTCAGCTCTGTCGTCTTCAAGTTGGTTTATCCTTTTATTAAAAGAGATGCAGATTTTACAAGTGAAACCCAATGCTAAAACCAAGAATAGTCATACAGTGCTATTTGATGTTTAAACAATGAATATAAAAGGAAAAACTCGGGCAGTAAGAAGCACCTGTCAGTCACGTGTTCCAATAGTTTTTGTTCAATTTAAAAATGTGTGGGTTCAAGTAAAATGTGATATGGCCTAAGTTGCTTAACCCATCTAAATTTTAACAGCCGGAATTAAAGCGGAAATTATGAACTATTGTCTCATATTCACATGTGTATCTTAAAATCAAATGTCTTCATTTAAGAAGATCAAAAGATTGTCCTTGACGTCTAATATTTCCGTAGGAGAGTGTATATGTTTCCTAATATTAGTGATAGAAGATTTAAATTATAAACCACGGTGCAGAATTAGAAATGAGCTCTATTATTATTACTGGAAGTAAACAAATCTGGAATGGCAGCAAAGTTTTAAAAACAAACAAAAATAAAACCCGGGTGTTCGGGAATTAGTTAATATTATAGACAGGGTTTTAGGCAAGAGATTGGAAAATGTTCTCGTGTTACGCTTATCGCCATTTAGGATTTCATTGGCCTAAAATGAATATTTTCAACTTCGTCATATCTATTTATATATATATATATATATATATATATATATATATATATATATATATATATATATATATATATAATGATTTGTCTTTTGTTTTACATCTTTAAAGAAATGGGTTGAAAAGTACGCCTTGTCACTATAAAAGTTTTCCAATATTTATTTTAAATATTAAATGATTGAACCGATGCAAACATTTTCAATGGAATTTCTCATGGTTTTATTTGTAGGATTTAATTTCACATTTGTACGCAGCAGTCAGTGAAAACGGACACACATGAGGTATGAGGGGTGAAAAAGTATGACACTCATGGAACATATGTATGACAAGTTGGGCTTAGGAAAAAGTGTGTTGCCTCTTTGAAGTTCCAGTGCGCATGGATTGAAGAGAAAAAAGAAAAAAAAAAGATAAAAAAGAAAAAAAAATTACTCCTTTCCTTCAGCACTTAATCTTATTTCTAAGACAATTTGTCATGTTTCCTAATTATCTTTATCTGTTGCTATTCTAATACGATTTGGTACTCCTTTGTTAAATTTGCCATACGCTTTTAAAACAGTTCTTAGATATTTAAATTTTCCTACTTGGCTGATTCTGATGTTACAATCTGTAGTTCTGTTCTGGAACTGTTCGTTTTGCTGACAACCATTATTTTGTCTTCTTACAAATGAAGTTTACTCCGTTCTCCTAACTTTAATTAGCTAACATCTATGATTTCCTGCAGGTAAATTTTTTATCTGTTAGCAATTCAGTGCTATCTGTTTAAGATTGTGCAGCTAATAATATATTCTAGTTTTTCTTTTAATTCTCTCAGTATCAAATCGATATAAAGGTTCAATTCATCCGGTGGTAAAAAAAAAAACATCCTTTTCTTACAAACTCTTCAATCATTCTGAATTCATTTCCTATCCGTATGCAGGTGGTTTTCTTACAGAATTACGTCCGGAGTATTATAATATCTTTCTAAAATTAATAAATCAAATTTACCTGACAGTTCAAGCAGCTCTTTGTGCTTTAATTTCCCAAATGCTAAATAAGGTAAATGCGTGAAGTATCGTTCTCATTATGATTCTACCATCTTACATCATATTACATTCTATACTTCAAAATATAAATTGAAAACTGAAAAATCTCAAGCACAAAAATCTACTAAAATCATCTGATATAACATATGTTTGTGAATGACTGAATACTTAGTGCCAAGCAGGATATTATACATATCATTTCTGAATTCTGAGTCACGGAAATTGAATAGCATGCTTAATATGTGAATAAATAATTGCAATACTATGTCACTTTATTTCAAATAATTGTCTGTAAATACAAATCTTGACAGACACGTTTCCACTCGACAAGATCATGTAAATTTACATTTTTAATCATAGCAATTACCGACATATCCAGATTACCTTTGCTATATATTGTTATCTCCTGTCAACTAGTTATATATGCACCTGATGTATATATCCCTTGTGAGCCTTCATAACAAAAACACGAAATAATACATGAAAAATATAGCGAACCGAATTATTATCATTCAGACAACTGGCGTACCCTTTTCGGATAATTGAGGAAAATTAAAACAAAACGAAAAGTCTACTTAGTAAATTATCTTTCGACAGGATATTTTAACTAAATTCAACTCATATTTTGATATATATATATATATATATATATATATATATATATATATATATATATATATATATATATATATATATATATATATATATATATCTTAGGCAAACGAAGCGTTCACCGGATTATAATTTCTCGAAACATTCCTGTTAGATGGTTTTTACTATCGGTACATTATTACAGTGATATTGTCAGAAAGAAAACTAGCAGTAATAGTTTTGAACTGACAAGCATGCAATTAAACAATTATAGTATTAAGGAGTATATCTTAACATTAAACCTCATTAAATATAGTCAAGCATATTTTTAAATCTTTTTGAGAATGACGCATAGCATTAATTTTTTTTTTCCATGAAGTCTTACTCAAACACTAAGTCTTTATAAAGAATAAACTGAAAAAAGGTGTTCATAATAATATATGAGTGATAATCTTATAAGGAACATTTTAGACAATAGATTATATCAAAAATAATAGTCTGATTAATTATTTCTGCTGAATATATAAATCACAAATTTTCATTAATTTCCTTTACTGTGGACCGCTGATATACAGAAGCAACATAATAAATATTGTTAATATTAAAACTGATACTTGCTAGGAAAATTATAGATATAAGAGTAACTGTAATATAAAAATTTTAAAGTCCTGCTTTCAATTTTGTGCAAAACAGCAAAGTTTCTATCTATCTATCTATCTCAATCAACCTATCTATGTATGTGTGCATATATATGTATATATGTATATATATATATATATATATATATATATATATATATATATATATATATATATATTATGGGTCTGTGTATATGCCTGTCAGCCTCTGAATATACGTCAGTTCCTACCTTGGGATTGGAATAATTGTGAGACTTCTGCCATTAGCAGAAATGTTCCTCTTAGTTTAGTTAATATCGAGAATTTCAAAAATTGATCTCAAATGGTTTAATCTCATTTCGCACATGAATTCTTGCTCTTAATAATAGATACTAAAAAAAATTAAATATATAAATGCTTTCGATCGAAGCATTAATATAGTAAATTAATAGTATATCGAAGTAAATATATATATGATATATTGTGATGTTATTTATTAGGTTGCTGCAAAAAATAATGACGTTTTTTGACGCATTTTTAACGTCAAAAAACGATATTATTACGTCATTATTTTTGCACCAAGCTAATATATCCTGAAACTTGACCATATTCAGTGTGAATTTATTAATGAAATATTTCAGTTTTCAGATGTAATGCAAAATACCTTATTTAAATTATGCCGAATACTTCTGATGATGAAAAGTTGGTTAATCTTCATGACTGCATATTTATTGATCTCATTTTAAATGATGTTCGGAAAATGTAACCTAGTTGTTCTGTAGAATGTTTTAACATTTCTCAGCGAGAAATATGACAGAATCCAAAGGTGCATTTGAATATCGAGAAATATCTGCGAAATATTAAGTAAGACTTTATGAAACAGGAAAATGTCGCCAGAAACAACGAAAAGTTGCGTTGAACTCGAATCTGATAACAGTGTCGTTCTTTGGCAGCCAAAGTTGGAGCACTTAAATCAGAGAAAAACTGAAGCAATAGCTATGTTGTTAAAATGATAGATTCTGAGAATAAATGAACAGAACATGTGAGCAAAAATCAGCATTAATAAAAATGAAAGCAAAAACGAAACTTACATAAAGAATCAGAAAGCGGAATTTCATATTCTTGTATTATATAATTACGAAAATGATTTTAGAGAATTTGGCACGCATAGGACATTTTGAAGACAAAAATAACACATGGAAAATGTGTATGACTTATCTGACAAGCTTGTTTAAATGAAGACATGAAAAGGTCATACATTATTTAGAGCTACAAAGGTTAGGACGTTCTAGCTAGCCGTAGCTGAACAATTCCTAAAGTTACATGTTACATACAAGAGGCGGATGTGCGTAATTTGTTTATCAAAATTACACTGAGGTGAGGAATGAATATTTAAATTATATTGAAAGAAACTTTCCAAAGACTCTTTCGCCAAACAATTGTTTTTATATTACACAAACGTGCGCTATAAATCGTATCACTTAAGATTGGCTGAATTATAAACATAATAAAAATAGATACGCAGAAAATAATAATAATAATAATATATATATATATATATATATATATATATATATATATATATATATATATATATATATATATATATATATATATATATATATATATCCCCGGCGGTCAAACGAATTAAAAAATGTCCCTAGTTTATGCATACTTATTGTAATTAAGAGGATCAATTCAGTTGTTGTCCGTGAGCAATCTTATTAGAACCGGAGTGCGCATATTTCCTCTAACACGATTTATCGAATATTCAATACGGCATACGAAAAAAAAATAGTTTAATAAATAAAGGTTTCGTCTACTCAAATCCGAGTATCCAATGAAAAGATAAGGTTTAAGTAAAATATATAAACACACCCACCCATGCACACTCGCGTTCGCGCACACACACACACATATATATATATATATATATATATATATATATATATATATATATATATATATATACTACTGTTAGTAAAAAGTACTTTGTTTTGTTGGAAATGTGTTTGTTTAATGTTGTTATGTTGGCATATGTATTTACGTTATTCACGCAGCTATAATTGATCTTAAGATTATTTCAGTTGGTTTGCAGCCAATCTATTAAAATCTTAAGTTTTAAAATAATGAATTATTTTGAAATAATAAAAATAGGTGTGATCAGTATATGAAGCGTAAATCCGAAGAAAATATGTTGTCATTTTTCGACACTGAATGAAAATGAATACATTGATTTGATGAGTAAATATAAATTAATAAACATTATCCACTTCAACGAATTAACAATGTAGATGTAGAGACAAAAGTTATAAAAACTGGAACCCCACCAAGAAATTACCCAACCACTGAAACGAAGCTAAAACATGAATAATTTAATCAATATTGGATATGTCTGAAACTACAGGAAGAATAAGTGACTCGAATGAAATTTTCATTTTTAGGATATTGCTATATACACAGAAATTTAAGTGCCAAAAATGATAGCTACAAATATCTAAAAAATAGCACTTCTCAAAGCATTATTTGCTTATTTCAAACATTCCTGAAAGCAGTTGTTTGCAAAACAACTTAAAGAAGCAACATAAATATTTTAGAATGCAGTTCCAGTTTTTGAAATAATTGAAAGAACATATTGTCCGAAATTAATTTTACCCTGATCATATACGTAAAAAAAAAAAAAAAAACTTCTGGAAATACATGATGTTCTGAAATATAAAGTCGATGATTACATGGAAGTTAAAAATCAGATATTCTCAGTTTATTGAGTAGATTGTTGTAATTGACATATTTTTCGATTTACAAATTTGGAGACAATTATGTGACTAATTTTAAAAATAGCAGTAACCTGTCACTAAAAATAGAGAATTAGCATAATATATAAAAAAAAATATCGGTGTGACGTACCATATACGTTTTTTTTTTTTTTCATTTATTTAGGAAATATATTATATGCATTAATAATTTCACCTCAAGAAAACTATAGTGTCGTAATTAGCTTAAAATCTTCAATTCGAAGTACCAAAGGCAAAAGCTCATCAGAATATTTAACATGTAAATATATACAGAAAAGTCGCAAGAATTCTATCTTACTTCAGTGCTAAAGTGAATAAAGCCGTGATTCCCACGGATATGTAATGATTTTAATGATTGTTGTTTAATTTTGAAATTATAAAAAAATCTCTATACTTTTTTTTTAAATAATGTCAATAGGAACATTTACGTAAATAACTAATCTTTAAATTTCTCAATACTAAATCGCGGTGCCTTTAATACTGAAAAATTTTATAAGTGATATTCTTGGTAGTTGTTTCCACTGCATTCTGTCCTTTTATCTAATTAACATAATCAAGTGTATATCATATTCTGGGAACTTCAAAGAAAACACTTTCCCTGATCAAACGATATCTCATATTAAACGTCTGTCGTTTAAACTTTCAGAAACTTTAATTTAATAGTCAATAATGAATAATATACCACCTTGTCGTTAACTGTATGTGTATTTTGCACGCCCAGACATAAAGGACTCATATGACCCCTCCAAGTTCAGCTTTTTTATTTTCTGTGAATTTTCAGTTCTTGAAGAAGTTTCCGTTCTGATTATGCATCCCAGCATGTGTACACGTACCATTCAAAATGTTACCAAATTCTTTCTACAATACTCCTCATAATATAACCATTTGTAATACATGGTGTACATAATATTGTCAGAATTCCCTGCTAGTAGCATGTTTTCATTGCTTCAAGTCGTTTTTCATCTGTGATCGAAATGTACACATTTCACTGCTGTAAAAAAGGAATGTACATAATATGAGACTTTTTCTAATGTAATCTTATGACCACTTAGCACATTACTTGTCTGCTGAAAAAAAATGACTGATCGATTCAGTTTACAATGACTTCCCTATCTTATCTATCAGAAACAGATCGAAATAAAAAATGCGAAGATATTTAAAATTAATGGTGAAAGAAATGATTCATTTAAATGAACGCTTTTTTTCTTCGAAATGTTTTAGAACATGCAATTAAACAATCATATTATTAAGGAGAATAGCTTAACATTAAATCTCATTAAATATAGTCAAGCATACTTTTACCAATTTTTTGAGAATGACACATAGCATTATTTTTTTTTTCCACGAAATCAAACTCAAACACTAAGACTTTATAAAGAACTTCCCTTAATCAGTAAAACAACATAAATTAATATGCAAATTTCTTTATTGAAAGATTATGTAATCATCAAAACAAATCAAACTAGACAACACGAGAAAACATAAATTGATTATGTTTATTTATATTCATTATCACTTACTTGTAATTCCGATTGAAACATTGGGTTTGCATTCTAGTAAGGCGTATAATGAGATATATCATCAGGCAACAGCAGAAAATCACATACCTGTTTAAGTGAATATTTTATCCCGACATTTTGTAAAAACAGCATCGTCTGACGACTGGAATTCATATTTCATTTACACATCCTTCACAAGGTGACATCGAAGTCCTGATTCAAATGCACATGTAGATCTGATAGATGAACCATATCAGATCACAAATTGTATATGTCTAGTAAATACCCTAATATCGAGTCATTTCAAATGTCATCATGATTACAATATATAGAAAAGTAGAGGCTTAATCTATTTAATCTCTTCTTAATCTATGCTCATCAAGTGTGAAAGCACAGATGGAAAAAGAATGGCCGAGCTCCTCTGAACACTACACATCACACCTCAAAGGAAACTGCTAAGAAAAACAACGTTAATGTTTGCTTGCTTAAGCCAATGTCCTAGTGATGGGGAGAAACTGATAATTATTGGTATAAGATTGATGTGCAATAAAAATAAGCTTTGTCTCTCAAGTAATCTAAGCAGTATGAATCACGATTAATCCATTCACAAATAATGTCAGATCTGGAATTAGAAAGATGTAGTGAAGTAGGTACCCTGAAACCATTGTAAAAATTCAGTGTGCGCAATTAATAATATATTAACAATTGAAATTGCCCCAACTAGTGTATGGAACATTTATAAAAAATGTAGAATACTTTTAAGGATATTGAACAAAATTGCTTTTTTTCCTTGTCTAGTTTTCCTTTGGATGTACTCATTTGTTGAAAAGCGTCTTTTAATATACCTCACTTTGCATTTCCAATCGTATTTAGTTCATTTAATTTGCTTTTCAGAAATAGATTTCTTTGAATTTCGGTTAATTCCAGTCACTCGTAATGGAATTTGGGCGCTGTTACATTTGTTATCAAATATGTTGTAGTTATAGGTATGACACTAAACTAACGCAAGGGACATGGCCTATGATCAGGAAATCGGATTTTGAGGAGCGCGAAACCAACTCTTTATTGATTTTGTTCCCATATCTAACCTGACTGGTGGTGGTAGCACCTGTTAGGGACCCAACTATGTTCAAATTTTAAACCACTAAACAAAATCGAAGCACTATAAAATTCTAAAAATAAATATTCATAATACAATTACCTGCAATACACATTTATATCAAAATGATCATTTTATCCATGGTTAAAGGTATGGCATTGGATTCAAATTATCTAGATATCCGCATGAAATAACCCACAGAGAATGATAGCCCGCTAAAATAAACTTGTATATGCACAAACGATCATTACAATCTACCACGTACTCAGTTATGAAGCAGAATAACATATTTTTATTACGTTAAATCTCTCAAGTAAATTAAGTTTCGGCATTAAATGCCACAAAAGGATGTGATATGTCCTTAAACGTTACAAAGAAAGAGTCGTGATGTACATTGAATGAATTTACTTATAAGGCAGCCATATCAGAATCGTCATCTAGAGTAACGTTATGTGAAAACAAGGTAGTTGTGTCAAGCAGAATTCTGGTTCCCTTGTATGCTTCACATCGTGTTAGACGTATTGAAGCTGTTTTGTCGCAATACAGTACATAATATGACGCCTGTTTAGATTGCTAATGTGTGGATCCGTAGATTTACTCTCTCTGTTGCCCAAAATGCATTTTGTGAAGAATAAGAGTGATTTCTTTTAAATAGAGACAAAGGTATAGTTAACCTCACCAAAATTATCCAGTAAAGGCACAAATACATAAAGCTTAATGAGTGTGAAAGAAAATGAGAAATATAAAGCATTATTAAGAAGAGATAACAATGAAAGAACGGGTATTACAGAGACAGAATATTAGTAGGAATAACATTGCATTTAGAGTTTTTGAAGATCAAAGTCGACTGCAAATCTAAAGCTGGTATTCATTTCAACAAGCGAGAACTTTGAGAGAAGAGACAGTCAGTACAGAAGATTTAGTTATTTATACAAAAAGATTATAAAATTAAATATTGATTTTGAAATTAAGATATGTCTTTTAACTTTTATCTTAATTTCACAATCAATATTTAAATAAAATTGAAATGTTATCTGCGTTAATATTTGTCATTTACATTGTTGACGACATTATACATAAATAAAATTTTATTTGGCATTTTTAACATCCTAATATTCAGAATTAATACATTTATCAAATATTTAAACTAGTAATTAAATCACTATATAATACTACTATATAACAGCATTCACTCGTTTAATTCAGCGCATAATATATCCAGAAATCATATTCAATGTTTTATAAGATATACAATAATACTGATATAGGTAAAACATTACATTTTCTTTTAATTGTGAGTACTACAGAAACGGTAGATTAAAGCCTAATTTGTAAATAAAACATTCCAAATTTGAATCAAGTTATCTTGAGTCTAGTGAAGCATTAACAGCAACAAGATAACAAGCTTAAAATGTAATATTGGAATTAAAAGGTGTGCAATTTATTCAATATATTCTTCGTGAAATATTTTTAGAATCAATTTAGGAAATATGCTAAAGTTCAGGCTGACAATAATTGCAGAAGATTTTGCAAATATGTTAATAATGCAATAAGAAACTTGACGCCAAAGGGTCGAAAATTAAATAGATTTTTCTTGAAATCTTCGTTTAATTAAAAAAAAACAAAAAATAATTTTAATTAGAAAAAATGAAACAAAATAAAAATCTAATTACGGAGAATTACGACTTATACATTTTAATTACCGAACATAATTGTCGAATACCATATTCCTGATTATCTCAATTGGGATTACCCGTTATTGGAAAGATTAAATTTATCATCTTATATTGAATTATTACCGCAATATTTACATCTTACAAAATTAAACAGAACCCACAGTAATCATGTATTAATAGAAAAATAGACCACGATTTTATACTCGATTTGTAAGTTATATGTACAATAATATACACTTAGATATTAATCTTAACATCATGATATAGACATGTCTTATAATATGGGCTGACATCGTACCTGCAACTCTTAGTAATGCACATGCAAATACATATATTAATCTGCTATTTGGGAATTCACTATTCAGGTTGCTCATGTTAGCACGACGTAAATAATGGTAGAACGCGTAAAGAATATAGTGGCATCCTTTTTGGACATTCCATTTCTGAAAACTTGGAGACATTTGATATACCTCTCTCTAGTTATACAAAATGTATACCATGAAATGCTGAATGAAAATACAAGGATCTGGTTAAGCATACATAGCATTAAATTGTACTGTACTTATGAAAATAATATTTTATATGAAAATTAAAATATGTGTGTGCGTGTGAGTGTGAGTGTGCGCTTGAGTCAGGTAAGTAACGGAAAGATTAGATGAATGATTTTGACTATCAGCTGTAATAATACTGAATTTATGTTTCTCGGCAAAAGTATCAGCCTAATGGGTTAACTATCAATTGGATTCGGCTGAATCAAGTAGGTAGAAAACTGTTTATTTGGATAGTGTAGACACGGTCAAAGGGAGATGGAGAAATATTTATTATTTCACACTCGTATTTGGTAATGAGTACTTGGATGCTTCCTGAAAGAAAATCAGAGCGACATTTCTAAGTGGATTGATGCATATAATATCATAAACACAACACATTAGCAACGATAATGTTTATAGAAAATTGGAACTAAAACGACAATTAACTGTAATATCCGAATGAGGCACTTGGGATTTCTATAACACGTGAGGAAATTGTGTAGCGACAATTTATCATTCACAGTATATTATGTGTCTAGTGTTTGTAGATAATAACAGGAGTAAGCTACTTAATAGTCTTACGAAAATTTATGAAGGAAATGCGACAAACAATGATCAAAGTTTAAAACTTATTTAAAAATAAAAGATAGGGCGTTTTGAAGAGCCAGGATCGTCAAGGACATGAATGGACATGGCAGAAAATGAAGAATATATTTGTCTGCTGGAGAATACTTTTCTAACTACTGACATATTCTGTTCATTTAAATGTTAGCATTTCTCTATAGAACCTCGTATCAGATGCACACAACTTTTTGTTTCAATCTATGGAGATATTTCTTAGCAATCGCTGTAATCTATGCGATTCTATAATATGTAAAGTTTAGTGATTTTTGCTTCTTTCTAAGGACATATTTTAGATATTGTAATTATTAAAACCAGTTAATCCAATTAAGCATCTCGAAGGGAAATAATAACGTCTGAGATTTATATTCAGACAGAATAACTCAATCAACTTAACACTGTTGTAATTAAAGTAAAGCTTTCTGTCAAAACTTGTGATGCTTTTGTTTAAGAAGTACGTAGAAATAAAAAAAAATATTAAACAGAAAATGTGGCACATCACGGCATTGTGTATAATCTGAGGAATAAAGAAATGCAACAACATGCGCATCAAATATATTATCCACTGGAATGTTTTCCCAATGTCGATAATTACCCAATTGGATGTTTTTGTCATGGTCGAATGATTCGCAATTATCCTAGTGTTGCAATCAGAAAAGTTTCTCAACGATTATTAAGAATTCACTGAGACATCCTTTAAATTCTAACGTTTAACCATAGAAATAGTTAAAATGGTCGATAAAGACAATTAACTGATTACTTTTTAAGCCCAGTAGAGCAGAGATAATAAAGTTTACAGAATAAACCAAAATATTGTTATTAAATATAGCCGTACATTTAGACTCAAGTTTTTAGATTAAACTGAAGGAGAAAATATAAAAAGAATACTTGACAGTATTGAGTTACAAATGATAAAATTATCATAGATCCTCCACCATAAACTATGATCAATTACCCCAAAATTTCAAAAATATTTTTAGGAAAACTTAAGTTTGATATTATGAAGGCATTAACAATGAAGAAAGTCTATTTGTATACTCATGCCGTTTTCTGACTTGTCAGCAGTTAAATGTGTCTGGTACATTATGTAACATAACTTTCTGTTAATATATTTAAAAAAAAATAATACGTCTATCTTTCACTTCCAAGAAATAAAGTAGTTTTTCCCATGACTGATAATGTCTTCTCCTCTAAATTTCTTCATGAACAAACAGATTCAGTTTAAAACAGTCTCGAGATAATCTCATACAGAATGCGTTTCTCTCCTACACTTTCTCTATTTATCTCTTAAGATTTATTCTTTAAGTTACATATTTCATGAGAACATTCTCTAGCTTTCAAAATTTACGTAGGACTGTTAAAACAAATTAGTGTTTTAAAAATCTAATGACTCATATATTTATTGACATTTTTCCCTTCTCTGTTCGTTTACTCTACTGATAGGCAATACTTGTGGTATTATTTTATTCTCATTCATGAATGGATAAAATTCAGAATACTGATTATTTTGCATACGTTCAAATCGAAAAACTAAGAACAAACTCGTGAAATTAGTTTAATTTCCGTATCAGTTTTTATTTATTTTTCTTTGTTATATATCATAGTATGGGGCTTTCGCTATCATCTGGCTTTAAGAGGAATACACGTTTTTTCTTGATCTTTCAGTGGAGGGAAATATCGATTTAATATTTTAATAGATTTTTGCACAGAAGGAACACGGCAACCTATCTGAAAGTCCTACTATGAGGGGAAAATGTGATTCCTATCAGCCATAAGTTAGCGCGCCAATTTAATTCACATGTCAGGTAGTAATGTCTCCGAAAATTAGATTTGTGATCCTGAGATTTCGTCATACATATGGATTCTCCATACAATAGAGGCATTCGTTAGCACTCGAATGGTAGGCAAGTCTTATCAGAACTTGTATTGATTAAAAGAATACTGCCATTTACATTTTACCGACGTAGGAACAAGATCTCAGGTTATGATATTTTGCCACTAAAGGCCAGAGCTTAGATTTGTTTCTTTTACTTTCCTTGATTAGATTTTAAAAACTATTTTTCAATCTTCAATTCGTAGAGGATTCTTTAAATTTCACATGTACGTAATTATATTATGTTTTACAATTAACTTAATGACTATATGTAATAATTGTTTTTCCTGCTAATGTTCTTAAGATAATTCTAAGATTCCGGAAGTCTCAATAGCACATTTTATAATTTTTCTTTACTAACTGGAATAGTGATTTTTTAAGCGTCGTCTAGATATGGAAGAATGCTGAAATTATGGGATACCCATAGTAGACCGAACTGACTAGCAGTTGTAATTGATATAGCGTGATAAACGTGCTAACCATTACTCCATGTGGAGGTGATGAATTACTGACCTGAATGCGTGTACTCGATTGGATTTTGTTTTCCTATATTCCGTCCTGTGGTATTTGGAGCGGTTAAGACAATTTAACACTTTTAAGCTCTGAATTAAATATTTTAATCATTTCATTTTCTTTTTTTTCTCCATAGTAAAACCGTAGCTAACACAAAAATTAGTGATAGAGAGCATTAAACTTTATTTAGTTTCCCGAATGCATGCGAACATTATATTTTTTCATAAAGAGCTGAAAAAAATGTAATTATTATGATCATCAATTGTTGATTTTCTTTTAATAAATTAAGTGTATATTATTTACAATGCGTTTTTTAATTGATAAAGAAGAAGTAGAAAACCTCATGTGACAATAATGAGGAGCTTCTAATAAAATTTTAATACTGCTTAGAATCCAGTTACTCCAGACAGGGTTGATAAAATGTATCACATGAAGGTACATCATTTCGAACATTATACTATGAGATAAACGATAAACAAAAGCATGAAAAATGAAATTATGTAAAATGAATTCGAACCGAGTTTTAACGGGAACCCTATTAACGGGAATCATATTAAAGTTTAGATAATCTTAAACATGGAAAACTCCGCATGCGCAGTATGTAAAAAGAAAATTAATTAAATTCTTGAGATTCCTCAAATAAAGTGCTGCATGATACGATTTAAGGAAATAAACTGACGATATAGCCGTATTTGTCGATACAGGCTTGGATCAAACTGTTAGTTTTTGTTTTTTTAAGCATTAGGTTGGTGCAAAAAATATATCGTTTTTTTGACGTTGAACTTGAAAAGAAAAACGACATTATTTTTGCACCAACCTAATACTTAAAAAAACATGAAGCAGACACAAGAATCTGAAAAAAATATTTAAAACAATATTCTCATTACTGTTTTTTTTTTATCAGGACATTTTAAAACCAATAATGTTGTTTTTTTTTAAAGATATTCTCAATCATTCATAGTGTTATTCCACTATGAATATATTTGGAAAGGAATCCAGTACTGATGTTTGTATACAGAAATTACATCATCTTGATATTGTTTCTATTTAACTCTTAGAATACGAATTGTACTGGCCTTTCCTGAAGGAGAAGCAACGTCACGCATTTGGAATTGCATTACAGAAAACAGGTATTAAGCATTCTTCATTATTCAAAATGACTGATGTCTACATATTTATTTCTACATAGGTGTAAGGAGAAAATGATTTACAGTGAATTTAATCTATTCTTATAGTATGTTTTGCACAGTTATGATCACAAACGCGAAAGAATTGCTGCAGAAACTACAATTCAATGTATCACATCATAAACAATTCTACAAATATAAATGAAACAAAAGAATATGTTCTTTCATTAAACTTGTTGGAACAAGTTTCAGCATAACAAAGAACGATGACAACTAATAACATTTGCCCCTATGGGAAACAATACACATGTGTATCTCTAAAAAGAGAATATCATTCTGAGGCTCTCTTTCTATAGTGTAAAAAATAAAAGTCTTTGAAGGAATACCCGGCCAATATTAAAATAACTACGTGTTAGCGAACTTGAGCAATTTGATAACCAGTAAAACTGTTCTGAGACGATAATTTTCAAAAGACAACGTCTAAATTTTAGCACTACTGCTAGCATACGTTATTTTTTTATATTAATTCTACATTCTGCTTGAAATAAATTATTTGATATGTTTAAATATCGTTGCCGTTTACATTGTTAAACGCACCAATTAATTATCTTGTTTTTTAGGGTTTTTTTTTTCTTTTTTTTTGGTGCATATCAACAAGCATATAAGAAAACTGAATTATTTTTTGTGGTTAGAGATATGTTGAAAATTGTTATTTCAGTTTATGTGGCATGATTAAGGGGGATGTATAAGTTTAAAGATTTTTATTAAAAGGAAGATATCGGTCAAGGATGAGTAATGCTATAAAATCATTAAAACATATCTGCCAAAACATTGCTAATTGTTAAAATGCACACGTTTCCAAGATGGTAATAAACAGATAGTCATCTATATGTTGGAAATTTAAATTTTATTTATAATCATAATTTTACAAATGATATTATGCAATGGAAAAAGCATATATACATGTGTGAGTCAGTGCGTGTGAACACGAGCATAATTATATATATATATATATATATATATATATATATATATATATATGTGTGTGTGTGTAAACTTCTCCGAATTAACCAGTAGATAGACAATATTTATGAATAAAAATGACAATAGGAAAACTGGTAACTGCTGACGCGTTTCGTCCAATGTGGACTTTATCAAAGCAAAATACGAAAATGAAATTAAATGAACAAAGTAACTAATTAAAACAAAAACAGAATGTACCTAGCAACTGGAATGTAGAGAGAAAAAATATGAAAATAGCATTTCTCTACATTTGCGTGTGTGTACTTTTCTTTTGATATTGACGAGCAAGCATCTTAATATGTATATCTTTTGAAAAGTCTATGTATGATTTGCAGAATTTGTAAGAACACATATTAATAACGTATATCCTAGGAGATTAATTATTGAATATATCTATTTGAGTAGCAAACTTAATAAAAATTTAATTAATATTTCCCCCCACACCTGTTATTAATTTCACAGAATAAAAAATCTATTCTACATGTAATTCAGATTTACAAACCAATGAGAAACCTTATTACATATTATCACGCTTTCCATAATAAATTCAATCTCAGAAATTAAACAGAAAATAGCCCTTCTAAGCATCTGTCAGTGACACATATCCCTGAGAATAAAAGCTTAATTTATTGACCATACAAACTTTGAAATTATTATGGGGTCCAGCCTTTTCTGATATAAATGGACTCGGCCTGCTGCCATAAAATAGCCACAGTCAGTCAGAGATATGAGAAGAGTCTGATAGTAGAGGCCCAAGTGGAAAGTACATAGACACTGTGATTGAGTTGATGTGAGAAGTCAGTTAAAATGGCGCCCGACTCTAAGGATGTTTACTTCGAGACTGTATATAGCGATCTTTGATTAATACTAACCGGCGTTCCTGGATTTTACTAACAGCATTGCCTTTTGTATTTTGTGTAAATACATTTAATTTCTTAGCCTAAATACTTGCGTTTGTCAATTTATTGGAGACCGATTTTTCACGGGGAATCCACAACAACTTGGCGAACGAGGATTCAAAACTCACGCGGATACCCACAACAACTTGGCGAACGAGGATTAGAAACTCGCACGTAAAGAAAAACTTTTCGTACGCCTAACAACAAACAACTTGGCGAACACACGCGGAAAAACGGATCAACAGAAGAAAAATCCTTTCCTCGTCGTTCAACAACAAATTAGCGACAAACAATTTCGAGGAGTAATAATACATAAAAGTTATCATGGAAGATTTTTAAAATATGTTGGTAGAACTGATAAGACATCAAAATGAGCCATAATTACAAATGCAGAAATACCAAAATGATCAGTTACAGCTACAAGAAAAATGGCAAAAGCAAATATTACAAACGCAAAAGGAAAATCAAGATAGACAGAGCTCCAGGAACTAATATTGGAAGTAGCGGGCAGCAAGCAATCAGATATTGAAAAAGCAACATTTTCGCATAAACGCAGTGTGGAATACCATAGAGATTTTCAAATATTCTCTAGATGAGGACAAATTTTGGAGATTACTTCAGAAGACATGAAGACATCTTTAACATGCTGTCAAAATTGGACAGAAGCAAAAAAGCTACGTCTATTGCTTAGAAAATTAGGAACTGAAGAATATACAAAGTTCGTGGATTATATCTTGCCAAAAAAGACGAACGAATTAAAATTTGACGAAGCAGTGACATGTCTTAAAGAACTCTTCAGCCAAAAAACATCACTCTTCCATAGGAGGTGGAAATGCCTTAACCAGGTAAAGGGCGATAATGAGGATTATTCCACGTTTGTAGCAATCGTAAATAAACATTGTGACGACTTCAAACTAGCGGAATTAACATCGGACAATTTTAAATGCCTCATTTTTGTTCAAGGGCTAGTTTTTACAAAAGATGGCGAAATGCGTAGAAGAATGCTTGCAAAATTACAAAATAAGCCGGGACTAACATTACATCAATTATCAGAAGATTGCCAGATATGTTTAAGCATAAAGAAAGACGCAAAGGGCATTGAAGAATCGCCTTTCTCATATACGTAAGTTAAATAAAAGTCTACGTTCTTCACCCTCCCCGGAAAGAAAACTAAAATTTTACGACAATGAAAAAAGATTCTCACCCTCCCCCGAAAGAAAAATAAAATATTATGATAGAAAAAATACAACTTACAGGACAAATTATGACGAATATCGAAACAAATATAAGCCCCCTCCATCAGCATGTTATCGATGTGGAGGATTACATTGGAACAAAGATTGCCGCTTCAGAGATAAAATCTGTCATGGATGTGGAAAAAAAAAAGCCACAAGGCATCCCAATGTAGAAATAGAAAATATACTAATAGAATAAGAGCTACAAGGATGAATAATGATAACACCAATGTAAGGAAATATGTAGAACTGGAAATTTTAAACAAAAAGATAAAATTACAACTGGATTCGGGTTCCGACCTCACGATAATCAACTTACAGATATGGAAAAAACTCAACAGACCTACCGTGTTACACACTCAGAAAGTTGCCAAGTCGGTTGCCGGTAAACGAATAAAATTTGAGGGAGAAATAATAGTGAATGTTAAATTTTACGACAAAACAAAAAAAAACTTAAGATATACGTCAAGAAAGATACTGAAAATTTAGTAGGTATCGACTGGAAGCAGAAATTCAACGTTTGGGACCTACCTATCAACTAGTTTTGCAAAAGGTTAGAGGTTGACCCATCAGATACCATAAAATTGAAGAAAGAATTATACAAGCAATTTCCTGAGGAATTTAAGTGGGTTGGGACGATGCAACAAATTTAAGTCCAAAATAGAATTAAAAGAAAACGTCCAACCAATTTTCAAAAAGAAGCGAAATGTACCGTTTGCTACTATAGAAAAAACAGACAAAGAATTGGAGAGACTGGAACAAACTGGGATTTTATCTAAAACTGTTTAGTGAGTGGGCTTCGCCGGTGGTTTACGTAAAAACAGTCAGGAAAATTTCGCGTATGCGCAGATTTTTTGACGCGACTCAAAAAGGCAGTAAAAGACCATCATTACCCACTACCGGGCCCAGAGGAGATCTTACCGTCGTTGAGCTTTGTAAATATTTTCAAAAATAGATCTTAGTGAGTCTGGTCTACAAATTCCAGTACAAGAGAGTTCGAATATCCTTTGCATTAATACGCACAAAGGGTTGTACAAGTTCAACAGACTACCATTCGGAATAAAAGTTGCTCCTGCAATTTTTCAACAAACAATGGACACAATATTATCTCCCCCATAAAAAGGGATCTAAGTATTATGCGTCCACCCTTTTCTGATATAAATGGACTCGTCCTGCTGCCATAAAATAGCCACGGTCAATCAGATGTGAGAAGAGTCTGACAGTGGAGTAACAGGGTGGAAAGTATATAGACACTGTGATTGAGTTGACGTTAGAAGTCAGTTACAAGGACGTCTGACTCTAAGGAAGTTTACTTCGAGACCGTATATAGCGATCTTTGCTTAATACTAACCGGCGTTCCTGGATTTTACTAACAGCATTACCTTTTGTATTTTGTGTAAATACATTTAATTTCTTAGCCTAAATACTTACGTTTGTCAATTTATTGGAGACCGATTTTTCACGCGGAATCCGCAACAACTTGGCGAACGAGTATTCGAAAGTCACGCACAACAGAAAGAGCATTAGGTAGGCTATTTAATTTCATTATTTTAATTCAAAGCAATATCCATCATTACAATCTGTTTAAAATTAATTATATTTGCATTTCTTAAATAAATCTGATTCACTTTCAAATTCTATTTAATCACAAGAATGCTTTTCTAATATGTTCCATAAGAATATTGACATCTCTTAAAAGTACCCTGCTGATATTTCTACTTTTTAACGAGCGAAGATTGTTCCATCTCTGGACGAAAAGTTGATCATTAACATTCATTGATCACTTCAGTTTGCAGCGAAATATTTTCGAATAATAATAGACAAATTACATTGAAATTATACCCATGTGACATTCATCGATAATGTCTTTATAGCACTCTTGCTGACTTGAATATATCTGAATGAGGTTCGAGTGTATATGTGTATTGATAACTTCCGACACGGGCAGAAGTAGATCAATCAAGATCAATTCAGGCAAAAAGAAGGGAGAAAATAATACGGATATTAAAGCCATAATTTGAAGATAAAAGTTGCATTATTGTTGGATGGATATTAATTTCTGAATACTAAGGGACAATTCTTCAGCAAAAATCGTTCAGGTTCCTGCCATCTAGCAGTTCTTTTGAAAAGATGTGTTACTGATTAACATGGAATCTATCAAATGGCATGAGAAATTTGTTAACATATTTCCTTTTAATAGCAAGATATATTTTCAATAATGCATAATTCAAATTTTTACCGTATGCAAAATATAAGAAAATATATAAACTGATCATTTATCATTATTTTCTTTAAATCTTTTCGTTTTAAAGAAAGCAATGTTAAATTTTATTCGCATATATATAAGTAAACTTTAAATTTGTTTTAATTAAAACAAACACATGTTCAACAAATTCAAATTTATTAAAAATTATTATTACTTAAAGGCGTTTCCGAAAATGTTTTTGACATGATAATATATGAAAAAAAATGTTTAATTTAAGAGATTATTTCTAAAATTATTTATTTCACAATTTTAGCATCTGTCTATATTTCTGAGATCTGGTCGTCATATTTATTACAATGTTTCGGCCGTTGTACGCTCCTGCCATCTTCAGGTATTTGGAATGACGAAGTGAACCCTTTATTTCGCTCTCTGAGGTAGACTGTTCTAGACTGATAACTGACATCCATTAAACATGGCACGTGGAACTAAGAGTCTACCCCAGTGAGCGAAATAAAGGGTTAAGTTCGACCTTCTATCTAGTTGAAGAAGGCCGGAGCGTACAACGGCCGAAACGTTGTAAAGAATATGGCGACCATGATGAGGACTATAGTCCGAATAATGTAAATAGTGTTCACAATCTTACTATCAGAATTTTGTAAAGTGATGAGTTATATTAACTCTTCTTTGCTGAATGATCGTAAATGCACATTTAAAATAATACAAATTGATAAGCTAATATAGAAATAATTTTTAACTTTTATTTATAAAAAGTGTCTACAAAACCCTTGAAGATGTGTAAACTATCTTTGATTTGTTATCCGATCTCTGGTATTAAAAATTACTAAACTAACCAAGGCTATATATATATATATAACATATCTGCTATTATTGCGGAACGCTAAACCTTTTTCAAGCATAGTTAAAATGCTATTTTGATTACCAAATTATTTCAATCCATATTCCAAAGCTGAATATAAAATATTTTAATGTGTGGTATTATTACGCTTCAGTTTACAGCTGTTAGCATGACACAACTGATTTTAATGAAAATCAAGATACATTTTACATAGTTATAATATTCGTCATGATATATACTCGAGGCAAAATGTCTTCCTCCTTAGTGAAAATTGAGTAAAAATAGAAAGTCATAAGATAAGGAAGCGAAGGCGCAGGCACAACTGAATAGGGAAATATCACTTCAAAATGCTAATTGAATTAAGAAACGGGGAAATTTAGTCAGCAAATAAGAAATGTTTGCTAATTTGAGTTATCAATTTTCTTTTATGGCGATGAGTGCTGGACAATTTTGTCAATGATGAATAGGAGGATTGAGATAGCAGAATTATAGTTCTATAGAATAATTTTGAGATTGGCATTGATGGAAAAAGTGAACATTTAGGGAAAAAAATAGGGACACTTTCACTTAGAATAAGATAATTGAACTTTTGAAGACACAAAATGAGTAAATATTAGAAAATAGGGACATATTTTATGCAAGAGAAGTACCAGGAAACATCACTAAACTATTTAACAAGCCTATAAAAATGGATGAAGTAGAGGGAATGATAGCAAAAAAAAACGTTTACAAAGTGCTACAAATTGAGTTTTTTGGAGAGCAAAGGCAACGTCCGTAAAGGACACGACACTTTAAAACAAAATTTAAAAAAACGAGTTTAAGTTGATTTTTACTGGAACACTATTCAGAAATAAAAGAAATAAGCTAAATATCAATGTTTCTAATGCGTATATACGTAAGGATATCTTTAGCAAAGCGAAACTAAAATCACGAATGATTTACTTTCATTCTTTGTGAATCTTCCTATGAGACTGAGAAGAATGTTGTGAGCAAAAATATTCAGATATACAGGCACATTTTTTTTTTTTTTTTTACAAATAACCGACAGCACAGCTTTAAAATAAACAACGATGACTGAATTAAAAATTATTTGATATCCACTCATATGGAAAACTATTCAAATTTAGAATTGTTTTATTTTTCGTATTGAAGATAATAAATATTTGATTTTCACGAAGTAATGTTTATACTAGATGATAACGACGCGTTCTGTCATTTTTTTTGTATCAAGACATCTCCGATTAACAATAGAATGTAGAACCAATTCTCAGACGCGTCAATGTTTGTTTAATTCCTAAAAAAAAGATTTACCGAAATGTAAAAACAATGGCTTCATTATATCTGAAATGTATTCAATAAAATTTTAAATTATTTTGTCATTATTATATTTTAATGTATTTTTAATTATATCGTAATTTTTCTACTTCATAGATTATACAAAAACCATTTCGTAAAGTACTAGACAACTCATATTAGATCTGCTTAGTAAGTTTGATTTAAATGCTGAAGGTATTTGAAAAAAAATCAGGACATTTACTGTTAAGACACTGGTTACATACAGATAGGAAATATGCTAATAATTACTAAAGAAACGGCAAAACAATGCGTTTTCCCTATGTATGTATGTACACATTGATATTATCTAACAGAACAAGATTTACCAGCATGTATTTTCGACGGCCATATCTTAACAATTTAAGATAGCCCGATCGCAAATTCCGAAATAAAATTAATTATTGCCAACGTAGTAATGGACAAGCAGATGAAATATTAAAAACAAAAAAAAACAAAACAAAAAAAAACTGAAAAATATGATCAGCAGAAAGAAAGATGGCCAAACGTTGACGCTTCGAGCTAGGATACACAAGAATTAAGCAGTGACATCAAATTAAATAGCTATTTAATTTCGAAAGAGATAGACGAAATTGTTCAAAGAAATCCGAAGGCTCATCAGGCCCTACACAGACGGCACATAGCAAGAGATAAGAAAAATCAAATAAAAAGGTATTAATTCAGGAAATGTATACAAAATTATTTTTTTTCACAACGACCCCATGTGATTTTGATATATCATATCTTTATTACGCACACGCGCGCACACCCACACCCTCGCCCACGTGTGTGTGTGTGTGAACAAATTTATCTTTCAGTGTGGCTTTGTCGCCCCAATCAATGCTGGGCTAGTATCGCACAAGTAGTACAAATGATATAATTCTTTCCTTTACATGAAAAGGTACCATTCAAAGTTCACCCTCATTTATCGTTCATGATAGCAGAGCCCATTATATATGTGTGTGTGTACATGAGCGCGCGTGTGTGTTTGCGCGTGTGTATATGAAAGAGAGTATGGGAGAGAGAAAACAAGTATGTTTGTATGAATGTGTGCACGATATTGTGTGAGCGGGGGCGCACGCCCGCTTGTGTGTGTGTTTGTGCGTGCGTGTGTTAGAGAAAGAGAGACTGAGAGAAGGAGAGCGTAGACCTATGTGTGTGTGATAAAGTGTGTGTCTATGTTTGTGCGTGTGCAAGCTTTCGCGAGTGCATGTGTATGTGTTAAATATAAACATATGAAACACTTGTGAAAAATGTTACGTTTATCTCTCGCATTATTCTCATCGGCTCTCAGATATCTTATTAATTCTGAAAGTTATCAATGAGTTAGTTTCTTTTTTGGCAAGATAAAATTCGATATTACGAAGCTGGCCTTTACCCCACTAACTTTGCTAACGCCAGACGGTTACGTCAAATCTAGACATACTGGTGATAAATCATTGTAACTTTAAATAGTTCAAGGCTGGCAAAGCAGATATTTATATAACCATACTGTCAACCAAGAGCATGGATTATCATCCAAACTTTGACATGAAGGGGTGCATACTACAGAGGAATGAGGTCATATTCTCAGAGAATAAATAAAAATAACGAATAGATACGATCGCATGAGAGTTACGTATTAGATTCATATATTAAACTGATCTATAAACACCAAACCATATTTGATATCGCCCTCTGTCGATTTCTTTGCAGAACATGTAGAAAACTAAAGTACATAACCGCATCATAAACTACGGAACTATTTTCAAGACTTTAATTACATAGGTGTTTTGTTCCTCGGAATTGACTAAACCATTCAGTATCAGAGCCGTCATTTCTAGTCTTTTTAATACGCATTTCCGCTAAAGTATCTCTCATCAGGATGATACCCTATGGCTAGTCTAATTATAGAGTCCCATTTTACTATGATATTCAATTCTGTTAATATCCTGTGAGCTATTCGAGGTATCTATCCTCATTCTGTACCCCTCAAGAGACATAGTTTATGCGGATATGTAGCGTGGGTTGGGAAAGGGTTAAGTGTAGACTTGAACAGCTTCAGATTGTAGTGATTGGAGAAGAGCTACAGAGCAGCGATTCGTAGAAGGAAGAGTCGAACCTATATCTTTGAATCTTAACAAGGTTTTTCGTCTGAGCACTTTCCCTGGAAATAGCTATAGAGTAGCGAATGCTTTACATGTGATAAACGGGTTGTAGGATGGAAGAAGAATTGTCACACAAAAGGACATGGAGATACGTTTGGACTACCGAGACTGGAAAATGAAGACTGAGAAACTCCAGCCCATATATAATAGCACTAGAACCTTTTAAACCTGATTTGTTACTTATATTGTCATTATCGGCATGATCTGGCACTTGGGTATCGCAAACACTCAGGTAACTACAGAAGCGTTACAGAAAACCGAACAATTGTTATCATTTTTAGCGATGGATAATGTTCCACATGGAGTATGTGTTGAGTTTAAGTCCCAACAGGCGTTGAAGATACGGGGATCCCACAAGGGAAATCGATTCATCGTGATTAGCGATAGTTCAAGGTCCCATCGTCGATGATGTAATGTCAAATTTGGTATTAGAGGCATTTTATGTGGCGAGCCAGTTTTCCCCATTGAACCAGTTTTTTTCCCCTCTTGACATGTTAGATCTATCACAAAAGAGAGATTAAATGCCGACTTCTGGCCGTCTAGTGCCGTTGTATCATCAGCATGGATATGTACAAATAATCAGGGTAGATACCTATAAAGATATTTATAAGTCAGAAGACATTTCCAGTTATTGCAAAGATTAAGATCATGTACAGTAGTCTATTATACCATGGCTTGACAAATATAAGAATATAATTTAGTGCCCTTAGACGGTGTGATTTGGCAGCAAGCTACTCTCGCTTACTCAATTATGGCTTAATAGTGAGTTAGATATTCACCGGGTGTTCCATACATTCGTCCTTGAGCCACATCTAAGCTACGCTTATCAAATCAGAGTAACCCCCTCCTTATGTACGCGTTTCATAACATGTAATAAGACAAATAAAGCTGTAAAGATTAAAAGTCAGCAAATGAAAGTTTTATGATTGATCACATCCTAAACGAACAATCTGTATCAAAGATAATAATAATAATAATAATAATAATAATAATAATAACTGTTGAGAAATATACTGAAGAATAAAATAATATTCAGTAAATTTATTAAACCCCCAAATTTTTCCCTTCCAAAAATTTAATCGATGAACTCTACTCTTCCGCAAGTCACAATATGAATGATTTAAACGCATTTCTTTATTATCTTTCAATTTTCAGGGAATTTTTTTTCAAATTCACCGAAGCAAGACTTAAAATGTTCGTTCGGTTCATTGAAGCGAAAGTAAGCGTAAAATTTTACTGAAACAAATTGAATTATAAATCGATAAATCATTCACGGACATATAGATATCGATTAAATGTTCAACGTCATACATTATTTTTTTTTCATATTTGATTATTTCCTTTTAAATTATAGAGAGAAACGTTAAATATTAGTAGCTCCTAATGTCGCACACCCTACTTGAGGCTCAAAAAACAAGATAAAATGGTACGTGTATATTTTGCTTAATGTTAATAAGCTGGGGCAACATGCTATCAATCATCAACACGCCTCACACTTACCGCTAAAATGTAGATCTGTAAAGCACTTCCCAAATAAAGTTTTTAAATGTTTGCTTAAATACACAGAATTTGATATGCAAAGAAGGACATTTTCGTAAAAAGAAAGCAATTAAAATAATTAATGAGTTTACGTGAGTAAACGGGAAATTATAGGAGACCATTCTTTCTTTGTTACAGATATGCAAATACGGATTTCATTTCTACTAAATATTGTACACTTTTTCGCTGGATGTAGAAAAAGAGATTTTGTGCAGAGTTTATGTTACTAAAATTACTTAAGTGAAAATCAACCCATTTGTCAAACATCATCCGCCGCAAAGGGAAGCATGTCAATAGGGAATGTGTGAAGCCTAATGTCTCTTACTACTCACAATGAATATTGTACATGTTTTCATGATCAAAGCCACATAATATAAATATATATTGAAATTAAATACTTCCGTATGTTACTAAGGTGACATGACAATATTTTTAATACTGGTTTTAAAGAGGAGAGGCTGTTTGTATGATCGCATTAGCTGACATTGAAACTGAATAAGCTAAACTCAGTAACTAGGGCCATATAATCTACCACCATAGTATATCTTAAAAAAAGTCTTTTTCCTGTTAATTCCTCGTATCACTTCAGGTCATGGTTTATCGACAACATCCTTTATATTTTATGCTTTAAGCAACATTTGACTTTGTATTCTACCTTAATATGGCCGCGATGTAATGCAATCACCCAAATATATTGACTAGTTTAATCGCTGTTCATCTTTACTTCAATAAAAGTGAGTTGGATGTTGCGAGAATAATATTTTTTGCTATATTGACATGCATTTTTTTAGTTAATATTTTATTTAGAACTTCTATATTGCTAATATATCCAGTCGATTTTATTCTAAACATCTCTTAAAAAACAGCTTTAATCCTTTTCACACTTGTTTTCATACGAGAGGAAATAAGTCATGTTAGTAATATACCCTTGTAATTTATAGCATATGATTTCCCTTTGTTTCCCCTCTGTCCTATGTACGAAAGAGCGAAAAAAGCTAAACTTGTTGATATTAACTTGAATGGAAAAAATTGTCAGAAATAAAACCGTGACCGACGTACATTCCCTGTCGTCCAGTCTGTTTGTGTTGTCGCTTTATCTCTCTCACTCCCTATCACACGTTTTGCACATTACACAAATTATAACCATTGCTTGAAGTTATTAAAAAGTAAAAATCTAATTTTTATATTATGTACTAATTTATTATATTCCTGAATCAGGTTAATGGAAAGTTTTTAATGATTAGAATTATTCGTTTCCATGCAAGGTAGATTGAACAATGAAAATAAAATGTTGACAAATGGTTAGAGAATGTGTAGAAAAAAAAAAAGCAGAACAAAATGATAAAATTATGTCTAGGAATTAAAGAATAGCATTCCAGAAGCAGTCAGTGACATGTAAATCGAAGTGGTTGCAAGCATCAGTCATTGTGCTCAACACCAAAAACAAGATTTGCCAGTTCCATTCTTCAAAACATGATTCCTTGTGCGTTGTAATGGAATGGATCTTAGTTCGAATCGAAACGCAAGCTATCTCTGAATCGACACCCACACCCCCCACACAAACACACACACCCATATATATATATATATATATATATATATATATATATATATATATATATATATATATATATGCGCCACAGTATAAAGTAAACGAGTTAAAAAATCAAAGGAAAATGTCTGAATTATAATGTGAACTTTTGCAGATGTATAATGTGAACGACAATCTCATATACCCAGCAAAGAAACTTTCTATTTTTTTTACTTGATTTTTTGTG
>OZ010571.1:116091405-116093905 GCA_963932145.1 Acanthosepion lycidas
AAAAAGCAAATATCTGTATATTAAAAACAAGTCCAAACATAAATTGTCTTTCTTGCGTACTTCATTTTTTTAATTATTGGTATAAGCTATATATCTATCCATATCTATTTCGATTTATAAAGTAACTCTTTTTTACAATTCCTAACAGATGTTATTCTGGATTCTGCCTATAGTATTATATTTTTATGTCACATATATTTTTACTAAATCATCTAGTAATTTTGCCGATATTTGGTGGAACTGTAATGACATTTATTTTTTACTCTAAAACAGGTTTCTCTAGAAAATTGCATTAATAGATATTTCTTAGATTTTCCTCGATAGAATAACTGTCTTAGCATATGTTATGTGAAGAAGAAAATCGAAGTAGCACGCATTACTCGTCAGTACTCTAGGAGTAACAGTCAGGAACAGAGGCGGTAATTTTCATGCATACCTAGAAAGAGTGGCCTTACCTCTCATCCAAAAGAATTTGCTCACGCAGAATTTGTTTTGTCAGGTAAAACTAAAGTCGGATATTATTTGAACGGGCTCCGCAAGTTTAATTTAGTTTAAAATTCGGGTCTATGCTTCGTAAATGATAAGGTTTTGTTGGCAATAGATGATGAAGTATTATTGGTAATTCTTTACGCAGACATATTTATATTTCCTTCAGTGGATTTTATATTGGAAATAAATATCACGTAATGTGTGTTGTTCAATAATAGTTCATTTTACCATGGTATAATATTGTGTAACATTTAATCTATATAAATATATGGAATGTCAGTGTCAGAGTGTCACATTTTTGCAACTTTAACCGTAGACGTCATAGCCCAACATATCATCCCATTATAGAAAAAGGCATTCTCCGTGAGTAAATTCAAATCATTTTGGGCCAGATCCAGATCCGCAATCCTGGAATTTTGGATTCCCACATTTCTATTATGGGATTGTTTTCAGTGAATAGTTTACGTTATTTTTTGCGAAGAATATTATGATAACAATTTTTATAACTTGGAAATAAATTTGAGAATATTTGAGATTAATTGCGAAATCCACTGAAATTCATCCATGAAATAAAAAATAATAATATGCGAAAATAAGGACATACGCACATCAAATTGTCTTTAAATTAAGTGCCGACAGATGAATTATCGTTGAACTTCTAAAAGGTAAGATTAAATATTAATGCAATACTTACAGTGATCAATTTTGAGTTCTTCCGTAGTCTATTGTTGCTTATGGCATACGGCAGCAGTATGCATCGCTCAATTATATCTCCATCAACAGTGGACTAGATTGCAATAAAAAAAAGCCAAGGATGCAGCAAGGAAAAGAATGCACAATAGAAATGAAAACCCAGATCATACGGCAGCCAGAAGTGCTTACAATGCTGAGATCTTCCAAAATTTAGGAACTCTTGAACATGCCTAAGACCCAATAATGTGCCCTACCCAGGAGTTAGCTTAATTGTGGCCTGATAGGCTGGCTTTTAAGCTAGTCATAAATATTTATTCAATTGAAATTATCTAGCTAATATTTTCAGAAAATTGTCAGGAACAAAATGGCGAATTACCCCGTCAAACCAAGCAACAAATTGTTGCGTGTATTCTACGTTGGAAAATGTGTCGAAAAAGAAAGTTACTTATCGAGTAAATGGGCACATGTTCTACCTCATAGACTGAAGACAGAACATCCAAAATAGAAATCCTTTGTTGCAGGCGTTGCCATAAATGTATCTTTGATATGCTAATATTGATTTTCTTTTCTCACCAGTTGTCCAATAAAAAACAGTTCCGTCGTTAGAAGCAGTTGATGTTCTCAAATTAATGGGTGGGAAATAATTTCGTTTATTTTGTTACCTCGGTTGTCGGTTTATGTGTGGGATTTCTGACTGTTTACGTGTATTGTGATTTGTGGCATAGGTCCTGAGAGTTGCAATATCGGCATTTTTCTGTCCCTAGATCATCGATTTTCGGCTTGCGATTTGTTTACTTTGTTTTGGAACTAATCTGCCACATCAATTTCTGAACAGGAATTTTATTCCAAAAAAACGAAACAGAATACAGAGAATCATTGAAAGTAAACGTATCATTATAAAATATTTCTCTTTAGAAGCAGGACCATATATAATTTTCAGTATATAGTTCTATGTGATTAAATTATAATGATAGAATCGAAAGAAAAATCATTTACTGTTGTGTTCATAATTCTAATTGATCTTTCTTAAATATTAATGTATCTGTAAAATATATAGAAGGATTGAACAAAGGAATATTTTACTCACGTCATTATAATAGCATTATTTAAATTTTACACGCGTTATCAGACATATTAAACAGTTTATAAACATACACAATCCGATTTATATAATGAAAAGTAGGGATGTAGTTCAAACATCATATCAGTGAGTATAAAATAACGTGTCTGAAAATAATTCAATCATGTCATACATTATAATGTATATGATGGACTTTCCCACCGATTTCGATGTATGAGAATACGACAACATCATTTA
>OZ010571.1:116110514-116155514 GCA_963932145.1 Acanthosepion lycidas
TGTGAGCAATCGACATTATTTTTGCATCACCCTAATTGTTAGATTTATTTTCCAGTTTTCTTATATCATTTATTTTTTCGTAAATGTAATTTTTGACACCTAGTAGTTTTTCTCTCGTTATTATCAATATTTTTGATTTTTTATAGCATATATATCGTTATATATACAATAATATACACTTAGACAGTAATTTTTACATCATGATAAAGACAAGTTTTATAAAGAGTGATGACACCGTACCTGCAAGTCTTAGTAATGCACATGCCGGTAGATATTTTACTCTGGAATTTGTGAATTCATTATTCAGCTTGCTCATTGAAGGACGATATAAATGATGGTAGAACGCGTCAAGAATATGGTGGCATTCATTTTGGACATTCCATGTCTGAAATCTTTGATAAATTTTATATACCTCGCTATAGTTATGCAAAACGTATAACATGAGATGCTGAATGAAAATACAAGAATTTGGTTATGCATATATAACATTACATTGTGCTCTCTATACATATGAAAGTAATATTTTATACGATAATTAATACACACACACATATGTGTGTACATATATATGTGCGTGCGTATTTTAAAGTTCATATAAAATATTACTTTCATATGTATAGAGATCACAATTTAATGTTCTCTCTCTCTCTCTCACTTTATATATATATATGTGTGTGTGTGTGTGCGTGCGTTTGTGTGTGTGAGAGAGTGTGTGTGTACTGTGAAACCAGAAGTGAGCTCTTCAAGCGAGAATTGCGATAAATAAAACTGTTAGCATGAAACTTAGGTTTATAGCTTGCAATTTCGACTACAAAATGAAATCTTTCCGCCAAATTCGTACGGCCTTTATATCCATAGAATCCAAGTAGCAGAGAGGAGAGTTCATCAGAACAATTACCATGAAATTAATTAGAGAAATGTTGCAGCGAAGCCATATTACAATGGTTGGAGATCATTTATGTGGAGATGCCAGGCTAGGACATATGACAATGTAGATTCTTCTTTGGATTTTAGCATGACTTGGAAATATGTAAGGCTGTTTCAGGTGAGAATTCTTCTCTCACACCAAAGAGAAAAATCAACCTTCAAAGCTACGGGTTCCATGTAATCTTTCCACTTCATGTTATCAGAGTCAGATTCAGAATATATAATGAATATAGTAGTCAGAAATAATTACTAATTTTATCAAGAGAGTTGCAAATATTCCTAAAAGTATATCATGTTAACTCCTAGCAGAAGACATCTAACTACAACCATGTACTTTGATGCTATTGGGAGATAAAAATTACGATGAAAAAAAAAAAACTATTTAAAAAAAACAAAAACATAGAAGTTTTTGTTTTTTTTTAAATAGTTTTTTTTTTTTTAAATAGTTGTTTTTTTAATTCTTCGGTCTCTGATATTGTTTTCTTTTATATTAGCTTTCCCCTATAAAAGCCCCGCGTACCACTCGAGGCATAGACTTAGATGGGAGTCACTTTGTACTGATACAAGAGGAAGGTAACGGTTAACCATAGATTTGAACAGGTTAAGTTTGTAATGATCCGGGAAGCATCCTCTTGTTTATCGGTTCCACAGAGCAACTCTTCACAGGAAGCTGTTCGAATACAACGGAGGGAATGCAGGTGTTTTGCTACATTTTAAGTGGCATGGTGTGTCCTTGGCGAGGCAGCAAGTCTTGGCGAATCTAGGAATGCAGTTAGTCCAAGAACATTGCCTGAAAGTAGCAAAAGAAGGGTGAGAAGCTAGCTACATTTAGTGTGTGTGTGTGTGTGTGAAAGAGAGAGAGTGAGAAAGGTTAGAGGGTGGAAAATAATTCGTTATATACAAGGACTCGGAGAAGATTTTCGAATTTTTCGAGACCGGCGAGTGCCGTCTGTGCTCCACCCCCGTCCAAATATGATTACAGTACTCCATTCTTGGCCTGAACTCTATCTATTAAATTTACAGGATAGCACGTGGTGTCAGGTATTTACTGGACTGTTACAGAGTTGTATATTTTACTTGCATCTTTAGCTCATATACACGAGTTCCGCTTAAGATCAGGTGTGCGTTTAAGGGACAAGAGTCTGTCAAGGCGCAGTGCCTCTCCGAGGGAAACTCTGTTCATTGTGACTGGCGATTGTTTGAGGTTCGATCAATGATGAAGGAATGCAACTAGTTTTATTTTCGACGGATTGAATGTAACCAGCCAGTTTTTCTTCACTAATAGCTTTCTCTTTGTCCTTTTAGCCGAACATTTGATTTTAACGTCGGTTTCTGCACGTCAGTAATTTATTAAGCAGCCCTCAAATATGACCTAAAATCCAGAGAATAGTAAAATCTATAATACTCTGCTATAAACAATTACAGATGGAGTGTTGTATTTTTGACACTTCAAAAAGATTTGAATTTTTGTTCTTTAATATACTTCATTAATTTGTTTTCGCTTTTATATGCGAATGGTAAGAAACTAATGGAAAATAGTGCATAATAATATTCAATCATATCATGTGAAAATGATATCAAAACATATTTCTTTTACTGTGTCTTTGGAAGTTAAAAATATCAATCTACAGACATTGTATAAGAGGAGTGAACAATAAACGATGTTTTTACATATATTACCTTCTAATCATATTTATTGCGAGTAAAGCAATCCTAACTTAGAAATCTGCAAATATCATTCCCTTTATATCTCATCAACTATCTTTAACTCATCACGAGTTACTTCGCCAGGTCCTCTGGAAACTCATGCATGGCTTTAAATACTGTCATTTGAAACTGCAAATTGATCTCTGGATACGCTGAAGGCGCAGACCGTGAAATCCAATATCAAATGTGGGTATCAGAAAAAAAATAATTTTCTGGGTTATTTTACCACATAAATTTATACAAGGCGTAAATATTTAAATAGAATGAATCAATTTCTATGAATAATTTCTGTAAAATTCATTGAATCTTTGATTATCTAAAAGCTGCATTTTTATTTTTACACAAGGGTTTAATATTTGTCGGTTATTTTCTTCATTTAATATATACAGATAGATTGGTTAATTTCCACTGACTCTCTATCATAAATGAAAGATAGATAACAATAATACTAGTGAGATTGTTATATTGATGCGTTCATGGATAATAAAATGCACTTTCATATATTTAAGGCGGATGTGTGTCCTAATTTAATTCCATACAATGGACACTTTTATGAATGCCACGCTAAAAAATAGATAGGTTTTGGTAACAGAATTAGGAATGAAATCACCACCTATATTCATGTTAATTCTCAAGCAATTTTGAAACAGATCCCTTACACATTTGAAAATGTTTATCATCTAACAAAATTATCATTAATGAAATAAAAATTTAGATGAAAATTCGATCTAAAAATGAGTTTTCAAAAATAATTATCTTACCTAATCACTATAAACACCACCGAGATATCTGAAATTAAACATAACGAGAAAAAGGAAAAAAAATATTTAATTCAATCTCCCTTCTTCATATTGTTAAATATTAATATTGGCCAGTAGTTTTCTTTTTTAATTAATTAAGGACTTTAAAAAATAACATTTTAAATAAGTCTTTTTCCATAGGAAAACAATTACGATTAGCTACTCTTGTACTAACAACATTTATAAAAAATATTAACTTGCAAATCAACTAAATTCTAAGAAAAACTGAGACAAACAACAAACCTAATATCGAATCCTCTGCAGTTTTAAATCTAAAAATCATTTGGCAAGAGCAGAACTGACAAGGTTATATATGAAGCAACTATTTCCCCTTGAGACCACGTGGATAATAAAAAAGTTTACATTATAATTTCGCAGGGGATTGGAAAAAACGTTGTATACTCATAAGCATTCATTCTCCATCCTTAAAATTAAACATCAAGAAGCTCTTTCAAAAAAGTTTGGGAAACTAAAGGACACAAATTTAAACCTACATATAGTTCAGAAAGTTCTGCACAAAACTCCTAACAGTTTTATAGGTAGGTGTAATCTATGCTTAGAAAAAATAAAATAATAAAATACAATAATGGAAACCACCAATTGAATCAGAAGAACGAAATTCTTTCAAATGCCTAAACAAAAAAAAAAATCAAATTTTCACAATATAATTGTGACTTACTTAGATACACTAAATGATTCCCATTCCCATCTCTTCTAAAATCTTATTTTCTTTTTTTACTATATATATTATTATTTACAAATTTTCTCTCTACTTAGATTATACATTGAGTTCTCTTTCGAGAAATCCTTTTACGTTTCTGTTACATTATATATATATATATATATATATATATATATATATATATATATATATTTCAATTGTTCCTATTTCTGTTAAGCCAAATTGTCTTCATAGGGTTAATATTCTCCGACATCATTTAATAAACCTACACTTTACGTCAGATACAGATCAATTTCCCTGACCAGGGTTCGGTGAAACCTCATAACTTTTTCTTTGAAAAGTGTGAACCCTGTATTAGGCATGTTAAATTTTAGGCTGGCCTCTTTCCATATTACGTCCTTACAATTAGTATATGCTTATTGCGTCCACAAGCTTTACAGATGTGAATTCTATTCCAGGCCCGTATTGAAATGACATACGACCACTTTTAACGTCTGCCAAAATAGCCTCTTTTTCACATGAGGTAACTTTTTTGATTAATTGTATACACTTTGCCCATAATATTTAATTAATGCGTAGATTTGTCTAATTTTGAATTCAAAGACGTCTCTCGTATTATAAAAATTCTTACTCGTTAAATCGCATTTTTCTAATATTCAGATAACTGATATAATATCGCTTATATATATCTTAAACTGATTTGCACATGTTTTTCCATTAGCTTTAATTTAATGAAGAGTTGCAGAATAGAAAAAAATATTCATAAATATGAAGTAATATGATCAAAATACTATTTTCATGTTGATTAACTTTATCACGATTTGTCCTTTCTAACCTTCAGACATCTTTGGTAATCACTCTTATTTGTTAGCAAAGCGTATCATAAAATTTGCAAGTAACATTTTATTCTGCACTCAGGAAAAATATTTTCTTTTGTTTCACCATATGTTCACTATTCTTAGTTAACTTGGCCCTAATATAAACCCTTATATATTCCTCATAGCAACCATGTAGACACAAATAATAAATGACATATCATTACATTATCATTTATATACAATGATTTTTAGGCATATTGTACTCATCTCCATTATAATAATAAAATGGTCCGTGATTGCTCATCATTCTTGCATAAATCATGATCTGAATATAGATTATTTTAATTCCATCAACAGTAGCCTATTTTCCATCTCGTATTTGTTAATATTAATTAGTTATGTCATACTCATATAATAACTTATATATTGCTCAAATGACAAAAAACTTTAGAAAATTATATTTTTATATGAAAATCCCTAGATATATTTGTCTTAAAAATTGTTCAATTTGATTTTTCCCGACTTTTTTTAGTCTGTCCAGAATTTCATGTATTTAAGTTTACTAAGAATTTTAAAGCTATTTATTGGCAGACTATGAACATCATAAAGTTTCCTTAAACTGTTCTTACTCTTTCATTGTTGTTTATCTGTTTGTTTTATGTTAATTTTTTTTCTATCGTTTCAGAAGAAAAATGATGTTTCTCTTGAGAATGTTTTCTTAATCTGTATCTATGCCACGAGGAAAATATTTTTTTCTTCGTCTTACAAGGCTCTTTTTCCCGGTCAGTTATATATGTTTTGCCCGAAGTCCTCCAAAGAGAGATAAATATTATCGATCTTCACTTCCTACAGCTTTTTTCCACTTGATAAAACCAATCTGGTTATACAAATTCTGTTTCTATTTTCCAGGGTATATTGCCTTTAAAGCAAGTCTGTGTTAATAATTCTACTCACCGTAGACATTTTCGAGAAGAAATACATCTAGAAAGAAAAAAATTCTTTTAATTGCTTGTAAATAAGGTTAGTTCAGGTCTTATGATCATTGTATATATAAAAAAAAGAAGCAAAATTTGAACCTGTACAAGGAATGAACGATGATCTCAAATTCATTAATCACTGATGTTCGATTTGGGGAGATATGTAGAAGTCACTGGATATCTGAGAAAATAACAAAATATGCTGATTTATTGCACTTCACCCGATTACATGTATTCCCTTTTTACTCTTATGTGCTGTGTCGCTTCAAGACATAGTTGCTCACGGCTCTTTAAAATTTAATATTATTCTTAGTTTTACTAATAAAGTTTGAGTATCCATTATCCGAAATTCCAAAATCCGAATATCTCCAAAAGTCGAAAGTTCGCTGCTGACATTACTTGCCAGAAATGCAATATTTCAAAAAGCATCATGGCAACCCGTAACATGATAATTGCATTGCAACATTACAAATAAAATTCTGACTTTCTTAGTTTCATCAAAACACGATATCGTTGGTAGAGACTGATACATTACGAAATTTTCCAGCGCATGATAACAGTGATGTGAGAGAGAGAGAGAGAAAGAGAGAGAGAAAGAGAGAGAGATGTATTCTCTCTCTAATTCTCTCCAGTTATTCTTACTGCATTTATCTCATTTTATAAGTAGTGGTCATGTTTTACTACGATTACAGAAAGTACAGAACATTATTTTAATGTGCAATGTTAATTTCGCTACATACAAATCCATGTGAGCATTACGAGACTTGTATCATTTGAGATGTCTGTACGTACACAAAGTGTATTAAATTTCGTATAAAACTACATTAAGTGTATATATTATTTATATGAAACTACCTTCGGTGTATATGTATTAGCTGTGTTATGAAAGGTAAAGTGATATTGATGTCATGCTGGTGATCCATTCCAAAATTTCTGTATATATAATGTATATATTCAAATTAAATAGACTCTATTAAAAAATCCGAAAAAATCAGAAAACCGATGGACTACCGGCTGCAATAATTTCGGATAAAGGATTATCAACATATAATCATTACGATAAGTCTCAAAATCTGTTCTGTCATTCATTTAAAGAAGATGTATATATAGTTTAATCGTGATATACATTACCCAAATTTAAGTTAATATTTCCTTTGAGTATAAAATTGTTCAAGCAGACATTATTTGTCCTAGAAATTTGAACTATTCTTTTTCTGAGTCGAAGTAAAATTTTCGTTTCTTATTCGTATTTTCTGGGAGACATCCTCGTTGATCACGTGGTCTATTCAGGATTTTATTTATTTATTTTTTTTTTTGCTTGCTGCTGCAGAACAACACATCTGTAGTCACAAGTACATTATTTATCCAACATTTATAGCCATATAGGGGAATGGATATTACATAGAATTTCAACCATCCTTGTTTTATTTATATAGAATTTCACGCTTTTTTAATAATTTTGTAACTGTTAAAAGGGGCATTTAATTCTTCCAGTGTATCTTTGGTTTTCTGTGTCACATTTTCCGTCGAGTGATAAAACATTTCTTATATCCTTAAATTTATGAAATTGCTTCATTTGAGCATCACGAAGTCGTAGTTTGCTTGTTTGGCGAATGTAGAAGATTGTACAATTAAATAATTTAATTTGCTTTATAATTTTACAAACATCTACCCTGTTAAATAATCACAAGATAGTGTAATTTTGAAAGACCATTATTTTGAATAAAACTATAATTTCTTTCCTATGTGACTGGTAAATATATTTAACACATATATTACGAAAGAATACAGCGGATATTTGAAACCTACTTTAACCTAGCATGTACGTGTTAGGCAACCAAATAGTTTTCCATATTCTTAAGTCATTATGACGATTCCATTTTCTTCTTCATTTCATTAATATTAGACTACTTTAGTTACTTTAGTTTTAATTAATATGGAAAAAACGCTTATGCATAGAATCAAAATAGTTTACAGTTCTAGGACATATAAAGATAAAAGCGGTTTCTGCGTATCTGTCTGTATCTCTGAAATTAGGTATTGTGTACACTATTTACATTATTCGAAATATTGTCCGCATTGCTGCCATATTTATCACAACGTTTCAGTTCGACATTCCCAAAACTGTAGAAGGCCGGAGGTTACAACGGTCGATACGTTGTGATAAATATATCAACAATGATGAGGACAATATTCCGAAGAATGTAAAAGTTTTGATGTATTTAGTGCTCACAAAGCATACAGAAGGCAACTTAGAGAGAGGGAAGCAACAAGTAAGCTAAGAAATTTGTCTGCTAGAAAAGTGACTGGGAGGGATAGCAATAAATCAAATCTTACTTAGAGCTAAAAATGATAGGAAAATTTAGTGATGCATGAAAATAAAACTTCTGAAAGAAATGTACAAAGAGGAAGTCGAGGTAAGAACATTACAAATCCAAATTTCTCCAGTAAGAGAGTTTTGCGTTAATCCTTTACAAGATATGGAACTTACATTATTATTTTTTAAAGCTATTCACCACAAGCAAGGCAGGAGTGCCAATATCACGCAATGGCTTACAGCGAATTGAGAACAAGAGTAAAGAGGCGTGTTTGAGGAAAGGAGACAGAAAAGGACGGGGAACAAGATGAAAGTATCAGAAGATGTCGATTGACATTACACTTGAAAATTTGAAGATTATTGTTATCAGGGAAGCAAGCAAGCGGAAGGGAATTCCACAGATAGGAAGAGTGAGAGAAGAAGCTATTTGCGTAGAACGTACGGTTACATTTAACCGTTTCGACAGTGAAAGGGTGGGACCGAGATTCCAGTCTAGTAGCTCGCTCAAATCCATGCAGTCTGGGAACCAGCGAATGTAGCTCTTCGGAAAAGCTTCCGGGAAAATACTGGCAGAAGAAACGGCGGGAAACCACGGCACGTCGTTTGAGAAAGCGTCTGTAGACGAGATGTCAGATCAATATCTATCGCATCCAAGTTACAAACGGTGTGTTATATTAATTTCTGACTTCCAATTATTTATTCCAGGTTGCTATTGCTTGTACTCCTTCTCGATTTTAGCCCTGGCATATTTCACATGAAAAAGCGCCTTTGTAAATGAAATCAAAGTTTAATCGGCAAATCTAGGACAATATTAATAGTGAGCCTTCACATCAATCATCAGACCATTCATCAATACGTGCTGCATTCATGTGCCAAAGCGAAATTTTGCTTGTTTTTAAGTCGTTCTGAAAATATTCAAGTAATTTCAAGCTAATATATAAGACAGAAAATATTCTAAATAGATAATAATCAGATTTTTCTTCTAATAAAAGTTTAGAGACTGTTGGCCGCGACGAGAGTCGAGCGACAGCAAATGTTGTGAAACAAACTGGAATAACACTTTGGAAGAATTGTATGATTTCTCCTGCGAGTCCAGTATCTGAAGCGCATTATTCACCGACGTAAACACGAATGATCCGCAGTTATTTGACATATGGATAAAGCTACTATACTTTTTTGCCCACTAGTATGTTACGAATAGAATCTGGTAGGTTTTTTGTGCGTTTAACTGTGTCCTATTGAAGCTATGATCAGTTAGGTTTAACATGTTCCATGTAAAAAAAAAAAAAACACGATAATTAAACAATCATTGAACCCAAATTATGACTACTGTGTAGGCGATATTTTTATTTTATCGAAAAGCGAACAAGAAATTCGCAATATCACAATCACATTCGAAAAAAGATTTGTGCTTAACTTTACCTATTACCTGAGTCAAAATATAACTCCAATTCCTAGTTGTTCCCGTAGAATACATTAAAAACACATACATTATTTTATGATACAAGAAATACCACTAACAGAAAATCATGCCACGTTAACTTTAAGAGTGAAATATATATAAAAGTGCAATTATAAATAATCCCTAAAGAGAGCAAACGAGAATTTGTCATATCCTTTATTTTCCTTAAAAAAACTCTATAATGTAAATCAGAAACTAGTTAACAATGGTTTTCCTAAATACCTCATCGACCACAAGATTAGACTATTTCTTTCTAAAGTAACTAATAACGATACTCTGATAAAAACAATAACATTTAAATAGGTACTTCCACTTTTCAATGAAAAACAGTATAGCAAAATGAAAAACTGATTAAAAAATAGGTTTTATCGTCAAAATGTGTATGATATTATTATGAGGAACGACCAAAGTATTTTTCATTATTTAATTCTTTTTAATCTTTTCTAGCATATTGAATATTTCGTTAAAAGATTGTCTAATTTTTTACGTCAACCGGCGTTTTACAATTTACGATTAATGTTTTTGCGCTTTACCTTTCGGTGTAGACACATTCATTTGGAAATTCTTCTAAAAATCAAATAATTGTCGAATTTTATTAAAACGTTCAGGAGTTATTAATCATTTGCTTTTTACATATATTGCTCGGGACGGAATAGTGAATGTAAATCGTTATTATTTCAAACTGCTACATATATCCCGAAAATCTGTTCCGAATCTAAAAAATAAAAAATGCAATAAATCTATGATATTATTTAATCAGAAAAGCTTTTAATTGCTTTTATAAATTAGATTTATTCAGGACATTATTGCCCCCAAAAAATTGTTCTTGATGAAAAATGAATTTTTACAAAAATTTTATTTATTATTTTAAATTTTAATTATAATGATTTATATTATAAATCGTTTTAAAATTCCTCATTGCTTCTCATCCGGTTAGGTTATACAGTTATTAAAAGAAAACTATATTTACGAATTAAAAATTGATAAGCTCCATAAAAGTGGTTTACACCAAATAATTATCAAAATATTTATGTATATAAAAAAAATTACGTAACCTGCCTCTGTATTTTCGACCATAAAAGACGTAATCAGAAAATATATTAAATATAAATTTAGTATTTCTAAAATTATATAATGGAAATTTTTTTCCAACTTTTTTAAGATTGCTGCGTACTTAAAAATATATAGTAATCGCTAACCCTTAATTTTCTTAAATTATGTTTTAACAGTCAAAGTCTCTGTAGAACAACAGTAAAGGTGTTAACAGAATTTATCATTGCTTGTCAAGTGATCTAAGTGTAACAAGCGATGGTGATCAGCGTGTAATCACCGCTACATTTTAAAATCCATTTCTCTCTTATTTTAAACTTAAAGTAAATAATATTTTTTTCAAATCTGATTAATTATACTTTAAAGCTGCTAATATTCCTCAAACAATTTTTCAGAAGAGTACATTTAATTTTTGGAAGTAGTTTAAAACTGAGAATTAACTTTCGATTACTAATGTGTCAAAATGTGTCAAACTGGCATATTTTGATAAAGTGACCTAACAGATGAGATTTCAATTAATATAATTTTATTTGAAATAGAAAAGAGTATTTTACTTACGAGAAATAGTAACTTTAATCATTTAGATTCCGATTAAATTTAAAATAAAAGTAGGTACCTCCACTTTTTCGCGGGAAAACAGCATAGCGTAATAAACAAATGCCACAAACTTACCGAAAATAAATTTTTATCGTCAAAACTCTTATGTTATTATTAAGATGAAAGACCAAAGTGTATTTTAATTATTTTTTGATATTTTTTAATATTTTTTAACACGTTCGAAATCTTGGTTAAAGTTTTCTTTTTTTTACGTCATCGCGGTGCTGTAAAAATAACATGGTTTTTTTTTTGCGCTTTTTTCCCGTTGAAAACCCATTGATTTGGAAATTCTTGTAAAATTAAAGTAATTGTCCGATTTTAATGAAATTTTCAGGACTTATTCAACAATGAATGAAATTATTTTTGAAATATTTCTTTTTAGTAAATTTTAGTAAAAAATATTTTTTTTTAATATGTTACACCCCACTTACTTATTTTCCCGAAATTTCGTTCAATTCTTTTTATTTCCTTACAATTTTTTTTTGTTTAAAGTAAGAGTCATTGGAGATGGTAAATCACCTACTTTTTTTTTTAATTTGTTCCAACTTTTGTAAAATGAGCTTTGAATAGAAAAATAATGAATCCAATAAAACTATGATATTACTTAATTAGAAAAGCTTTTAATTGCTTTTGTAAATAAGTAATATTAAGGTCATTATTGCCTGAAGAAATAAATTTTTTCTGACGAATAATTAAATTTTACAAGAATTTTTTATTTGTTTTACATTTTGATTATAATAATTTATAATAGTTTAAAAATTGTGCAAAACTCTGTATTAGCTTATTTCCTTTTGATAATTAGTAATTAAGCAGAAACAAAATTTACGAGTTCAAAATTGCCAAGTTTAATAAATTTAGTGATTCCACTTTTTTTTCAAATAATTTTTTATGTTGTATTTTTCTACTTAATACATTCCTTATTTCCATGTACGGTAGACTGAAATTGCCATTATTATAAAAAGAGTTTTGTCCCTTTATTCTAATAAATAGACATAACAGTAAAACTAAAAATAAAAGGGTTCACTCAGATTTCTAGTAATTTTCATTTATGGTCATCCGTAGTAGCTGTCATCACTTGTCAATCAACACATGGATCAAGTATCGGATCAAAATTACGGTACCAATCGTTAATAATTCGTTGTATATTTCTTTTTTATGCTATAATTAAGTAATATTTTTTTTAAATCAGATTAATTTAACATTAAATTTTCTAATTTTACTAAAATGACGTGTCAGAAATTTTTTTAAATATTTTTAAAATCGATAAATTTGTGTTTGTTTACAAATTTCTTAAAATTAAGAAAATGGCGGGTTTTTTGAAAATTTAAAAATTTAAAATTAAATTTGACATTCCAATATATATAGTTTCTATCTGAAATATACCAGAATTGTTTACTTAATGGAAATAATAAATTTAATAATTCAACTTTCAAGTAAAACTAAAATGAAATATTCAAGCATATTTTTTCATTTTAAAAAATGCATTTTAAACTTAGGTATCGATAATTTATGCCGAAAAAGTGGAGGTACCTAAATAAAAGGATTTAGAATGAATTTCCCTTTCTAAAAAAATCATGTAAAAGCTTATTATCGAATATTCAGTGGAGGTATCTACATTCACATCTTCTACAAAAACCACCTACATGTTAACGAAGACGAAGTTCCTCTTTGAAATATCAACCTGAACAAGAAAATTAAATTATCTATTACAAAACATTTATAACAGCCAAAAGTACCATAAAAAAACATGCCTATAAAAGCAAAACTACAAAGAAACAAAATTATTTACCAGTTCAAAATTCCCCCCAAGTTACTCTGTCGCTGATCGAACAAAACCCATAATTATCTACATTGGTATTACGAATACATGCTTATCTAGCCGACGTACGTTACTCCTACCCGACCATAGCTTCATTATTACTCGTTTTAACATAGACGGAAACATACCAGACTCCATCTTAAACATAGAAAGAAGTATAATAGCCTCATCCATGTGTAAAAAACGATTCCAAATTTTGGATACCCTAATAATAAAAAAGAATACTCCACACTCAATAACAATAATTACGAACACGGCTACAATATGCTGACAGTGCTTGGAAAGTAAACAATCCTGTAACTTTCGAAACATACCTTAGAAAATAAATATTTTGTTAAAAATAAAAAAATTAAAAAAACTCTAGATATTGTCGAAATTATTACCCGAAATCGCTCGGATATGCAGAAATTCGAGACAGTTTTTACACAATTTGTGTCTAAAAATGAAAACAATTGTACAAACAGAGGAAAATTTAAATACAAAATCCTATCGCTGTATCTTGTCAGTCATCTTTAACGAAACATTATCAAAGATGGATTGCTGCCAAAATACACAACATAAATATATATATATATATATATATATAGAGAGAGAGAGAGAGATAGATAGATAGATAGATAGACAAAAATGAGAGAGGTGATTATGTACACCGAAAAAATACCTCCTATGTTCGATGCTAAAATTTTTGGCGGACAGTAATCTACCACGATTTTCAGTTTCATCCTATCTCGCAATTTTTTTCTTTTCTTTTCAGTTGTATGTATGTGTATTCATAGATTTATTTCTTGTCGGTCGGATGATTGCTTTATACCACCGTTTGTGTTTGGCTGGTGTGAGCATAATATAAACACACGTCCATATTTTTCCATATCGGTTTCCCTGGGGGAATAAGAAGTATCTATTCTCGCACTGCATTTGCTGACTACGCGAAACCATGAATTTAACAGGGGTGGTCCATAGTGGTAACCCTGAATTTTATTTCCTTATCTATATATATATATATATATATATATAAGGAAATAAAATTCAGGGTTACCATATATATATATATATATATATATATATATATATATATATATGTGTGTGTGTGTGAGTGGTGCAAATTTTGCCTGGAAATATTCTCTAATACATTCTAGTAGAAACTGGCTAGGAATGGATTATATATATATATATATATATATATATATAGAATCAAAATCATTTGAACTGGGACAGTTATTGTATACAGCTGAGATTTTAGATATTTCTGAATGAGTTTTAACGTCTATATATGTATAAAACAACCCACACATATATATGCGATAAGATAAAGAATAGTTTCACTTTATTTAAGCTTCACTATAGATCATGATCGAAAGAATAAGTCATGATAAAAAGCAAATTGATTAAGATTAATGGTAAATTGTATTTGCTAATTTCTTATTTATTAGATACGCGTCACGTATAATGACGGAATAGAGAATATTCAAATATGTTTGAGAAAACATTCTGGTTATTGAGGCGCATCAGGATATTTTGAAAAAATGTTTTGTCTCTTCATTAAAGCATATCTCGTGCGTGTATGTGTATATATATATATATATATATATATATATATATATATATATATATATATATATATATATATATATTCATTTTTATGTATTAGAGAAATATAAGTTACACTCATGGATAATGGATCTATAAGATAAGATATGGATAATAGGGAAGTAATGTAGTTTTTAAACGTGTGTTGATAGTTGCCGTTATTGCTATAAATTTGTTTTCATTATATTTTCTCTTTAAAAGTTAATGTTATTTTAAAATTAGGTTATTATTTTTGAAATTAAATTAAGTCCCACGTCGTTGCTGTGAAGGACGAGATAATTTGAATATCTATCTAATCGCAATTCTCTTTTCTTTTCTTTTTTTTTTAACTTTTTGCAGGTTTTTAGATCATTTGATGCCTCCTCAATATTCATGTTATTGCACTGAAGGGGACTGATTTGATAAGCTCCTGTATTTGAAATGATTTTGATTTATTATTCAACCTGATTATATCTCCGATAGTCTTGGAAGTAGTAGTAACGACCCACGTGTCAGGGATGACTAATTCATTTGCGACATCAGTTTTGGTGGGTAGGATTATGAAGTTTGCATAATTTTTGTTTGAAGTACTTGTTTGTTGCTTTCTTACATGGATATTGTTAATGAGTCATATTTTTTTCGTTTAATATGAAACGACATGGGTAATGTAGATGTTTGAATGTGTTCGCAATATAATCCACTTCTTCGTTAATGTATTCATAGCTACATAAATTATGGGCTATATCTTCAAATTCTATAATTATTCTAGATTATTCTCCCGTTCTGGTGGGAATAGAAATTGATAAGTTATTTTTTGTTAGTGGGTTTTCTTATACTTTAAAAACAAATTTATTATCGTTAAATATTAAGAGTATATCAAGGAAATTTAGAGTTATTTGTTTCAAGTTTGGGTGTTAATTCGATGTCTGTTTCATCATTATTGAGTTAATTTATTATGTTTAAAAGGTTAATATCTTGGGGATAATATAAGAGGACAACATCAATATATCTTAGTTAAGTAGATCCGTTATGTATGGTATGGTTAAATGGGGCGGATTCTAAGAATTCTAGGACAAGGCAAGCTGAAGTCCACTGATAGGAGAACTAATTCGTACACCGAATTTTTGTTTGTAGAATACGTTATTGAAAGAAATAAACTTATATATATTTATGACTTTGTGGATGTGAAGATGAAGCATATTCTAGATTTTTTGAGGTGATTTCTTAGTATATTAATCCATTTCGTAATGGATATATTGGCGTATAATGATTTGATGTCGTTATTCATAATTATGTATTGCATTCATTGAAGTAAGTCAGCGGAATGTTTGATGTGTCTTTTACAGATGGTGACTAGGAACGGTGTTTGGATTTTAGTGATAGCTCTAGCTAAAATGTGTGATGCACTGTTAATTCTGGACAAAATGGACCTAGTGATATTGTAGGGTGTGTCTGCTTCGGGTAAGCGATATAGTGTGAGTATAGTGAGGTGGTAATCTATTAATCTAGACTAAGCTTTGTTTTCATTTTTTTAATAGTTTCCTGTTAGTTTTGTTGAACCTATTTGTTTCAGTGCTTATTGAAAGTTCTTTGTTTTTATTTGTAAGTAGTGTTGTTATTTATGAATTATTCAAATTTCCCAATGTACGTGTTGGTTTTCATAATAATTATACTGCCTTATTTGTCGGATACAGTTATAATAATGTTTTTGATCATGTACAAGATGCTAATGCTTCTATCTATGTCCTGTGTAGTGTAGCCTCTGTGGTATTTGAGATGGAATTTGATAAAATACATCTCTTTGCTTTTTATAATTTTTCATCACTTCTATCTTGGTCTCTGATGAAACTTTATTAATGTGCGATTTATTTCCGACTTGTTCTTTATCATATAATTTTGTTGGATTCCTATTCATATTTGTTCTCTCTCTCACTCTCCCTCCCCACTCTCTCTCTCTCTCTTATATATATATATATATATATATATATATATATATATATATATATATATATATATATATATATAATCTTGTATAATGTGGGAAGTGGGAAAAATTTCCTCTTCTTTGTATAAGAATCACCATTTCTACAATTTCGTTTTAAATCTGCAATGAATTCTATCATATTTTTATACATCTATATATCTTCAGTCTATGCATTTCTATTTTTCTTGTCGTCTATGTACATATTATCAACACAATATAATAAGATTATACACTTCTGACCCTACCCGTCAAAGATGTTATAATAATAATCATTTTGAAGAAATGCCAAACAAATTTAGAAATCGCCTCATCGTAACAAAAAGATTATATTATTTTCCCAAACATTGCGACGTTTATCTGATTTAATACCAGCAATGGCAAAAAGTTAAATTTGATTCAAATCTTTTCTATATCCGGGTTCCATCTTGAGGGACAGATTATTAACATTGATAAGAGTTGGGCGCGGGTTAAGTCGGGAGTTGCTTTGAATCGTATTATACTTTGTCAGAACCGTACCCGAGGATTTGACTTTTAGCATTCAGCATATAATTGTTGCCAATGGACACAAAGCGGGAAAGCACTGACATCATGAACTCAGGTCACCCAGAGCATCTGCTGGAAATTAAACGATTATAATGTTATGACTTTTGAAACGTGTCCGACTGAATACTTAGATAATCTCCATTCGCAGAACTCGGCAAGTCATTCATCATTCTGGGATTAATTCAATAACATTGTTTGTAATGACGTAGAGACTATTGAAGGCGTACTGATTCATGTTTCATGTTTCGTCAGTGTTGGCCAGGTAATTCCATCGTGAATAGCAATAAGGTACGATCAGCCGGTGTTTGTTAAGTTTGAATTAAGTTGAACAAAGTAATGTAAGTCTTAATTTTGCATATTAAAATCCGCTAAAGTTATCGAAACAAAGTAACATCTTAATGAAATAAATCTGAGGCTATAATGTTCGGAAATTAATCGGTATTCTATCAGGAAATTATGATCGCTTTCTTTTTCAAATTTGGGAAATGTATTCAAAAAATGTTCGTATTTTTTTCTCAGATAAGTAACAATTTATTTCTTCTCTTCACTACTCTGAATAGCGTCTTAGAATAGAGTTTCATCATATAACTGACCCGAAAATTGTTGTTTTTCATCAAACCTCGTTATTTTGTGAACTAAGGAACAAATTTAGGCATGAAAGTCAATAGTTTAGTCCGCTTGTCTACAATATGGGCATAATATAAAAGACAATTTAAATTTTACTCAGTCTCACTGATTTTTGTAACATTTCGAGAGTATTAAAATTAATACACAATGGTCATAACTGGGACAATCCACTATGATGTTTTTTGTTTTTTTTTGTTTTTTTCAAAATATATATTTTTTTAATATCAATATTTCTTCAAAAAGAGCTATTGTCAATAAGTAAATCATCACACCGGGGAAATGAAAAGGAGAAAAACAAATTGAGATTATTAGGAACGATATATTGGATTCTATTAGGTTGGTGCAAAAATAATGACGTTTTCTCACATAGTAACATATGTTAGAAAACGTCATTATTTTTGCACCAACCTAATACAAAGAATTTGGTATATCAAAGATATATCATACTTGGATATCTACTTTTATTTCAAAATTCGACAAGCCATGTCGGATGTCGTTGAATGGATGTAACTTATTTATGACTAATTTATTCATGAGTCAGTAATATAATTGCGTAATATAGAAAGAAGTACAGTGGAACCACGGTTCACGAATGTAATTCGTTCCTAAATTCCGTTCGTAACCCGAAATGTACGTAAACCAAAAACTATTTTACAACAATAATAAATGGAGAGAAAAAGGCACTGTGCAATAAAACTTGCAAAGAAAAGCACGGGACAGCATATGGATGTATAAAACACGGCAGTGGCTTATTCCGATCGTGTTAACTCGGTTCGCCTATGTTGTTCATGAACCGAAATTTTCTTCGATAACCGAGGCATTTATACCTTTGTACATATTGCAGTTATGTCAAGCGTTGTGCCACTGTATCCACTAAGCTGCCACTGGCAAGGTAAAAAAAAAACAGTGATACTGCCCAGTTTACTGTTAACAAAGTTGATAAATCCTGTCTCGTCTGACTGATAATTCTCCGGATATTCTACACGGAACATATATATGGTATGTATGCATTTCGCATAAACTTTCTCGTTTCTGAAACAAGTATATCAACAAATCATCTAGCCATTTTGAATAACTACAGAACTAGTTGCTTAGACTTGTGTCATGTTAGAGAATATCAGAGTTATGTTTACTGAGCATGCAAAAATATATTCTCATATTGGGATTATTCATTCGGTATCAAGTTGACTGCAATTTCCTGTCACGTGATTCTTATATTAATGGTATATATTGATTCTTATATTCATCATGTAAACAAGCCTGATAATAATTTACGTCTGTGTTTCTTTTTTTTAGTTTAGTACATATAATCAAGATGATTCGTATTTATCATACAAGAGATATTTTCGATTTTAGTTTTTTACAAATACGAAATTAACGTTTAATTCTAGCTTTACACGAGGACAAAATAACGCGCAGTTATTACAATAGAATAATTTTAATTTGTGTCCAAATATTAAACACTATGGCAAATGTTTTAATATTCTAAATGGTAAATATTACGTAGTAGTATACAGTAATATCCACAGTATACTATTTCTCTCAGCATGAAAACGAATGACTTATGTACATAAGGAAATTTTACAAAAAAATTAATGGTCTCTCATATTAATAAGTCATATTGAACTTTTTGCTTCTCGTGAATTGTGATTTTTCAGAACGTGAACTGACATAGCATTAAACTATTTCATTTCCTTTGACGATCTTAAAACGTTTTACATGTTTGAACATTCCTTCTCCCTAATCTGACATTCTTCAAAACTAACATGTGTTACGCAGGAATAAAGTGTCACTGCCGACACTTAAGTTTGAACATAGATCGCCAATGAGCAAACAGAGAGGATCCCATTATTGAATTAAGTGGATCAAATGACCATACAGAAAACGCATATATAGGAAGTTGCGTGAGGTCAAGATTGATCGTTATTCGGAGTTCATCCTCTATACTATTCGGATCGTTATTCATAGTCTATACTATATAATGTTCGGATACTTATTTCTAATATATCCTCTATTACTATACGGACGTCTATTACTTATACTACTTCACTATATTGATTACTGTTCGAGCGCGTATTATCGATCAAGTTCTGTTAGCGTGAGATTATTCGAAGGCGGCAGACACCAGAATTTTTCAACGACGTTGTATAGTTGTATCTGAGATTACAATGTATCTACTACAACGAGCATTATGAAGGTGAGAATGTGTATTCGCTGATTTCACAAAAACTTGTTAGGAACATCTGCTACTGCTGTTCTGATAATATATATATATATATATATATATATATATATATTATGCTACCTGCTAAGGGTACACTAACAGTGTCGATTGAGCTATTTAGCAGTTGGTGAAAACAGGATTAAAAGAAAAACGACAAGTAAGTCATCAATATTCAAATACTTGTTGCACGCTTTAAATAGTTCAATAAACAATAAAGTTGTTTTTCTTTCGTTGTTGTATTGCCCGTACTGGATTTTGTCACTGTGTACTTATGTAAAGGTGACCCCTATATAAATATTAATAGGTGACGCTGGCAAAAAATATTATAAGATTATAATAATAATTGTTCAGTTTCTGAGTAGCGAACGTTTATATTTTATTTTCGAAATTTAATTCAGCTAAAATTAATTTAATGCTTATATGTACAAACTTATTTCATTGTATTTAGATTCCAAATTATTTAGTAACAGGTTACACTCAGTAAAATATCTTAAGGGATAAAGTTGAATGAAACTACCTATTAAATCTGAATGTATAATTATCACCAATAGTGATTTTCTTTAAATGAATGTTACATTTTTTTTCTTCTAGATTGTCCATCCTTAAAGAATTTTTTTTTTCTTTAGAAACGCTACTATAAGTATTATAAATCATTTCAAAAATCTTTGCATTTTCAAAAAAAAAAAAAATGGAGAAAAATAAAATCAATAAAGAAAAAATATTGGAATAATATATTTCTGAATATTTCATAAACTTTAAAATTATTTTGTAAATCTATTTTCTTTTAATGCAATTAAACTACAGGGTGATCCGAGGGTCTTGTCATCCTCTATGAAATAGTTATGAGAACAATAGAAGAACAAATAATAAAGAAATACAAATCACGTGTTTATTCCTTTTCATTGACACTGTCACACATCGAGAAAGCCTGTATGAACATCATCATTTTCGTGTAGGTGCTCGTGTCAGCCATCTGAAATAAAAAATAAATTATATTATGTAAAGGTGACAAGATTGTCAGACCACCCTGTATAAATTTACATCTTTAGACTGATTATCAATACATCTTTTTCTATCTTTAGGAAGCAATATTTCATCAGTTTAAAATGTTGATCTGTTGAAAATACATTCAATATACTGAATTAAACAATCAATTTTGTTTTTGATTATGATATTTCGATCCGAATCTAAGGAAAAAAAAAATTGTATCTGCATTTATCTAATTGGAAACGCCTGCGTAATTATTTACGTAGAAAATATACGTTTAATAATTATATGAATTCTGTAAGCTGACATACGAAACATTTTTTTTGAGAAATACATTTAGCTTTCGTAGAATTAATATATCAGTCAATATTGTTTTTTCATCACCCTTAAGTGACTCAATTTAAAAAAAAAAACAACGTGTAAATAGAATCCCAACTACCTGTATTCTGATCGAAAGAGAAATTTGATCATGATAAAATTGATTTAAATATTTTAATTGATTTAAATATTTTAACGTATATTCGAACATATTTATTATTATTGATCAATAAATTTGCTGCCGACGAATTTCTTGACTGGAGATATTGCTGGAGCTCAATTGCGTGCCAGATCTCAAGTTGATTTCATATATATATTTCATAGTATGGTCGGAAAAATGGTCGCTTCTCTGGGCCGACACAGAAATAGTCTAACAAGAGGTCGATCAAAATAAAAATGGTATACCATTTCCATATCAGGGCGGGTGCTGCACAATCTTCGGTTAACAACTTTAAAGAAAATAGGTTAATCAGCCATGGAAGTGAATTTCATCTCTATCACCAGTTCTTACGCACGAAAATTTTTCTATGTCAAATGTTCATATCATTTCTTGATTCCGGTAAATCTCCTCTTTAGAGCTAGGAAGCAAGACGCCACGCACACAGGAAAGAATTGCCCTCACTCATTGTGTACCTCATTGATAAGTCAGATATCTTCAACTCAGGAACTGCTAATATATGTAACCAACCCCGAGACGATTTTTATACTATTATTATAATCATGGCTTCTTCACATCCGGTTCATTTTTATCTATCCTTCATATCCTCATGATATATACCTATTGAATCCGATTATGTCATTATATCCATATTTAAGTGGCTCTTGTGGCTTGTATTGAATGTATATTTAGTAAAAACAATCTTACAATCATAGATTTTCATAAACATAAATTCTGTTTGTAAGATTCTGATGATAATCCAAGTCATATTTCTTTGTAGAAATATCGTTGAAAAACCTCATTATTTCTTCACCTGGAGGAGAGCTGTAGAATCATACACCTTATTTTAACGACTACACTGTGTATTCTGAAGCAGAGACTATGTGTTCGCGAATGCTTACACCTCGAATAAAAATTTCTGAGGTTACAACATTGTTCATTAGGGGTTTTATGCTTCTCTTATAGTACGGATTTTCCTGACGTATTCATGGCATTTTTATTTCTTATTTGTGCAAACTACGAATGGCACATATTGGTAATCAGTCTGTGGCGAATCTTTATGTCTTTCGGTTATTGCACATCGTACGGGAGTAGCAATCTACTGAGGACGGCGCCAGTAACAGTGTGATCACGGCTTTTGAAAATGCTATGCACTGTCTGGATAGGCAATTCACGATAAACTATATTTAAAATGATCAGATTAGGTGTCGTTTACTGCGTATTCACAGCCGAATAACTAGGAATAATAATAAAATACATTCCAGTATATGTTAGAAATTAAACTTCACTAGTTCATTTGATGTATTTACTGAGTTCGATACTCAGGACGTGTTCCGAACACTTATCTCTGCTAGAAAAATATGTGTTATGCAAGTATTTAGAGCATATTTTTTGTATAAATGTGTCCAAAAATATTATAATCATTTTTGACGTCCCATAAATTCTCTTTTTTTCAAATAAAATGCATTTAATTTCCTTTAATATTTGAGTTAATCAGTTAATCTTCTTTATAAGTCAAGTAATAATATTTCTTAATTTTAACCATTAACCTTTCTTGCACGCCAATAAACACTGTATATATTGTCATTTAAAGAGTAAATAAATACTTTTGGGGTTAAATTGTATAATCTACTTGATTGCATTTAGGTTCTTTTTCATTTTGTTCATGTTTCCATCAACGTAATTTATTAAATATCCCCCATCGTGATAATAGGATATTTCCCAACCGAACTGAATTGTTACAAGAGCCTGAACGTAAAATCATGACCAATGATCTGATGATTAAACACTTTTTATACATATGTATCTCAGTAAATTGCTTTATAAAATTGTTTTTTTTTTTTTTTTACATATAACTCTTATGTTGTTTTCCCAGAATATTGTGTAAAACGAATAAATTTAGAATAAGGCACTGCTCAGCTTTTGATTATTCATATTTGGTTGAATTTCTGCAGCTTACCGAAAATATATCTACAGAAGAAGTGACTGGAACATAATTAGTTTCATGACAAATATAAGAATATACAGTCATAGAAACATCTGTGTAAGAACTTCAAAAAACTAGATCTTCAATCGAGCGAATGTAAGCTAACCACAATATATGGTATAATCAGATACTAATAGAAGAAACTGGTGAGTGTCACATACTAAACATATTTTTATAAAATAGAGTACCAAATAGCGAAGTAGTGATAACGGTGATAGGATCACTTTGTTCCACTATTTTAGAAGGGAGTTGGGTGGCTTACAGAACTACATTTCTTCAAGTAATATTTCCGAACAGAAATGCAAGGCTGTAGGAGTGAGTAGGTTGATTTTATTTCTTTTCGAAAACAATTTACTTCACTAAATCATTTCGCCATATAGATTCTTACATAATCAAATTGTAATATCTATTCTGTGACGAGATAATTATGAGTATTTTTTACGTCAAATTAGGTGTTTATGTGCTACGTAAACATAATACATGGAAACAGATATACATACATACATGCATACGTACATACATATATTAGGTTGGTGTAAAAATAATGTCGTTTTCTCACATAGTAACATATGTTAGAAAACGACATTATTTTTGCACCAACCTAATATATATGTGCGTGTGTGTGTGTGTGTGTGTGGAATTAAACTTACATGGATCAGTAGAAGAGACAAAATCAATAAAAAAATAAGAGGGAAACTATACTTAGCACTTGTAGACGCGTTTCGTGATCGGATATATATTATCAAGGCAAATGTAATGATTTTATTTTGCATGAAATACCTATGAACAAAAGTAAAATGTTACTTTTGTTTATATAGATTTGCGCAAAAGAAAATTATTAAATTTGCCTTAATCGGTCGGCAATTAAAATAGCTGATATGGAGATTTCTTGATTAGGATTTCGACTCCTTCAAGAGTTTGAGAGTCCCTAAGACCGTTCTTATTCCCAGCATCGGAAGTTCTTCTGGCAGCTGCTTGCTCTGGGTTTTCATTTACACGACGCTTTCTTTTCTTCGCTGCCTCATTGGCTTCTGTCATTGGCTCCTTTGATTGGTGCACATTTAGCGGAGGTTTCTTTTTGAGAGTCATACTGCTGCTGTATGAGTTAGGCAACAATAAATTTCTGAAGAAATCAAAATTGAACTTTACATTTAAAAATTGCGAAAATATTTAAGCTTCGTTTTTAAAAGTTTAACGATAATTCTTCTGTCACCACTTAATTTATAGACAATTTGATGTACGTAGGTCCCTAATTTCCGTACCAAAAATATTTCTTTCATGTGAGAATTTTGCTGAATTTCGCAATTAATTTCGATTATTCCTAAATGTATTTCCAAGTTAAAAAAATTGTTATCGCACAAAAAGATTGTTAAAATATCACGTAAAAAATTCACCGAAAACAATCGCAGTAATGAAAACTTGGGAATCCAAATTTTCAGTATTGCTTGTCCGGATCCGGCCCGGCATGTTTTTAATTTTCTAACAGAGGCGGCTTGATTCAGAATTGGTATTATAATTTAAAATGAATTTTAAAAAGTGTGACGCACTTACTTTTGCATATATATATATATATATATATATATATATATATATATATATATATATATATATATATATATATATGTTATATTATATTATATTCAAAAATATGTATTCATCGCAGCACGAAAATTATCTAGTTTTGAAAGCTAATCCTAAAATTTAAATTAAAATAAAAATTTGAAGATCAGTTTTATTTTCAAACGATGCGCAATAACTTTGGAAAAATTGATTTACTGTAATTTTGGGAAAAGACTTCAAAATGTTTTATGAATTGGGTATTGTTGTTTGTTTGACGAATCAAGATACAAGTATAATTTAAGGTGGCAAAAAGAAAATCTGCTAAGTTTACGTGTGCATTTGAAATTTCCGTCTGTTGATACTGACTTCCTTTCATGCGAACATGTCATCACAGTCCGTTTTGTTTTTTTTTATTTAGTGTTACACTACAAGACAAATCGCATTTATGTTTATTTTGTATTTATATACTTATTTTGGAAAGTATGTCGAGATATTCTTCAAGGGGTTTTCAAGTAGGATTAAGTCATAGTATTTATATTTTTATTTATAAAGATCTAAAATACGACAGTTACCATATTTACTATTAAAATATATATAGCATTGTAAAATTAAAATATCAGCATTTAATTATAAATTTTGAAACTATTTTATTTATGATCAAATAATAGAGATCTAAGTATGGAAATTATTTTTTAATTACTTATTTTGAAGGAAAATATGTGACAATGTCTACAAAAGGCGGTTATTTCATTTCTTTTAATTAATCAATTTACATTTTTCAGAAAATGTATAATATATAACTTTTTATGTAGGTACAAAAGACATGGGTCAATTACAGATCTACATGTTTTCGGTTTTTTATTAGTTTCATTTTTGCTATTCGTGTTTTATTTGTATCATTTAAATGCCCAAATTATTTGGATAGAGATAATTGGTTGCGATATTTAATATCACTGAAGGCAGTCACATGTTGGTTCCATCTTAATTTACATTCATTTTTAGTACATCCAATATAAAATATCACAATATTTGAATTCTCAATTGATGCAATAGGGTATTAGTAAAATACAGATTCTGCGGACATATATTATTCAAAGGGCAGCTTTGAGGATTCCTACAGTCAGATATTTTCTTTTTGCTATTGTATATGGTTCATTCTTATTTCTGGATCACAATTTTTTTGACACAGGCTTAATATTTATATAAAATTATAATATTATGATACTATTATTTTCTTCTAGATTTTCACTGCAAATATAACTAAATTTTAAGGTATTTTAGTAAATGTTTTGCTAAGTGTATTATTTCTACGAATTTTTTTTTCAATTAAAACAATAAATTTAAGACCTTAGTTACTACTAAACATTGAATGGAGGTGTATACCAAATGATTTTCTATTTCAATTTGTTCTCTAGTTTTCATTATCATTTTATATTTAATTAATTAATTAGTTTAATTTTTTAAAGCTTTATTATAATGTTCATAGTGTTCATAGAATATATCATCTTTAGCAAAAGTTTTACTTATTTTTTTTCAATAGATGAATATACATGAATTATTATAAATGACGGGTGATTTGATTTCTTGTGCATATATTACTATTAGGATGTTTATAATGCTGTTGTATATTATTCATTAAGTCTAATGTTATATCGAGGAAGTTTACCTTTTAAAGTTTTGTGTTAACAGTACCATTCAAATTTTTATACTTCCTAACAACCATAAAGCGATCACCTCTATACGACTTTAATATACAATACACGGTGTGAACTCAGATTATGTAAAATAAATAAACCAACCTTGGAAGGCGCTGCAGAATAAACACAAACACACACATATATATATGTATATATATATATATATATATATATATATATAGACCAAGATTGGAAGCCACTGCAGAGTATATACACAAACATGCGATTGCGTTTAGCATGAAACAGCCTGTCGCCTCTGAGTCTTGACTTCAATATCAACTTTTGTATTTGAATTTACATACGCTCTGTCTCTGATATTATCCCATAAATATATCACACCTTAATAATAAAACACACACAGATATATATATATATATATATATATATATATATATATATATATATATATATATATATATATATATATATAGATAGATAATATTAGAGGTAAATATACACATATAGATGCAAAATACACAGGTGCATATACACACATGTCTATATTTTGAATAAAAATTCCAAGAGGATAGAATTCAAGTAGAACTCAATGTCCAGGTCAGAGTAAGGATATAATAAAAAGGCTTAAACACTAATATTACATGGTCATAAATTATTCCATTGGAATCGTAAATACGATCCAATTCATCAGACCTACAAATTCAAAAAGAAAACGGAAAAGAACACCCCCGGAAACAAAAATAGAATTTAGAGAGATTGTAAGTATGAGAGTGTGGGACGAATGTTAGTGCTAAAGAGAGGGGTAACATACGAGAGAATTTGGGAGATTAAAACTTAACAGAGATAGTTTTTTTAAAAACTAGATTTGAGTGGAAGGGGGAAATATGCATGTTGTCGGATGTCTAATAGATTAAAGATACATTTCGTGGTGACATACACACACCATAGACGATCTAATGTTAAAGATCAGAATAAGAAGGAGGGAGAGAAAAGGAAAGAAGTGTTGGGTGAGAAAGATTAGGCTATGAAATTAAAACTGGAGGACATATACTGAAAGGGAAGCTGTGTAATCAAGAAAATTTGACAAAAATAATATCGACTACAGGTTACAAATCAAATATAAACATATAAAGAATAAATATGACGATTATCTAATCTAGCAAGGACCTATATTTTTATGTTCAAAACACATGCAAATACACACATACACAATAATATATACACGTATATACATACAGATAGGCGTGTACATACATACACACATACATATACCCATGTACACATATACACATATATCCGCATATCCACACAAATACATACACATGCACATACATACACACACACATATACATATATCTGTTTCAATATCTTAGATCTATCTCTGATACTAAGCGCTTTCTAATAAGTGCCGCCCATATAATATACAAATAATTACACCTACATATATAGATATACACATACACATATACACACATACATACATATATATATATATATATATATATATATATATATATATATATATATATATATATATACACACACACACAGACATACACACATATATATATATGCATATACCTATATACATATATATATACACACACACATATATATATGCATATACCTATATACACATACACACATACATATATATATATATATATATATATATATATATATATCCACCTATACCCATATACACACATTTTTCCACAGACATATACATAAATACATACACATGCACACATATATATACATACACAGACACAAATATATATATATATATATATATATATATACATATATATATATATATGCATACAAAGATACATGCACACATACCGACATATACACACATACATGCATACGCATCCAGTCCTTACACATTTACCCACATATATACATACGCATACGTACATTTAAACATATATACCTAAAACCCTACATTTCTATACAATTACATACATCCATTTAAACAAATAAATAATGTATCTCTGTATCTAAACGTCCAGCTATACATACATACATATATATGTACATATACACCCATATACATATATATATATATATATATATATATATATATATGGGTACATACATACCAAAACATACACATATATATATATATATACACACACATCTCTACATATACATCCATCTACATATAACTGCATCCATATACGTATACACGAACATACATATACACACATACGCATGCATATGCATATACATCCATACATATACATACATATACCTATAAACACACCTAAATATATATGCACATACACACGCAGCTAAGTACATATATATATATATATATATATATATATATATATATATACACATATAGATGCATACACACTTACACATATACCTACATACATACATACATATACATACATATATATACATATAAATTAAAATTCAAAATCTAAATAAGTATAATTTCAACAATTTGTGGGTTAACAAATAAATAAATAAATACATAGCGCATCACATGAACATACACAATGATCTATATAGAGATAAACAAAATAAACATAATAGTCATTACGTTAAAATGTCATGCCCGATGTTTTGAACCAAGATGGAACTGACATAAGTGACAAAATGTTACAAAACGGTCCTTATGTTTTGCTTATGTCTACATTTCGAAAATATCTCATTACGAAGATTCAACAGTTCATCGTGATTCTTATCTTTGATAATAATTTTTTCCGCCATGCACAGCTCACACAGATCGCAGAAGTTATTAGGTTTTCTGGCTCTTGATAGGTATCTCCATTTCAAACCCTTCCATAAAGTTGATCAAACACCCCTATACATCAACATCCACTCTAACCACCCTAAACATGTGATAGACCAGTTACTCAAAACTGTGAATACGAGAATAAATAAGCTATCTTCTAGCCAAAAAATCTTTAATGATAATAAATTTATTTACAATCAGGCTCTCAAAAATAGTGGTTTTAGTCAAGAATTAAACTTTAACGGAGAACTTTTAAATCAGAATAATAAAAGAACTAAAAATAAAAAGAGGAAGGTAATATGGTTCAACCCACCATATTGCAAGCTCTCTAACATTGATATAGGAAGTTTCTTTCTGAAATTGATTGATAAACATTTTCACTTTTAACATCCACTACGTAAGATTTTCAAGAGGAAGACACTGAAAATTAGTTATTCATGCGTTAGAAATATGGAGATTATCATATCTTCCCATAATTGCAGAATACTTAGAAACTACCATTGTTATGTAACACAATCGAGTAACCCTACCTGCAATTGTAGGAATAAAGATCATTGTCCTATCGGTGGTAAATGTAAGTATGAAAATGTAATATACGAGGCAATAATCTTTCCCGAGGAAAATATAAACGAGAAAAAAAGATATATAGGTATATCCGCCGGCGATTGGAAGCAGCGTCTATACAACCATAGACGCTCTTTTAGACATAGATGACTCAGAAGTCAAACTTCGTTATCCAAACACTACTGGGATCTGGTGGATAAGGGATTAATCCCACTTTTGAAATGGAGATACCTATCAAGAGCCAGAACACCTAATAACTTCCGCTATCGGTGTGATCTGTGCATGGCGGAAAAAAATTTTATTATCAAAGATAAGAATCAAGAAGAACTGCTGGATCTTCGTAATGAGATATTTTCGAAATGTAGACATAAGAAACGTTTCCAAACATAAACACCGTTTTGTAACATTTTGTCACTTATGTCAGTTCTATCTTGGTTCAAAACATCGGGCATGGCATTTTAACGGAATGACTATTATGTTTATTTTGTTTATCTCTATATTGATCATTGCGTATGTTTATGTGGTGCGCTATGTATTTATTTATTTATTACCCCAAAATTGTTGAAGTTTTACTTATTTAGATTTTAAATTATAATTTATATGTATATATATATATATATATATATATATATATATATATATGTATGTATGTGTATGTATCCAAGTATATGTATATATGTATAAGTGTGTATGTGGGTATATATTTAGATGTGTGTGTATAGGTATATGAATGTATATGTATATGCAGGCGTATGTGTGCATATGTATGTTCTTGTATACGTATATGGATGTAGGTATATGTAGATGGATGTATATGTAGAGATGTGTGTGTGTGTATATATATATATATATATATATATATATATATATATGTGTGTGTGTGTGTATGTTTTGGTATGTATCTACCCATATATATTGTTACACAGGCCTCTTAACACAAGGGAATTACACCGGTTCTCACTATATATAGTGCCAGTAATACCTACCCGGTGTAAGCAGCGACAGTACTGCTCGGCCCGGTCGCGAGGATCAAATTGTAGTACGCTGCCTTTGTCAGCTTCCGAGTCGGAGTCTGTCGAACTCTCTGCATTACGGAGAGGAACTCGGAGGAAGCTTTGCCGAAGGGCAATGTTTCCTTCGGGGAGGTAGACAGGGACTGAACCCGTCTAGGCCGGTTCAAAGGCAATATTTTTGGTCGAGCCTACGGGCTTGCAGAGACCCACATTAAACCGGCCTTGTGCCACATTCGGTCCTCGTGGGTGGATTGATAAATACCAAGCAGCGACAGTACTACAACTGCCTAGCTGAGTAGTACCCGTTTCCTACCTTTGTATCTGTGATGTTAAATACACTTGTTCCTTAAACCAACCTCGACTTGATTTTCTTATTTTTACTATTGTGCCACGACACAACAGATTGGCGACGTCGGAATCGAAACGATACCACTGCAGACAATCACCTAAAGTGATTGAAATACAAGGATTGGCAAGATTTTTACGGCAAAACACCATCGTCATTTCAAACAGATATTTGGATACGCAAGGATTAATAGCAAATTAATTACTGCAATAGTAATTTGGCGACGTAAAAAAAACAAAACAAAAAAAAACAACCAAAAGTTTGCTACCAAAAGTCTACAGCGTGAGAACGCGAAGAACATTGTCAATTATTAAAATAGTTGAAAATACTGACACCAAGTGTTTCGGAAAAAAAAATAAGGGTTCACGGTAGAAACCAGAGTTTTTTCACGGTAGGATTTTTTTTTGTTTGTTTTTCCCCTCTTCAAAGTTAAATGATTTGTCGAGTGAAAAATATATATTCGCGTAAGTCATTTGTGCTTAACAAAGACTGTTAAATATTCGATACATATTTGTGCAAAACCACAAAGAGGTTGAAAAAAAAATTGTGACTTTCCCATTAGTCGACACTCCTTAAAGCGACGGATTTTTTTTTTACGAGAAATGCATATTTCTTGTTTGGGTATTAGTTGAGCAAACTAATTTTATTAAGCAAGCCTTGTGAAAACTGATTTGTTTAATACAAGTGTAAACTGTATGGTGCGTAAACTGAATTCGTAACATGGACGCAGAATTAAGAGAGTCTCTTCTTCCATTGTTCAAATTTCAAACGGAACAAAGTCTCGCGTTGCAAAAGCAACAACTTCAACGACAACTTGAAAGTGAGGAGAAATTTAAAAGAGTTATTGGAACAACAGAAACGCGTTGAAGAAATCTTTATGAAAACACAGGAGGAACAGAGGAAACATCTGGAGGCAACACAGTTAACGAATGCAAGCGAGAATCATAACGCATTCTCCCAGACGGCTGTGTGGAACGCTATTGAAAGTTTCAATTATAATCCAGAAGACGATGTCACGTTTGCTCATTTCTATAGAAGATATGAGGATATTTTTGTATCGGATTGTGGTACATGGACAGACGCTAAAAAAGTTAGGATTCTGCTAGGAAAATTGGAAATTGCCGAGCATACAATGTTCGTGACTTTTATCCTTCCAAAAAAGACCAGTGAGTTGAACTTCCAAGAGACAGTTACTCTACTAACAGAACTGTTTTCTACAAAAACTTCACTTTTTCACAGGAGATATAAGTGTATGAATGTCACTAGAAGAGAGGAAGATGATTACACTACTTATGCAAGTGTGGTAAACAAGCATTGCGACGACTTTAAACTGGAGGAATTATCATCATATAATTTTAAATGTTTAATATTTGTGCAAGGGCTGGTTTTAGATAAAGACGCTGAGATCAGGCGTCGTGCTTTAAATAAACTCGAAAACGAGCCGAATTTAAAACTACAAAGCTTAGCGGAAGACTGTGAACGGTTTGTTGCGTTGAAACAGGACAGTCGTGACATAGAGGAAAGTGGAGTGTCGCACATTGAAAAGGTCCATCAAAAGAAAAATTTAACTTCAAAAAATAACCAGAGGAAAAAACAGGGAAAAGATCCATCTGGACCGTGTTGGAGGTATGGAGATAAACATTGGTACAATGAGTGTCCCTACAAATTCAAACAATGTTACAACTGCTATCAGAAGGGACATAAGGCATCACATTGTAGGAAAAAATCTGGTAGAAAGAAGACATCCATTAAACTAATGAAAATTGAACCTGAGGAACGAAATATCCGGAAATTTGTACAGGTCAAAATGTTTAAAAAGAAAGTAAGACTACAGCTTGATAGTGGGTCTGATATTTCCATCATTAATGTACAGAGATGGAAGAAGCTTGGGAGACCCACTATAATTAAATCACATAAAACGGCGAGAAGCGTCAGTGGTGAAAATAATCACCTTCGAAGGAGAATTATTGACGAATATTTCTTTTCAGAATAAGACCGAAAAAGCGAAAAATTTTGTCATGCGAAAATCAAATAACCTCTTTGGAACTCATCTGTTCGAAAAATTTAGACTATGGGATCTGCCTTTAAGCTCTTTTTGTCAAAACGTTGAGGATTCGAATGTGGAGGCAGGAAAACTTAAGAGGGAGTTAAAAGAGAAGTTTCCAGACGTATTTACAGGCGGTCTTGGAAGGTGTAAAAAAGCGGTAGCAAAATTTGAAGTCAAAGAAAAGAAAGGTTCCATACGCCGCTATAGAACAAATAGACGGTGAATTAAAAAGACTCGAAAACATGGGTGCCTCGAAAAAATTGATCACGGTGAGTGGGCTACGCCAACAGTTTACATCAAAAAGAAGAGCAAGGAGATTAGGGTTTGTGCTGATTTCTCAACAGGTTTAAACAATGCATTAAATGATCACCATTATCCCCTTCCGAGCCCTGAAGAAATATTCGCGAAACTGAGTGGAGGGAAATATTTTTTCTAAAATCGACCTCAGTGACGCGTATTTACAAATCCCAGTCGATCAGGAGTGTTCAAAGCTGCTATGCATCAATACCCATAAGGGATTGTACAAGTTTAACAGACTTCCTTTTGGGGTCAAAGTCGCCCCTGCGATTTTTCAGCAAACCATGGACATGATGTTAAGTGGGTTGGATTTCGCAGTAGGGTACCTGGACGATGTGTTAATGAACAGCGCTAGCAAAGAACAACACAAATCTCAGGTAAACCAAGTATTCAAAAGGATCCATGATTATGGATTTAAACTGAAACAGGAAAAATGTACTTTTTTCATGGAAAAAATAAAATACTTGGGGCAAATCATCGATGAACATAGAAGAAGGCCGGATCCAGATAGATCGAGTGCAATAAGGGGTACGCCTGCTCCAGAAAATATTGCGTCTCTACAAAGTTTCTTAGGTTTGGCGAATTATTACAATGTATTCGTGCCAAATATGCATAAAATAAGATCACCCTTAAATGAATTGTTAAGGAAGGACCAAAAAGGGGTCTGGACGCAATAGTGCGAAGAAGCATTTCAGGAAATTAAAGATATATTAACGTCTGACTTGTTTCTGGCACATTATAATCCCAAGCGTGATATTATAGTTGCAAGCGATGCCAGTGCCTATGGCATAGGAGCATGCATACTACACAAAATGGATGATGGAAAAATAAAACCCATAGCCCATGCATCACGTTCACTTTTACCAGCCGAAAAGAACTACTCGCAAATCGAGAAAGAGGCGCTAAGCATTATATTCGCAGTAAAGAAATTTCATCATTTCTTGCACGGTAGACAATTTCTGTTACAAACAGATCACAAACCTTTACTAACGATTTTTGGATCGAAAAAGAGACTACCACAACATAAGGCGAATAGACTCCAAAGATGGGGTACCATTCTTCTGAATTATAATTTTCAAATGGAGTATGTACCATCTAAAAAACTTGGTCATGCAGACGGATTATCAAGGTTAATACCTAAGCACACAGAACCATTGGATGATATGGTAATAGCAGCCATTCAAGCGGAAGTTGAAGTAAAAAATACTTTATGTGACACAATTAAGAGTAAGGCAGAGGTGGACGAATTTATTATAAAGACGAAAGAAAAAATCAACAGTAACCAACTGAATGAGGAAATTTATTCAATTTGTGATAACGTCCTGATATATAGCGACAGGGTCGTAATTCCTACGACATTACAGAAAATAATGCTCAAGGAATTCCATGTAGGGCATCCAGGCATATTGAGAATGAAAAGCCTTATGCGCTCTTTCGTTTTCTGGCCAAACATGGATAAAAATATCGAAGAAAAAGTCAGGGAGTGTAGAGGATGCGCATTAGCTATGAAAGCTCCTCCGACTCAATTCGGATCGTGGGCAAAACCGGACCGATCTTGGTCGAGAATTCACTTGGATTTTGCTGGAGCGATAGATGGTTTCTACTATCTCATTGTTAAAAGACAGTCTATCTAAGTGGCCGGAAGTACTGAAATGAACTGTTCGCTAGGTTTGGAGTTGTAGACTGCATTGTCACAGACAATGGAACGCAATTCACGCCTACCGAATTTAAACATCTCTGCGAGGATTATCTAATCGAGCATATAACCATTCCACCATACCACCCGAGAAGTAATGGGCAAGCGGAGATATTCGTAGATACGTTCAAGAGAACCCTGAGAAAAGCTAGTGGATCACCGACGGATAAGTCAATCCAACAGTTCTTACAACTTTACAGGGTCACTCCGAATGCAAACATCGAAACGTCGAAGACACCTGCTGAGGTCATGTTCGGACGCAAGGTTAGATCAATTTTCCACAAGTTGTTACCAAGCCAGGATAGGCCAAACCTCAAAAAAACGATAACAAAAAAACGGTATAAAGTTGGCGAAAGTGTTTTCTACAAGATTCATAGAAATAATAGAACCTTTTGGGAGTCCGGCACTATTGAGAAACAAATAGGCAACAATGTCTATATGATTAAGGGACCAGTTTTCGGGCACAAATGTCACACTAACCAAATCCGGAAAAGATACTGGAACAGTGAGGTGACCAGATGGCCCGAGGAAGACATCATGCACACAGTGTTTGATACTTTTCAGGTGCCCAAACCAGAGACAGCTCCTGAGAATAGGAGGTCAAAAAGAAAACGGAAATCAACGGAGTTGATTAGGGTGAAACCAAAACAAAAACGTTATTAATTACCAGACGGGATATTTTCAAAAAGGGGTGTTACACCGGCATCCTAACACAAGGGAATTACACCGGTTCTCACTATATATAGTGCCAGTAATACCTACCCGGTGTAAGCAGCGACAGTACTACAACTGCCTAGCTGAGTAGTACCCGTTTCCTACCTATGTATCTGTGATGTTAAATACACTTTTTCCTTAAACCAACCTCGACTTGATTTTCTTATTGTTTTACTATTGTGCCACGACACAACACACACACACACACACACATATATATATATATATATATATATATATATATATATATATATATATATATATATATATATATATGGGTGTATATGTATGTAGGTATGTATAGCTAGACGGATAGATACAGGGATACATTATTTATTTGTTTAAATGGGTGTATATAATTGTACAGAAATGTAGGGTTTTAGGTATATATGTTTAAGTGTACGTATGCGTATGTTCGTATTTATATATGTGTGTAAATGTGTAAGTACTGGATGCGTATGGATATATGTATGTATATGTAGGTATGTGTGTATGTATCTTGGTATGTATATATATATATATATATATATATATGTATATATTTGTGTGTGTATGTGTATATCTATACATGTAGGTGTAATTATTTGTATATTATATGCGCGGTACTTATTAGAAAGCGCTTAGTATCAGAGATAGAGCTAAGATATTGAATCAGATATGTGTGTGTGTGTGTGTATGTACGTGTATGTGTGTATTTGTGTGGATATATGTCTATATGTGTTCATGGGTATATGTATGTTTGTATGTAGGTACACGCCTATGTGTATGTATATACGTGTATATGTTATTGTGTATGTGTGTATTCGCATGTGTTTTGAACATAAAATATAGGTCTTTGCTAGATTAGATAATCGTCATATTTATTCTTTATATGTTTATATTTGATTTGTAACCTGTAGTCGATATTATTTTTGTCAAATTTTCTCGATTACACAGCGTCCCTTTCAGTATATGTCCTCCAGTTTTAATTTCATAGCCTAATCTTTCTCACCCATCACTTCTTTCCTTTTCTCTCCCTCCTTCTTATTCTGATCTTTAACATTAGATCGTCTATGGTGTGTGTATGTCACCACGAAATATATCTTTAATGTATTAGACATCCGACAACATTCATATTTCCCCCTACCACTCACCTCTAGTTTTTAAAAAAATCCTCTTTGAAATTTTTTAATCACCCAAATTCTCTCGTATGTTACCCCTCTCTTTAGCACTAACATTCGTCCCAAACTCTCATACTTACACTCTCTCTAAATTCTATTTTTGTTTCCGGGGGTGTTCTTTTCCGTTTTCTTTTTGAATTTGTAGGTCTGATGAATTGGATCGTATTTACGATTCCAATGGAATAATTTATGACCATGGAATATTAGTGTTTATGCCTTTTTATTATATATATATATATAATGACAATTGGAAAAAAGATCTTGGATTTTACAGACGCTAAGATTTTATTTATACCAATCTGACTTGTCCACAGAATTGATCTGGGAATTTAACTATATATATATATATATATATATATATATATATATATATATATATATATATATATATATGAAGGGAGAGAGTCTTAAGGTGTGCTATATTTTTATTTATGGGAGAAAGTGCTCAATATCAAAGATAAAGCAAATGTAAATATAAAAATGAAAACTGAAAATAAACACATGTTGTTTCATGCTAGAAGTAATCGTCAGGTCACTTCTTTTTCGGCTAAATTTATGTTATCCAAATTATTCAATTAAACCTCTCTCAATGAATTGCTGCCAAAATAATAGTAATATATATATATATATATATATATATATATATATATATATATATATATATATTGTATTTTTAAATTGTTAAACATAAAAGACAACGTATGTCTATTTTGCGCGATCATTTGCCGTTCGATGCTTAGAATATATCATGATCAAACACTATAAACATTCGTTGTCTCTTTATATATATATATATATATATATATATATATATATATATATATATATATATATATATATATATATATGTATATATATATATATGGGTTTGTAAAACAGTGACTATTATAGCTAATATAGCGAGACTCTTCGCATAGCGAATTGAGTCACTGTCAGTCACTGGGCGTGTTTCTAAAAATAAATACGCTAAAAATCCACCTACATCCTTGCCGGGCTTAGTGGTAGAATCTCCGACTGACACCAATTCAGTCTGGTTTCGATCTTAGCTAGAGGCAACCGGATGTCTAGCCACACCGATGAGCTGCGAAACAGTCTGTCTGTGGATGACGTTATATATATATATATATATATATATATATATATATATATATATTGTTTCATGTTTATCTCTGTGTATATCACATGAAAAATGTAAATATCGTAAAATTATGTTAATTCTCTTTAAACATAACATAAAATTTATATAATGAGATGTTAACAGCACGTAATTTTCTCTCGATGAAATTACTATTGTCTTATCGTCCATGAGAATTCCATTTTCTTTAATTTATTAGCAGAATATAAACATTCTTTAATTCTTTTTTTCATATTTTTTTAACTCTATTAATAAAAAAATCGTATACTGTGTTCTGCCTTAACAGTTAATAATTCCGTTAAAAGTAAATTCTTTCCCTCGTTCATATGATATTTATTGTTGTTCAGTGTTTAGTTCAACGACATAAATTCCCTCTGGCTTCAGTATGAAGTTAAACTTTTTATCAATACTTTTAACTTGTTTAGGCATTTTATTATATACCGTTGTAGAATCATAAATTATTTTTGTCTGACATTTTAACGTTCTTACTATTTATCTGCTGCTATCATCTTCCATATTTCCATTAATTCATTCGATAATCTCCTTTCTTCTTTATGCCATGCTTAACCGGCGTAAGAAGATCATTTGCGTAATTACAATTGTTCAATTCTTTAATAAGTATTATATCGGTCTTTTTGTCCTTTTTATTTTTTTTAATTTATTTTACTAGTGAATGCTGGACAATCTTCTCATAAATGAAGATGATACATGAAGCAGCAAAATTCTGCTTCTCTAGAAAGGTGGTGAGAATAACATAGACCGATCACATGAACAACGACGAACTTTTATAGAAAATGGTCACAAAAATAGCATTTACATTTGATGTAAGAAACAGACAGTTGATATTTCTAAGGGAGAACATGAACGATGTTATAGAAATTTCATACTAAGAAGGCAAAATGAAGGCAAAATGTTCAGAAGAAACCAAGTCATAACTTATTTGACATGATAGAGTAATTGCATGATATAACAATTTTTAGGAAAGTTAAAAATTATTGGCATTTTATTAACAACTACAAATTGTCGAGAACCATTAACGTAAACGTTATGAAGTGCTTATAGAAATGTCTTTCTGGAAAAGGCGATATTAAATTTAGTGATAAATTCATATTTCTTTTAACAATTAAGTTATAGTTATCTTTTTTTCCCTTTTAAACATTTAGATATGTCGTTTTCCTACCATGTACTGGTGAGAATTGCTTGGACGTGTAAGATTTACCCCGTCATTTCTCGGAGATTTCTACTTCTCTTGAGTTCCTCTTAAGATTTATACGGTCTTATAGTCTTGTCTTTATAGATCATCTTTAATTTGTTTTTCATTTTGATCTACCAATAGTTTAGACCAAAAACAATACCAATAAAAAGAATTTCCGTCGGTATATCTACAATGTTTACAGATGTTAGATTATATCCTGATAAGTCATATAATAATTTCAATGTGGTATCCTTATTTAAAATTCTAAAATTGGGTCCTGATGATAACTGTAAAGGGGCATGAATAAATATAGATTGGTATTCTTTTATTTCTGTTTGAATCAATTCATTTCACAAATTAGTTAACGAATTCAACAAATTATTCATGTGCCCTATATGGTTAAGATTTTAAAGCGGCTTATTATTTTTCTCCTTCTGAATTTTTAAATATTACTAAATTCATTTTGTAGGTAAATATCAGGGCATGTTTTAAGCGCGTTCTCTTTGTTCGAAGTCAGCAATACTTTTCAAATTAGCTTTAATATTAGGCAGCTGCCTCTGTTATTTCAGGAATATGTAGTGGTATTGACGGCATAAATCAACCCGCACATTTTTTTTACTTTACGAATGTGTAAGAAAACAAAAAGCAAACAAGAGAAAGAACACAAGAAAATAACTTTTCATAACAGGTACAATATTTATATTTATAAATGACAACAGTTTTACATTAACTATTAATCTAAGTTACTTCCCTTTGACTGGGCTAAAGTTTTCACTAATAAAACATTTTTTTTATCGGAGCTCAGAAAAAGCTGAATTATCTTGTTCAAAATGTTCACTGAAAGAGAGTTTAAAAATCTTGTAAAGCTAAAAATATGTTGATAAACCTTTAGCTTTAAAGGAAGTTGGAGAAGTTGGTGAGTGAGTTGGTTCGTTGAAATTGTAGCTTGAATTTCAGTAAAGTTCTTTCATGTTAAAGAACTTGAGGTTCTAACTTTGTACTTCGCTGCAGTAGCGATTCGAGCGTCGTGAACTCGTTTAGCAAATTCTATTCGTCGTAAATTCTCACTTACTGGGTTCGCTCGTACCTTCAATTTATATGTTTTTAATAACGTGACAGGCTCCAATAAGCATTGTTTTTTCGTCAGGTCAAAAACTTGGTTGACTTTATTCGGACGTAGTGGTGAGCAGGTAAATTGTGTTTTTAATATCTGTTAACCACTCAGAAAGCGCCTTACAAAACTCAGTCTGGAGCCTGATATGTTTTGTGTTGCTTATTGAGAACAATGCACGTGAAGATATACGAGATAATTTTAATATTTATTGTCCAATGAGAAGTTCGGTTTTTCAGAAACATGTATGAAGATGATGATCCGCTTTTTTGCACGAAAATCGACATTGATGAATAAGTCGTAGCGGACAGCTAAAAAGATTTTGTCTACATTATTAACACTTATTCCTTTAAATGTTCAATGTCGTCAAAATATCTTACAGATGTACCTTTTTAAACATTTTTTTAATTCAATATAATAATATGTATTTATTTAAATAATATAATTCGTATCTATGAAAAATATTTGGTAAAAGACAACAGTGTCATTTAATTGGAAATATTTTCAAAGAAATTAATTTTATGCATTTTTGCAACAGCAGAAACTGCATTCTAAAATTGGCCATACCTTTCATACATTAGCAAAATATAGGTATCATGTTGTAATCACTGAATGACTATTTCTTCAATAATATTCTATCTTCATTTTAAAAAGGAAACATATATATATTTAAAAGGTTTTGAAAATTCGACCATAACTTTGTAAGCTATATCGAATTAAATAATATTATTAAAATTATGAGATGCGATCACATGTTACGTTTATGATAACTTATTATATTTTAAAATCCCTACTTTGTGAACCAGATACATTACAGATATTTGATGTAACACGTTCAGAGACGTATAATTTTAAATACATCTGTTTTATACAAAATACAACAGTAAAAGTCAAAAGTAATGCTCGGAATATCAGTCAAACAATAAAATTGAAGATTGTTACAAGAGATTTATAATATCCATAGATACACTGCTGATTTGAAAGACTTAACGCTCCATTTATGTTTTTGCTGAAAGCAAAAATAATGTAAATTCCGTAATGGGTAAATTATTTCACATATCAAAATTTGGTAAATATCTAGTAATTCAGATTCATCTTCAATTTCCTTTACTGTAACTTTAAACGTGGAAACATGGGAAATTGAACTGTATAATATTCCCAATATATAATCGAATGCATTTTAACAAGAACCATGCATGTTGATGTGAATTTCTCCGATAGTTAGGAGATTTATATGTCTGTATATTTATTTGATTTTTAAACAATTTCGGCACAAGGAAAGTAATATCCATCTAATAACAATGGACTCTCCGGTGGTTTCGACGTATGATGATCTGACAGCTTATTGATTCAGTTATCAAAGTTTTTTGCGATAAGCTTAAGTGGCATTTAAAACCCGCTAGTGAATTAAAAAGGCGGCCACATTTGGAGCAAGTGTGAGGATTGTGAAATGTGATCACTGTTTGATTGGATGACCTTTTAGATCTTGCTCTCGCTTACTGAAGATGATTCAGACAAGCAGATTGAAAATTGCTGAGTCCACTAAAACACGTTGATCTCCATTCTATCGCTCGCTGTGACTGACTGACAGATTCCTGACGGACTTCTGACGGACCTCACTCCAGACATCAAACTGAAGTCCCTGCTTCTTCTTGAGGCGCAGTATTTATTACGTATGGAATAGTCCATTATGTTATTATGGGCAAGGTCCCGTAACAAGAGTGTTATGTGGTATATTGACTGCTTACAAGTTGCTTTTCATCCTGACTATGTATCTTAGCCATGGGCGTCCTACATTCCTGTAGCCCTGATCTAACTGGCTGTATATTAGAATCTTGGGTATCCTGTCATCAGACATTCTCAAGACATGACCAGTCAAACGTAACTGAGACTGTATGATAAAAGTCTCGATTCCTCCAATATTACACCTGTTAAAGAGGTCTACGTTAGATGTCCTATCTTGAAGCTTAACTCCACAGATTGCACGCAGATAGCTTTTATAGAAAACATCTAGCTGGCGTATATTGTACTTGTATGGAGTTCACGACTCTGAGCCATACAAAAGAATGGCAAGTACAACAGCTCTGTAAACCCGAATTTTCGTATCCTGTCGAATACCCTGCTCATTCCACAAGCGATGGCGAAGTTTGCCGAAAGCATATATATATATATATATATATATATATATATATATATATACTTCCTAGTGAATTATGGTTTCGTTTGTTTCCTTGGTGCGTCTTATCAAGGAACGATAAACAACTTATTTTTTTTAAACAACAGTTACTTTTAAAATATTCTCAATTTTATTTTATTCGGAACACTAATAGGATTGAATTTGTAGATCCGTATATAATTATCATATAGGACAATAATTGATATAATGTTTGATTTCTTTTTCTTGCAAAGGTATACGGACTCACACATATATTGCACAATTAAGAAATGGATATTACAATGCGGGAATTCATAGACAATAATTGAGTTAAAAAAACGTATACACCACGTAGGGGACTAAAGATCAAACACTGAAAAGAATGATTACTTATCTGGATGTTCTGTCTAAAAATTTCAAATGAACCCCGAATATAGCAGATAAATTGAAGGATAATACCTATTAATGCAGCGAATGTTGTGGTAAAAAGCAAATATTTTTCTTAATAACAATAATGGAGGTATAAAACATATCCTTGTCTCAAATGTTCAACTGTAACTGAAATATCTCAAATACTGAGGCTTGATGTCAATTCATTAATCTGCAGGAAAAATATAATTATTATAAACTAACGGCAAAATAAAAACGTTGCGTAATTAAATACAAAAATGTCTCAGAAAGATTTTTTCGAAGTAAAATAAAAATAAGTCAAATGTATAATATGCTGCAATATAAACTGCGTGCCAAATTATTATCTAGATAACGTTTATTCATTCAAAAACCGTCCAATCAATTCACACAAAATTTTCACACAATGTTGGCAACACTGACCTGCGCAATGTAAACAAACTGGCGCCATATTTGTTATCAGTACGGTGATCTCACCGTTCCAAATTATTAAAAAAGTCTAAGAAGTTAGTGAAATGATTGGCCGTAAAAACAGTTTAAGTGATGCTGAAAAGAACTCTCAAAAGGTAAATCTACCGTAGAAATTTCTAAAATGATAGGGAGGTGTCATCAAACAGTGGAAAAGTTCACCGCCGAACCTACACAAGTATGCAATATGTAGATACAGGCAAGCCCAGGGTTATTTCACGTTGTCTCATGTCACAACTTACACGAGAGGCCATGAATAGCCGTGGACTTACCAATCAAGAGCTTTTCAGTCGCATTGGAAATCCTACTGTGTCCAAAACTACATGGTGTCGGTATCTAATTAGCCCTAAGATTTTCATGGTTGCAACAGAAAATGAGCGATTTTATGTGTTACATTATATCTCTCCTTAATGCGGAACGTATGTTCAGAAAAATGCATGCTTTCTTTAAGCGAAACAAGTTTTAAATGTTATAGATTTCCATCCTCAGTAATTGTAATGTCAGAAGAGCAGGCGCGAATATTTACAGTCAATCTTCAATATATTTGTCAATATACAATCATAAATTACTGGTACCAGCCGAAGATATATATATATATATATATATATATATATATATATATATATATATATATATATATATATATATATATAAACAGTATTAATGACATTTACCGGCCTAAATGTTAGAGACATTTCACAGGAAATGTGCGTTCTCGAAAAGGAATCGAACCTGTGTCCTATACGGAAATATAATTTGATCTGACTTGCTAAGCGACTTAGCTATAGAAAAGAGTTTGCCTAGAAAAGTCCAAATTAATGTGATTAAAAACACTACCTCCGATGATATTTCTCGATCTGCTCACGAAACGCATATATATATATATATATATATATATATATATATATATATATATATATATATATATATATATATATAAAGTTTTTATTTGAATTTGCCACAAGGAAAGAAGAAAGCTATTAATACACACGAGTTTGTCTGGTGGAAATGACTTAGAAAATCATCATATGCAGGGTCCGGAATACAAGAAGTTTAAACCATGAAGGCAGTAGTTAACGACTCTCATTTTATTTAAATTTTGGAGGATCAAAGTTAGTTAGAATACATGTGTCCAGAAGAGATTTTCTCAGGACAAAAGTGCGAAGAAAGAAAAT
>OZ010571.1:116163014-116225514 GCA_963932145.1 Acanthosepion lycidas
GGACATTAAGAGTAAGGCCACCATTATCCCTGTTAAAGTTACCCATGGGATGTTCGCCATTTGGGATATCTATTTCTTTACCCCCCTATTACCAGGAAGAAGAAAGATATGACGAGAAAGATTCAATCATAGAATTGGTTGGCAGAAGCTTAGTCAATTGTACAGAGTTGTGGGAGCCAATAGTGAAAGGAATCTCCAATGTTACCTTGAATAAAATGCCAGTACAAATGAAGTCGATAGAAAAGATCGATATGAATCAATTGAGGGACAAGTTAAGTTCGTTAGGAAATGAAGTAATGACTTGGGAAGATGGTGAGCAGATCGCGATAAGTTGGTCGGCAATGATGGGTACATTCATAATTATAGCCATAGTGGGTATGGCAATAGGGAAGATTAGGAGTAAGAAGAAATTAACTAGCAATAATCAAATGAGCGTGCAGCAACTCGATAGGGAGATGCCGAGCAGTGTTCCTTACTCACACAGAATCGGCGAAGAAATTGAAGAAAGACCGGCGGAGGAGGCTGGCGTGAGACCGACACGTGCGGCGGAAAAAACCCCTACAACGGGGAGAAAAACATTGACCAAGAAAAACAAGCCATAATAACCACACATATGCACACACAGGCACCCACAGGCACACGCACACTTTACATTTGCATGTAGAACAAAAGAAGATGAAAAGAACATTACAATTGTATGTAGAACAGAAAATGAAAAAGAACATTACATTTGCATGTAGAACAGAAGAAGATGAAAAGTACGTCACCTTGCATGTAAAACCGTAAAAAAAGAAAAGAAGAATAGAATTGCATGAGACAGATGCATGATGCATGCTAAATATTGTATTTGGGTTTAGGTGTTATTTACGAGTAAAATACAAATAGGTTAGGGGAGGATTGTGACACTATTTGGCTTTCTAAAGAAAAGAAAGAAGAAAAAAAAGAAAGGCGAGAATTAAAATTAGGTGATAAGAAGCCATCACGAAAAGGACACTAAGCGGTGTTATTTTTCTGACAAAGAAAAGTGGTAAAAAATTTTATTTCCTTTGTCGAGAAAGGAAGATACTGGATTTAATCTGATTTATGTTACGGGGCGGGTGAAAATTCCTGGCTGGTCAAATGACCTACTGGGCAGAATTCTAAATGGATAAAAATTATTTAGGTCGCAGAAAATGTCCGATGGATCAACCGCAGAATTACAAAAACAAAAGACTGAGCCGTTGGCTATCTACGAAGTTCTTTGAAAAAGGCATCTGTTTTGTGTCAGAGTCTGGCTCTGATAAGAAAATTATTTTTAATTAACGCCAGAATGCGATCTCATCATATGACCACCCACTTGATGCTGGCGAAAAGCTGGTTGACGAATTCTAGGTGATTCGGTTAAGATAAATAGCCTAGGGTGTGAAGTCTCCTCAAAGAGAAGAAAGAAAAGGAAAAGAAAGAAAAAAAAGGGAAGATAATTTTCTTTCTTTGAACAAGATTTTTTAAACCGAGGCTAGTCTGGCCACACCCACGCTGCTGAGCGCCCATTGGCTGAATGGTGGCATGAGCGTTAGGCGGAGGTAATCATGTTTAGAAGGAGGGGAGGCCTGTTGCGCCCCCTGAAGGGATAGGTGTGAAATGCAACTGTGAGAGAGAGGGGAAACTCGTTGACATCCTCTGAGGGTATGGGTGAGATACCAATATGAGAACAGAAGAAGGGGAGAAGACGGAAGACTTCCAAAAATTGAAAATAATAAAATTTTCCTGACCGAAAACAAAGAAGTGGATTGTGGGTTTAGAATTATCAAGGAACCTCAAACTCCGACAAGCCCACCCCGGTGTTGGTCGGCGTCCATATAAGCAGAGTCGCAGCGAGTTAAGTTCAGTTGAGTTCGAATTCAAGTCCGCAGTTGGGGTTAGAGAAAGAGACAGGCAAGCAGTTGCACCCGCCTCGAAGAAGCTGACTAAGATTTGCGCAAATTCCGAACTCAATTTCTAACCAAGAACAATTTATTTTTTTGAAGAACGACTTAGACTCACACCACCAAAACAAGTTTTACGAATATCACCTGAAGATTCACCAAGAACCAGTTTCTTAAAGAACAAACACCATAAGATTTTAAGACTCACCTAAAAAACAAAAGTGTCACGAATCCATATAGTGGGTTGGGAAGTAGACGCAGTCCTGTATTCAGCAACCATATATAAAATATTGTTATCCTTTTTTAACACATTTTAACTTTTATTTTATATTATTTTACATATACTTGTGCGATATCGCCCTTATTCGAACTCAACTTGCATTACGGTCCGGCGACTGATTGATTTCGTCTGCTTAAGATCAATTCACAACGTGGGTAGGTTAGACTGGAAATCAAAACAGTTACTTCGGTAACCAGACGTTGGAGGTGAGCTGGGAACGACAAGGCTGATACTGAATTTAACCAGATTCCCATCGGAATCATCAAAAGGTTAGAACGTCACGTTTGGTGCCGCGACCAATACCAAGCCAGTTGGTCGTCACAGGACAGGATAGCACGATGGACGCGGCTAGGCAGACGTCACATTTGGCGCAGTTACACCGGTGGGGGACGTAACATAGGCAATGAATAATTTACGATGCTCTCGAATATAAAAGTATATAAACAGCGTGTTAAAACATGGTTTTTGACTAACTTTATAAAAAAATGGATCCATCCAACTAACATTTAATATTTCTCAAAAGCGTTTCTTTCCTAGAATATGTACAATATATTCATTTCTTGAATATGAATAATAGATTATTGGTTCATAAATAGGATGTCACATTAGCGTCTTCGGATTTAGTTCAGATCTCTCTAAGCAACTTGACTGTGTAAGAGATATCAACGCGTCAAATTTGGTAAATACCGAACTCAGTAACAGACAATATCTCATTCACATTGTATATCTTTAATTATACAGGCGCTACTGTTAATAGCATAGCTAGAAACATCCTGATAATTTAAAGGCGTATCTTTACATCCACTGGCGCCATTGGAAATGTATAGGCCTGTATACTCCAAGGATATCGGAAAGTGGCTTCGTATATAAAACATTTCTCCTGCTAAATCATAAATAATCTCAATATGTGTCATGGAAGTAATTTTAGCAAGTTGTACATTTGCTACGACGATGGTAATTCCTTGGCTGACTCTCGAAATTTCACTAATCTCCACAATGCTTTCACCAAATAATCTTTATTACATTTTTTATTAAACGGATAGTATTAGGTTAGTGCAAAAATAATGACGTAATAATGTCGTTTTTTGACGTTAAAAATACGTCAAACAACGACATTATTACTGAATTATTTTTGCACAAACCTAATACAACAATCAGCGTTAATATTATATCAGCGGTAGCACCTGATCCTGTTTTATTTATATTATGTTGTTGCAAAAATAATGTCGTTTTCTCACATATTAACATACGTGAGAAAACGACATTATTTTTGCACCAACCTAATAATTATATAATCGTTTATATCGGGCTGTTGAGAATGAGGTTTCGAGAGAGTTGCCATATCATTATAAAGCAAGACAAAATTTTCGTCACAGTGATACATCCAGATATCGACTATAGTGTTGTGCGTCATTTATATAATCACTTGGTCCAATTGATATTGCGAATATTTTTTCAGTCTAAAATTATGTTAACCTTTATATCTATTTATATAATTATTTTCCTTCCTTAACATGACATTTCACCTAGAAAAGTCTCAGCTGTATCGAACCAGAATTCAGTTTAACCTTGTTAATTACATTTGACTCAGACTTTGCTTTACCATGTGATTAAAATAGATTTCAGCAGAATAAAGAGAATAGTTCGATACTTTCTACATTTTAAGTCTATTCAATTACGTTCATCTCCTAACATAATATGCAGAATAATAAAAGAAGCGACCGATCAAAATGGAGTTTTTATTATTTCTTTAAAGTAATCATTATATTTTGATATATCCATTTACGTTTTTTTCACTCACTTCTCTATGCCTTTCAAACCAGCACAAATTCCTTCCTGTTTGGAAAATTCACGCACGCATAATTTATTAATTTCTTTTTAAATTGTCTAATCGAAGATAATCTTTAATCTACAATTTAACTTTGTACACAATCCGAATATAATGTCTAAGATATTTCTGAACAATTAACTGTACACGCCTCCCATCAAGGTTATTTTATTATTTTTCAAGCGGCCTTTGTCGCTACATAGATCTAACAAATACTCTAATAATGCTATGGATTCATATATTTTTACGTACGATTAAAGAACTTGTAGGTAATAACATTGCTAAAGATCATCAAATCGCGTAGCAAACATTTAATCGTTAGATTTTGAATTGTAGAAAATAACACGACCTTGAAAATAGTAAGAATTCGATAACGAATTGTTTGATATTGTCAGATTTTTATAACGTAGCTGAAGATAAATTTACAAAATAGTCTTGCATCTGTGCTAATTACACAATGTAATAAAATGGCTAAGTGTATCGGTAGCTACTAGTATCAGCTATTCATTTCACAAATACGGAAGTAATGAATAGCTCAGGAAGTAATTGTTTTGTACAAAGAAATACTACAAGGAAAAATTACGTCATATGAATGGATAATAAAGCATTGTATTATTGTTATCAATAGCTATCTATCTATCTATCTATCTATCTATCTAAATTGTAATTTAGAATTCACTAATATTTTTTTTTTTTACATAAAAATTGGATATAATAAAATTACAAAAGTAACATAATATAATAAAATATTCTCAGTTTACTTCACCATTTTTTAATAGTCCTACATTTATAAGAACCACAATTTAAAAATAGACGGATTCTGGTATTGTCTATACTTATTCCGTCTATATACATAGCATTCATAAATTTTGCAATGCCCGAGTTATCCAACTAAAATGTCATATAATGAAGATAAACGCCCGTAAAATGTTCATAACTTGATTAAGTCAATAGCGTACGCTTCAGAAACTAATATTTATGTTACAATTCAAAATTAATCTCGTCCATTCGCATTATGCTGGTCACGCATAACTTAAATGCATCAATCATAATCTGGAACTCATAATATGTATTTCTTTATTTAAATGAAATTACTCTTTTTATGGTTTGTTGCCGTTGATATATTTTCTCAATCATATAATTTAGTACTTATGTATATAGTTATGTGCATAACGCGAATCTATATTCTCTTCAGCGTTATGAAAAAAAAATAGTTTAAAAATATTATTGATTGATATTGGCATATTCAAATGTATATTTACAAAACTGAAATGTAACTTTAAAATCAATAAAACATATTGTAAATTCTGTGGTGAAGTTCCTTTGAAAAAATTATTATTTGTATCCGGTTTTATGTTGGAATTTGAAAGCAAAAAAAATGACAATCTGCCTCTAGTCTCAATAAATATCAGATTATTCTTATATCTATAAATGTGACGGATAATTTCTAATTAGTCTATAACGAAGATACAGACATTTTGGACACATTTTTATGTATTTATTTCATTGCGTCTTTGTCTACGGCTTTCTAAACCTTTGCAGGTGATTTATAGCCAGAATTTTTTTTTCCGATTGTAAGATTTTTGGAAGAAAATGATGTATTATTGATACAATGCGTAATATTTAACCCATAGCTGGGTTCCCAAGAAGTAGACGCATGCATTTCCTAAGGGTATTTGCGCGTAAGTGAATATAACGAATACAGCAGGTATTGGAGCTCGGCTAAACAATTCCGAGCAATTATTCATTACATCAAACTAGCCACACCTGAATTTATCAAGAGGACATATATCTAGGTACTGATACGGATCAACTTTACTTAACTACGCTATTTCACCGAGATGTGGCCGTGAACCTGCAACGATTTAGTAGGAAATAGCATATAAAATGCAATAAACATAACCTGATATACTGATTGAATTAATACGACTGAATCCTTTTTAATTATGATTATTACTTTTCGCGAGTGGCAGCTCTACAAATGACATGAAGCCGATTCAGAAGAATCAGGGGCCCACCAAGGGTTAACTAAATTTCTTAATCTTAATTATTTCCGTAATGAATATATAATAATTGCCTATTTTTAAGAAGGGCTAAATCTTTCATTTTAATATAAGAAAAACTATTATAACATATATATTTTATGTAATTAGTATGCGTGCTGCAACAATAAAGATTACATTATTTCATTTAATAATAATAATAGTATACCTGTATGTAAAGGAATGTATTAAAATTAGTAACAATGTAACATAGAAAATATTTTATAAAATTATATGAACTGACTCGTGTTCTACATTGAGAGTTTTGATTTCTCTTGATTGTTTTTATCTCCCCTGATTTAGTAACTCTTATTAAATGATTGTTATTTGTTGTCTGCGTCCCGTGGATTTTTATAATTTCATACACAGATAAATTTTTCGTAAGAAAATGCCAGCTGTTGTAACAGCAATATATCGAGTGCACAGTGGAACATATATATGGCCAAATGTAATTAAGCATAAGGAAATATATATTGTTTTTTTTTTGTTTTTTTTTGTCTGTCGGCAGTCTGTAATCCTGTCAATGTGGGAGGGATTAAGATTTTCCATAACAAATCATTTAATTAAATACATCTAAATCAAGTATCTTTCCGAATTTCATATTGTCTCTTTTAAGTCGAGTATTATTGAATAATTTACGCTCATTAATGTATGTATGGTGTCAACAGGGTGATGGGCATAAAGAACTTGGGAAACCTTGTCAATGATTGCTAATGATGGAAACGCGGTTTAAATCATGCGCTAAAGCGTGGAGAAAAGAAATAGAAGCTTCTATCTGAGTTGAAGTGTGCTTGAAGAAAAGAAAAACACCGCGACATTGGTGGTAGAGCGTTTTCCTATGCATTGGTTGCAATCGATAGTTTCTCTCATGTCTGAGCCTATGCAATCATAACAGATGCTACGCTGCTATTAGCGGCTGAAGCATAACATTTGGACACGCAACATGCTCTCTGGAAACCGATGGATGCCACACTTCAGCCAACATATCTGTAACTTTGCAGTATGAAATTATATCCCCTTATTGTTCTCCCCTTTCTTCTATAGTAACATTCTGCGTTAGAAACAAAAATATTGAAATATTACGTGATATCTGTACTCTTGTATTGCAGCGACATCTAAGACAATCTCTTCAAAGGTGAAGAGAATACTTGAAGCAAGAGAAATATAGTTCTACAGAAAGATGCTTAGAATATCACAGGCGGAACATGTGAACAGCGACAAGGTTTTGGAGTAAATAGAAACGTTTTATCACCAACAACTTAAATATAAGCGGCAGTTGAAATTTCTGGGCCACTTAATATGGAAGGATTGATTGGTAAACCTGATACTCACAGAACAGATTAAGGGGAAAGTGGGACAGTACGTAATGTAGTTGATGACCTTGATTAAATGGACCGCAGAACAGGTTATGGCATGTAACAAAATCAAAACATATTAAAAAATACAACGGGCAAGATCACGTGGAGGGCTATTATCGCTTACGCCTTGAAGAGACACGATACGTAATGGAAAAAGGATACATATTGAGTCCACTTATTCCATAACGTGTTACGCTGTCAACGTGTGGAGTTAAATATAAAGTACCTTGAGAGAAGAGTTTTCTTATTCAATATGTAATATGTGGCAAGAGTTGGAAAGAAAGGGTAAATGAGGCGTCAACCTAAAATGTTGTATCCATTCCCTTTTATTAAATTAAACCTTACAATATATATATCTAGACCCTTTTACAAAAGGAATCAAAATCGATGAACAATAGTATACTCACGTAACATGTTGGCGTAAGACATCTTCCGTAATAAAGAAAACAAACCTGAACTGTTACGTGACATCTGTCTTTTCTTACGGCAGCAAATGTTGGGTAATTTCTTCAAAGTTGAAGAAGAGACTCGAGGTGATAGAGATATGGTTCTACGGAAGGATTCTAAGGATAACATGGATCAAGCGTTTGAGCAGCGATGACATCTTAGAGAGGTTGCAAAGAAGGAGGGGTCTTATAATTAATATCAGGAAGAGCCAGATGAAGATACTGGGACACATAATGAGGAAGGCTGATCTGGAGAATATGATACTCACAGGTCGAATAGAGGGAAATTGAGACAAGGCAAAGCAATGTGTAATATACCTGCCGGACTTAAGCAAGTGGATGATAGAACGTGGTCTGTTTGAGGTAGCTGAGGGAAACGAATTTGTTGAGAAATGCAAGGGAGAGAGGATGGTGGAAAGCCATGATTGCCTACGTCTTGAAAGGAAACAGAAATCATGACATTCCACCTTCCTCAGCGAATGAAATCATTAACAAAATATCTAATACTTTGAACATTTATTGTTCGTGTTCTGCCTTGCATAAATACTCAATCCAGTAATAAATTTATCCCTCACTTGCTCATTGATAAACATATATCAGACAACCGACATATAGATTCTCAACAAACGTGGGAATGAAACTTTAGTTCGTGAAACCAAGCCAAAATATTGTCATCAGTTTCCGTTTTAAAGCTGTAAGCAATCCATTAAAAAGAAAATTAGGTCAATCAAAAACTATTCTGAAAAGATCCAATAACGCGTGATGGTGCACAGAGAAATCAACCCCCCATCAGGAGTGGCTTAGCAATATTTGATAATTTTGAATGAATACGCGTTTAAAGGTTTCATTCAGGTTTGATGAACAATTCTTTTCATGGCTATCCCTTAGGAATTGTAAATGTAGTACTAACTTACACTTGAGTAAAATAATGATAATAATAATATTTATTAAGATTTTAATACAGTTTAATATTAATATCAAGTTTTATGAATACATTGTTGACAATTATGTATTTATTTACATAACAAATAAATAAAAATGTAATCTTAAAGCTCTATTCGAATTGTTGTTATGCATTTTCCATTTTCTCAGTTGTATTTGGTAGCATTTTAGAATGCATTGCTTGCAATGGAAAGTTACCTAACGAGCACACGCGGTGCAATTTTATTTATCATTTGGCACCTCTCTTTTCCATTGTTGTTTTTAGATCGCTTTCTTCCAGTCATTTTGAAGGTAATAGCGAAATTCTGAAATTTAGAATGAACGTATTCCATTTCAAAAAAAGCCTGTAAAAAAAAAAGTTGATATACGACTAAAAGTAAAATGCTTTTGATACAAAAATACCTTAATGATTTCACTATCTTTATTTAAAAATGATGTAATGATATTCCGCAGACAAATCAACCTTTTATTTTACCACATCTCATTGCAGGGTTACCATCTATAAACCTAAATTTAACTTGACATATTGTTAAATTAGCTCTATTTTTTTTTTGTAAAATACGTGGATATTATATAATGTATAATTTGTAGTGGAAAAAGCAATATTTGAATTTTTGTTAAATACACCTCTTTCCCGCCGAACGCGTCATATCTCTCACGAAAAATCTTTCCAATTCACAACTCACAAATATCAGTAACATATCTTTCATGGTTCATCAATGTTCTGACTATTATTCCTCATACAATTGAAATCGACGAATCATGTTCTATAACATCTATCAAATTAGAGATCAACATACACTACATAAATTAGCCGACGTCATACATATATATGTGTGGAGGGGAGAGAGAGAGATTTTGCCTGTGTGTGTATCGGTGATCTTGGTGTATTTAACGAAAATAGAAAGAAAAGATTTCACGAATCACATTCAAATAACCATCTCAATAAGTCAATATATTAGAATGGAATGTGACGCTGATACTCATGATAAACGAAAAATTGGAAACAAATATATAAATTAAAATAACCAAAGAGAAATAATTAGGAGGCTCAACGCAAAAGAGAGCTATAAAGATTTTTATATTTTGAACAGAGATGCCGTCAATCGGTATGACATAAAATACTACTTTGGAAGAACAAAAATATGGAAGTACAAAATCCATAATTAAAACAAATATAACTGGATAGGTTTTAAGAGTTGATCCATATTATCTATTTAACTGAATCAAAGTACGTTGAAGAAGAGGAAAATCAGATTTCAGTAAGTCTCTGCAACAGAAAAAAGTTCTTAAACGTCTCTACTCTAAAATACAAGCCAGGTCGTCTTGACAACATCAGGGATTTTGAAATGAAGACATTTGACGAATATAAAAGAAGATGGAGCAATGAAAATTTAATTGCAATAAATAACACACTAACCAAGAACCACATACAACGCATCCATAGTTTTCAAATATTCTCTACTATTAGGTGAATTATAGTAGCCAATAATGCACGATGAAATTAAAATTTGGATACAATAATTAGACAAACCAATTATTCCTCGCCTAGAACTCAAGGTAGAATATGTTTCACCAAAGTGTGTTTATAATTTTTCCTTAAACAGTTGCAAGATCAAATTCCGTATATATGTTATAGACATTTGCATGTCAATAATTATGTGACTGACATCATATCTAAAGCGACTAATAAATATAACTGGAATTTAAGCACACATGAATTCCCCAGAATCATTTCAACATTGTATAGAGCTCGAAATAATATATCTAATGTAATGAATCAAATTATGTAGTATGTTCAAGAATTTCAGAATATTGCAAATATTATTTTTTGTACACTGTTACAAACTAGTTCATGGAGATATTAAACAGAATTATAATCTTATAATATATGTAATCTAAGGTGAAATATTGCGTATATACTATCTAAGAGAATGAAATTCGACGAAGAAAAAAAGCTTTACCGAGAATGCTTTGCTAAAGTCTCACACTGTTTGTCTAGATTATAAATCCAGATAAAGATGTAATCAGAATATTTTTGTCCGTAGAAAAAATAGAGAAAATGGCTTCAACGCATGAGTTTATTATCCCACATTTTCTAGATTTTTTTAAAAATTGTATTCATGAAATAATCTTTCCCATGAAGAACTCAATAATAATGATATAAACATGGGAGTAACTCTTAAATTTCAATTCACTAAGGGAGATCATGGTGTGGTATGAGCATTTCGGGTCTAGTTATAAACTTAAATAAATAGATTAACATTTTACACCAAATACCGCATATGCATTTTCCCTCGAAATTCATATTTTTGGCATATTCCAAAACATTACAAAGTATTGCAAACAACGATTATGTTTCAATAACATTTTTTCGTGAGCTTATTTTCTATTAATTGGAAGATTTAAAAACAAAATGTTGAAAATTATTATAAAAAAATCTATCAAAAACAAAATATTATTACACAGAGATATGCGACCGTGTAAACTGCAGAAAATAATTAGCAGTATGTTTACATTAAATATTCGGTCAACCGTTGATTCCACGTTGATGCAACTTTAAAGTAGATGTAAATGAAGGATATTACAAAGCAGAGGGGATGAGAATACGTTTAACAACAATTCTGTTTGATCCACGCTGTTAATGTTCATTATCTGAATGTTCTCTCTGAATAGATGTGAAGAAATACTGATAATTTTAAGTAAAAGATAATAAATTAATCGTAAGTTGATAATTTTTCATGTAATAAAGTAAATCCTACATAATATTAATACTAAAAATAAGAAAGCTTTATAATATTTACATTTTCTTTCGTCATTCATGCCGAAAAAATCACAAAACTAAGGAGAATACGAACATTATATCAATCCTAAAATAGAAATGACATTTTTTTACGAAATTATTGATTCCATAATGTAATTGTAGATTAACCTGTAAAGAAGATTAACAGTTTAAGAACCATTAGCCAAGTATTTAACTCGAGTGCCAAAGTTTACAACAGAACTGAAACTTTTTCTTCCTAATTTACAGACTCTCTAATTCCCCATAATAAAATTTTACTTGCTAGTCTGAAAGTCAGACATAATTCCGGAGTGTCGATATATGAATTGTACCATTAATGACTTGACCCTTATATAATTCTCCTCGTTCATCATAATCAAGTATAATATTCAATAAGTTGATTCGCTTCATTTTAGGCCAGAATCCTAATGTCTTGACTGAATGCTGAATTGATGGCTGACCACTCGATAAGGACTGATTTAGAAGCCGATGTGTTAACAAGATATTGGAATTTGATTTAGTAAATAGTTGTTCGTTATGGCCAGCATTATGTAACTTCTGTCTGCAAATTGAATAAATTTTTCCCTCTTGGCGAAAAAATGATCGATCAAAAGTTGAACGTGTGAGTGAACAGTTTAAGTGATAAAAATATTGAATCAGAAAACATCACGCCAAACTCCGATATTGGGATTTTTATGTTACCTTACGTTACAATTTTGCTCTCGGGATTAAAAAGAATTTTTAGGGTCATCTTCCTTGCGCTGATTATAATCATGTGCATGTAAAATGCTCTTTGCATTGAGAGTACAATACCCCTAAGAATGCGAGCATTAACCTGTAAGCTCCTAAATAGTTTAGGCTCATCACATAAGTGAAATCACATGATCGAATTTATGTAGAATAAACACAACCACAAACACACTCACAAAAAAACGCACGAAACCCAAACAAACAAACGCGCGCGCACACACACACACACACACACATAGATAGATAGATAGATAGATAGCATATAAATATGCGCAAAAATCCATTGTTTATGAATTGGATAGATAGAGAATTGATTACGCTCAAATAATCTGTCTTACTTGCCATATATTGTGATCATCTGATGTGCAGCCAAATAATGGGAAATAACTACACAACGCCATAATAACAATGTCTATCAAAATTTAGTGTTATTTCTTCAAAAATATAATCGATTTCATACTAAGATATTATTGTGCGGGATATGAAACATCGACATTATTTAAAAATTGAATGAAACATTCTAAGACATAAATATATGAAAAATTCAAATAAAACACAAAATCCTCGTCGAAAACCCCTTACACACGTGTGTGTTTTCTGTATTTGAAATTCTATATACAAATTTAGAATGAGTCTTCTTTTAAAGATTGTTTACCAAAAACAATATGAATTATGTACTTATCTGTTTGGTCTATCACGAGATTGAATGCCGTGCGTCCTGTTTAGATAATTTCATAACGCTAAAAGGGAAATATTGAATTGTTAATGATTTGTTCCTGTACATATGCATACATTATATATATATATATATATATATATATATATATATATATATATATATATATATATATATATATATATATTCATATATATTTATTTTTATGCATTAGAAAAATATAAGTTACACTCATGGATAATGGATCTATAAGATAAGATATGGATAATAGCGAAGTAATGTAGTTTTTAAACGTGTGTTGATAGTTGCCGTTATTGCTATAAATTTGTTTTCATTATATTTTCTCTTTAAAAGTTAATTTTATTTTAAAATTAGGTTATTATTTTTGAAATTATATATATATATATATATATATATCGCATATTTAGTCAGCGTATTTCATTCAAAGCGGTTTCGTTAAATAATTTAGATATATCATTTTCATTAGCTTTCGTTGTGTCCGATTCAATTTAGCGGATTAACATCTGGGTAGCGTTAGAAAAAATTAATTAACAAAAATAACAAAATTTTATGTCAAATATTTTTTTTTAATTTTTCCTAGAACATTCAATCTTATCTATCTTAGAAAATCTTCAGGGGGTTAAATTGTTTCTAAGTATGTATATGTGTTTCTGTAAATACGAAACATTCCATTTATTTTTACAGATTATGCAGCGCTCAACGTGTATTTCTTTTGTGGTGTGTCCCACCATAAAGCAAATAATATTTCCATTTTTGCTCATGCATATATATATATATATATATATATATATATATATATATATATATATATATATATAATCATGGAAGGACTTTGTTGTTATATTCATTTTTTTTTTATTTCGGGATTTGATTCCCTTATATAAAGGGCTCAAAGATATTTACTTATTGCTTCTTATTGTTTTTATGCAATATTATTGTATTATTAACTAATATTTGTCTAATGTGTGAGTGTGTTTATATATATATATATGCACGTGGCCTGACGATTGCATATAGCATGAAACAGACTGTCGCCTCCAAGTGTTGACTTCTATGTTCACTTTTATATTTACACACGCTCTATCTCTGATATTGAGCACTTTATTCCATAAATATAGCACACCTTAAGACTATATTTCTTATATATATATATATATATATATATATATATATATATATATATATATATATATATATATATATATATATTCATCTCAGATGTTTGCATTTTTTAGGACATGTGGATATTCCAATTCCAACACGAATGAAATCATCTTGCAATATCAAATGTATTTTTCAGCAGAAAATATTAAATATACGAGTTGCTTTCCAAACACTATATTTACATTCGTTCTTAAGATATGATGAAATTATAGAGAAATTTGGATATTTGAAAATGTGTATGTTACATGTTACATGTTACAGGATATATATTTACGGTAATATAATAGAATATATTTGAAAATCTTGCATTCGTAAAACATGGAAGACATCCAAAATACTCACTCTTTCTCTTGACAAGAATATTTATACATATATTTGTGTCTGTTTTTTTATCGACTTCTCGAAGAAGTGTTTATATATTTCCTGACTATTGAAGTTATATGCTTATCAGTATATAAATTACTAATACCCTCCGAATTACATACACATAAATAATATAGAGGAGCATGTGAAATGAAACAAAATATGTTCTGTATTGATCGATTCACATCATATTTCCTTACACAAATCAATATTTGTAAGACCCATTATTAGTAGATTCCAAAGGGCTTATGTTTTCGGGCAATTCACGGGAAGAAGAGTTCCGCACTTTTTCTGGGATATCGAAACAATATATGACTCAGTCATTCTCTTTTTATATTTGTCTGGTTTTAAAGCACAAAATTATTCTAGACATTCAATATAGTCGTTTCTGAAAACCGGTTTATAGCTGGGGATCTTTAATAAATTTTAAACTCGCATCTTTTGGATTGATTCTATTTTATATATAATGGGAGTTTTGTATATTATTATGTGGTGCAAAAGTACTGATGTAATAATGTCGTTTTTTGACGTATCTTTTAACGTCAAAAAACGACATTATTACGTCATTACTAAATATTGAGACATAGACAGTAACTTACACTGCTGAAGTTTTGCTCAGAGTCCAGTTGTTCACCACATTACGCAAAGATTCCCAATGTAGATAATAGTTTGCAATTTAGCCTATCTGAGTGAAACGCGATCTCTCTCACACTTTCTGTCACTTTTTTCTTCTCTCTCTCGCAGCTCATATATAATTCACTATCTGACTGAACTGTTCTGCTCACATCAGATGGCAAAAGGAAACAAATAAATCGTTCAAATAAAGCAATTGTCGTTCTTGTTTCCTCCTTTAAAATTATGAAACTAAAACTCGAAAAAGCTGAGCGAATTTCGCATAAGTAAATGACAAATCACCAACATGGAGAATCCCTGTTTTCCTTCTTCTGTAGCTAAAGCCTGAAATTAACTTTGATCTTTATTAGAAGTTAATGATATATTGCTCTCATGTTGTGTTCATAAGTTTAATCGACAGATCTGTTAGTGAGATTCATATATTCTTATTCAAGAGAAGCAACTAATACTTGGCTAAAAAATCGTGTGTATACGATCTTATTACATGCATTGTAACAATGAAAATCACAGTTTTGGAATAATTTGAAATGTCGATATATATATATATATATATATATATATATATATATATATATATATATAATTATTTATTTAAAAATATGATTCCAACTCGCTACATAAGAGGTCTCATGTTTCAAAACAAGAGCCGAAAACTTCAAAGTAATATTTGAATTAACTTGAGTTAAAGTAGGCTCTGTTCCATCTTCAAGCGATATTTTTTGGGGAATGACTTATTTCTGAAATTTACGAGTTTTAATAGTATGGTCAGAATTGAAATCAAAAATTTCCATGGTAACATCAAGGGCGTTTGTTTAGAATCGGCAGGGGTGGTGTTTTAATAATTTGTATCAGTATAGAGTTACTTTCATAGATGCCGGGCCAAGGTAAGGTGGGGGTGGCTAAATTTACGACGGAGGAAGTTTTCGCATAGTCTGGCTTGAGCGTCTACGGAGATTTATTTATTTATTTTTATTTTTTTCTTTTATTATATCTCTTTATGAAAGGGATTTGTATATATGAAAAGGCCGTAACGTTTGTTATTTGACGACTTCATAAAGGGTTATCAATTTTTGTAGGGTATTAAAACTAAGTATATGGGGTATGGATTTTAAAATTTATTTTATTGTATGCTAGTTATTCAGAGCGTAAGTTCGGTTGTGTCGGCAGAAAACCGTTAATTCTTGCCCGTTGTTTAATTGGTTTTTATTGTTTAGAAGCTTAATAATGTGTAGTTTCTCATGGAGGCACAAAGGGCATGGGTCATCCCAAGTTTTGCAAGTTCTAGTCCTGTTAATGATTTTCCATTTTACTTTAGGTGTCCTATTTTTTTTTCAGGTGCCAAAAATATTTAGATAGAGAGGTCTGATGTCTAAGGTTTATGTTATTGAAGGAGCATTTATAACAAACGTTACGGCTTTTTATATACACAAATCCCTTTCATAAAGAGATATAATAAAAGGATAAAATAAAAATAAATAAATAAATCTCCGTAGACGCTCAAGCCAGACTATGCGAAAACTTCCTCGGTCGTAAATTTAGCAACCCCCACCTTACCCTGACCCGGCATCTATGAAAGTAACTCTATACTGATACAAATTATTAACACCCCACCCCTGCCGATTCTAAACAATCCGCCCTTGATGTTACCATGGAAATTTTTGATTTCAATTCTGACCATACTATTAAAACTCGTAAATTTCAGAAATAAGTAATTCCCCAAAAAGTTTCGCTTAAGGACGGAACAGAGCCTACTTTAACTCAAGTTAATTCAAATATTATTTTGAAGTTTTCGGCTCTTGTTTTGAAACATGAGACCTCTTATGTAGCGAGTTGGAATCATATTTTTAATTACATAATTATATTTATGCTCTACTTTCGTATCGAGGACTATTTTTTTTAAAATAATTACAAAAATACTAAGGAACTTTGGATTATTTACCAAACCAGTTTCTTTCCTATTTTCTACAATATTTTGACATATATGTATATATATATATATATATATATATATATATATATGTGTGTGTGTTTGTGTGTGTGTGTGTGTGTTTATATTAATAGTAAAACTATTGGTAATCCGTATGGAATTTCCAAGAGGATATTGATCCATTATGACTTCTATATCACAAGACCGAGCAAAAATTATTATGTAATGACAAACACATAAAAAATAGGTGATATTTTATTTCATTGAATTACGTAAAAACGGTTTCAAATTGTCAGACCTGTAAAACATAAATCTTTATATGAAATACATTATATATCCTGTTTGTATTTGTATATATATATATATATATATATATATATATATATATATATATATATATATATATATATACAAACACAAACACAGACTCAAGACTGTATTATTCATTTGACATTTTAAGATATGTGTCGCTATTAAATCAATATAACTCGCACTTCCCAGTAGATTTAACATAGTTCTATATTTTAATATAGAAACTGTTTACGGTTATTTTTTAAGTAATTTTTCTTTTGTTACCTAATTCTAGTGCCGTCTTCTAGGGACGAAATATAACAAAATAGCACAAGTATTTCTCAATATGTTCTTTCTCTAATCGAGAATTTGTAGTAGACCCCCTGGAGTGGGGCGTGATGTGAAACGGCACGTTAAGATGTCACAAGATGTCCAGTAATATTTTCGAATTAAAAACGGGAAATCTGACAGTGAAACAAAATGGACAATAGAATGAGGATATATAAGATTCATGCAAAGTTTAATGCATGGGTTAGATAGTCTGGTAACTTATGGGTGGGAACACTTGTCGGGTCGATGGTTGGAAGTTGAGGTGCGGTCGTTCCAGTCGTGTTGATTGTTGGAAGTTGAGATATCGTCTTGTCGATGGTTGGGCTGGTTGTGTCGACGGCTGGAAGTTTTTATGCGTCGTCTGGTCGTGTCGACGGTTAGAAATTGAGGTGCGGCTGTTCCGGTCGTGCCCATGTTTGGAACGTTGATATGCAGCCGTTGTGTACATCGTGGTCTAACCAGGTGTCGAAACATCCCGTAGTATTATAACCGACGGTGTACGGAAAGGTTATTCAATTTGAAGTTAAAAGAAGTTGATCTCACCAGGTCGTCGGAGGGGATCGCATGTGTTCGTTGCAGATGATCGCATCTGTTCGTCTCAAATAATCGCTGGTCGCTGCAGGTGATGGCTGCTGCGCGTCGCAGGTCATCGCTGGTGTTTGTTGTTGGGCGACATATACTATCTTATTGTTCATTTTAACGGCACTCGTCATTTCTCATGGGATATAAATTTCATTTTAATTGTAAACTTATGAGAAGAAGTTGTATAATACTTGCATATTATATTTCTATTTTTATTATTTTTTGAAAAATGCGTTTTATTTTCGATGATTTATATTTTACATATTGTTGTGAATTCGATTTATCTTCAGAATATTTCCTCCTGCATAATTCTCAACAATTACCAACATTCTAGATGATTTCGACGAAGAGCAATACTCAAAACAGAATCATAGAAAATAGTCATGTATTTTCACCGGAGTAGTATTTCCCTGATTCAAAATGTCAATATGCATATTCTCGTTTGTGTTTATCTATTCTATGAATTATTTCAATTTTTCTAAAATATTAAGTCCCAGGAAATATCCACAGCATTGAGCATAATCTAAAACTGTCAACATAGGCTAAAACTTTGGACTGCTTAGTTTTATACGAAAAATAATTATTAGATTATGTCGAATACAACGATAAGATATATTAGGACAAAAAAGTATATTATTTTGATTAAAATGTGTCCCAAATATAATGTTTAATTTGATATCTCACTCAAATCAATTCCATTTGCCTTAATTCAAACTTTACAGAAAATATTACGAAAATTTCGTTAAGGATTATTTGAATATTGGAATAATAATACACTTGATGAATAGAGTTAAAAGAATGAATAATTCATGCGTTTTACGATATGTTGAACGAAATATTTCTGAGAACGACACAGCTATTTATTATATTGACTTATACTATTACATTAAATTCTACCAGACATTAAAGAATGGTCGAGTAAAATTCACTTAATATTTATAGGGCTGCCATATATGTATTTTGATTAATAAATCTCACGCTAGGCCGTACGGAATTATTATGCATGGCACCTATTCAGAATTAAGCATATTCTGCTTCCAATCCATAGGACTCAATTTACTGGTGAATATTCATAATATAATCCGACAATGTAAACAATAATAATTTTAGAATAAAAATAAAAAATAAAAAAATATATCATCTTACTTTTGAAGAGAAGGACAAGATAAAAAGTAGCGGATGTCAAGAGAGATTCTTGATAGAACGACGTAGACTGAACAGATAAATTGAAGTAATAGCAGATAATATATGATGCGAACTAAACCTTTAGAAATAATTACAAGCAAGGGAAAGAGTAATGGAAAGATGAGAAATATGGGCTGATTGAAATATACTGAAAACGACGCAGGTGATAAGCACAAATATCAGGGAAATATTAGGTGAGAAAACATGCTCTTCGTCATAATGTAAAAAAAAAGTTTAAATAATGGAATATCAGGCCGTATGCTAGGAATATGGTTCAACGTTATAAAAGATGGGCAGAGGACGATACCCAGAATATGGAGACAGGCTTATAATATATGAAACAAGGAATGAACCAAGATAGGAGAACTTGGAGCTAGTAGAACTGAAACCGATTACAATTTAATATCATTTGTTTATTGATGTGCTAACTGAAATGAAATACGAAACATAAGATAATGGTGAATAATCGATGGATTTTAGTAAAACTAAGAATTGCAATCCGTTACGAGAGATGCTTAGAATGGTTGGCTCATTCCATCGCTGAAACGAGTAAATTACTCCTTGTAAATCGAAATCTAGGGCTTTCTCACTCCGGTTGTAGTAGCCCTATGTTGATTGATCTCACCTTCAATGTAGTAAGTTTACTCACCTCGCTTGTCAAATTGCGGATTTTAAGGCTATTTACATTATAGTTCAAGGTTTTGTATTAACACATGTCCTTCTGACAGACCGGTTGACACCCAAGTCTAGTGGACGCTCTCTGCTCTGCTATTTACCCCAACATGCCGGAAGAATTGCTCGGTTCATGTCATCCCAAAAATATTTTCACAAAAGTTAATGTAACTAACTGACTTGAATTACTCATTCCGCCATATTTTATTCCTTTAAGAGTAAAATAAGATGAACCTGCGGGAATGATGAAATATCTCAGTTGTAGTTGCACAGGTTTCCCTTTCCAGGCTTGAGTTTAAGATCGTTTAAATGGTTATGTGGGTGTTTAATTTTATCCCACGTTGCAGCTTAAACCATAAACAAAGTTGTTCAGCCTATGGAAAATCTTTATATGAGCGGTTTTGTTTCTTTCAAAGAGGTCAGACAGTCAGATCTATTTACACGTATTCGAATCAAAATCATTTCCCGAATGTTACTAATGTAAGCCCCACTCCGCAAGTTTTTCTTCCAAGAATTGCAGTGTCTGCGTTATTAATTATTATTCGTAAACATTGTAAACAAAGGTCAAAACATCACTTCTTATCGCCTCCCCTTTCATACTATTACACAACTGATTCATCATTTCATCAACAGTAACCCTCTATGTTAAGCTGATTACAATCCAAGAACTAAACGTATGTTATAATTAAGTATATATATATATATATATATATATATTTATATATATATATGTGTGTGTGTGAAAATATATAGAAAATAGGAAAGAACTGGTGAGGTAAATAATACAAAGTTCTTTAGTATTTTTGTTATTATTTTTTAAAAATAGTGCTCGATACAAAAGTATAGCATAAATATAATTATTTATTTAAAAATATGATTCCAACAGGCTACATAAGAGTTCTCATGTTTCAAAACAAGAGCCGAAAACTTAAATATAATTATTTAAATTAAACTGAATTAAAGTAAGTATACTGAGATTTCAGAGTTATGAACATGAATTTTTGGGAAGAATAGTTTTGTGTAATTCCAAACATTAGAAGAAAGAACAATCATAAATTTGCATAATTACAAGCAGACAGAGACAAAAACACAAGTTAATGTACGGCACGAACAATGTCTTGAAATATCTGGAAAGTTTGGTATCTACAGAAATGTTTAAATAACAATTTCTAAGCTGCACAGCGAATATGTCAATATAAAGTTAAATGAGGATATAAATAGGAATCGAAATGCGAAAAGGACATGTTTCTTGGCCAACTTTTTCATATTATACAGTGATTTGAATCTCAGAGGAATATAACACCAACCAGGATTAATTAGTACTGGATAACTACATAAGCTACGCATGCGTTAACGAGGTGATGGCAGGTCCAACGTACAATTCAGAAGATTTTCATATAAGTTATCCGAACAATGCAAGGAGAATTTAATTAGCATTGCTTATAAAATACTGGAATGCATGGTTTTAAATAAAACGACGAACCCACGGTCTGAAATTCTGATAGATGAGGTTATATCTAGTAGAGGGAGATATACATCTACTTATATCATATAGAAATAATGTGAGATATGAAAGTCAAAAATGACATGTGCATTGTGAATAATGTGTTTTAGAAATCAGTACACTTTAAAGAACAGAATATGTTCCTATAAACCAAGAAGTTTTGTTTTTTTTTAATCTTAAATATATAAATTTACGTCAAATATAAATTGTTTAATTGTTTTATTTAGGCTTGCGAACTGTTACATGTTAAGTCTAAAAATATTTGTAGATATTAAGAATATTTTGGAGATAATATGGATAACACATAATTAAGGGAAGAAGTGATGGATTCAGAACATTCCCAAGGAGATTTACGCTTCAATGAATATAAGGAACCCGACTGGAATTGGAAATCGGAAAGCCGATTCCTGAAATGTTAAGCATCAAACCTCCATCAAATCCAAGCTTATAGCCCCTTGTATTTTCAAGATATCGAGCGACGTTGCTTGCCTTCGTTGATCATAAGTGTATCGATATTAAAACGTGATAATGCCTTAAGCGCAAATGCTATGTTATTATGTCACGTATTCTAAATTACAGTTTTGAAAAAATCCAGAATTGGTTTTAGACTACCATGGTCAGGTAATGTTGGAATCAAGGAGCACGTTTTGGGAATGATTCTACCGATAGTATTTGGTTGGTGCAAAAATAATGTCGTTTTATCACATATGTTACTATGCGAGAAAACTACATTATTTATGCACCAACCTAATATATGCCGCTAATTTGCTAGCTAAGACTTAAAATATTTGAGACGCATACTGAGGAAAAAGATTTAGTGAATTTCAAACACACTTTTTACATCAGACCAAGAAGGAAGAAGAAAAACTGAATAGCTAATTGTAATTTTGAGCCATTAGATGTCCGTGCAAGAAACATAAATAAACATAAAGAAGTGGCATAATGAAGCAAAACTCGTTGTGAGCAAAAAATATAGGAAGATGTGTATAAACAGGGCAATTTCCGTCCTGAACATATTTACCAGAGAAAAAGAGAAAAAAAAATGAAGCTGAGTGTAAACGAAGAAGTAACCTGTGTACATAAAAATGACTGCCTTGAAATTATTTCCATCTAGCATTTCACTGCGCACATCTGATATGAAGCTGATACTCAAGGAGTGCCTATCTGGCAATGAGTGACATTTTTGGTAACTAAAAGGAAAAGTATTCTCTTTTACATTTGTTTCCCGAGTAATGTAGACATCCCACATTTAACAGGTCCCTATGCCCAACTGAGAATTGTCTGTTCCACATCTACTTGTACACAACTATATCAACATATCAATTTCCAAATTATTTTTTCATTTTAGACAATCTTATATATTATCCGGTTTTTGTAGAATACGTTTTTGATGACTCTTAAAAACTATTAAAATTTATTTCTATCCAATTCTGGCTATAAATACCGTGACACTTCTTTAAATAAAATTAATTATAATAGAACAGTATTCGCTATCATCTAGATTAATGTAGATAAAGTTCTTGGCTATTATAAAATAGCCTATTTATCGTATATTAAATATCAGAAACAGGCCTATGTGTCATATTTTAAGTGTCATATCCGCTACGTCAAAACGATTGCATTTTATACCGGTAATTGTTACATACATTTAGTTCATTCCTATTTTCTAACTTTACAACATGGACAGTCGGCATCTTATTCGTAATCTCCAGGCATTGGTCACGATAGTACGTGCAATATTTTTTTCGTAATAGGTTTGGCAGATACAGCAAATTCTGCATTATTTTAGAATATATTTTGTTTAGCGGAACAATTCGTAGGCCTATCCTATTTATATGCGATACTGGGCATTTCTTTGATTGCTATCAGTTAAGAGATTTTCTTTAAAACTTTCCTATAATTAAATTCAGATACACTTGCACTTTTTTGTAAATATCTGAAATATAGAACAGATTTTAGAAGCAAATAATCATATATGTGCAGCAGTTTAACTACAAATATAGACATAAACATTCTAATGATTAATTTGACATAGCAGAATTGATTATGGGTGCTTGCTTTTTTTTAAGTGTGCAAGGTTAAATTGATTAGGCAAAGTGTCTGAAATCTCATTTTCGCACCTGGTTCTAGTTTGCATAAAATATTTTAGTAGTTTTCAAAAATTGCCGTAATCAATGCTTGAATTCTTCTTTCGAAATTTCACTGAGATTTAAACAGATAAGAATCAGTGGATTCTATTTAATTAGTCCTTCTTACTCGTTTTTTGTTTAAATCTCTTCACTCTTTTTTTTTTTTTTTTGTTTCTCTACACATTTGGATATTATCAATAATCAATCCAACAATAATCGTATGGAATAAAGTGATTTTTGTTTCGACGCCAAAGCAGAGACTAATTAAATAAAATGATATAATTACCTCATTACTTCTTGAGTTAGCAAAAATTTAAAATAATTAACATACAACTCGTACGGATTTTATTTCAGATATTCTCAGAATTAGATTTTCAAACCTTCCCTTTATTGATTATTTCATTTGCAAATGTTATTATTTAAATAAGACCTGATTTCTATTCAAGCTGGAAAAGTGTTTATTTAATTAATCTTCTAAAACGTTTGCTATGCTCAAAAGGTTTGTACTAATATTGGATTAATATTCATTTGCTAATTAGAGTAATAAAATGTAATATTTCATATTTACCATATTAAACCAATGCAAATGACCTCAGTTTTAGTAGTTGATTTACAGAAGGAAATATAATATAGAAAACTGATAATAATTTAACATTTGTAGAAAAATAAATATGAATATATCGATTATGACCTTTTGTTATATTAGCGTAAAAACCACTCATCCAACAAAAATGAATGGTAAGCGGAAACATGTCTGATTGTTGGCGCAAGAAATAAAATTTCGAACAACTTGCGGAAATCCTACACTAAACTGATCTGCAACTGAATTATGATAAAAATTTAAGCAAAAATATTTATTTCTTTTGGAAAAAAAAATAAGTAAAAAGATCAAGCTAGTTAAAAAATACCAAAATCAGCACAAGATTTGAGACATCATTATACACTGGAAGTAATTGAATAAGCGTTTTACACAATGTAAATAAACTACGCTATTGTACATAGACGATTTGAATTTAAGCGCAGTAATAAATACCATGATATTTGTTGGGATTAATAGTGCAGTGGCATGCCGTTGCCTTCTCCCCAGTAGTTTATGCGGTTACCTCTTCCAGTAAGCGGGCCTTTCACTCATCGAGAATTCTTCCGCAATTTGTTAGGCCTTATTTTTCGTCCAGTTTAATCACCGACATTCGGATTGTGGAATACTTGCCCTATATATATATATATATATATATATATATATATATATATATATATATATATATATATATATATATATATATATATATACTTCATTATAACATACGTTTAGTGCTTAGATTGTAATCAGCTTAACATAGAGGGTTACTGTTGATGAAATGATGAATGTGTGATAGTATGAAAGGGGAGGCGATAAGAAGTGATATTTTGACCTTTGTTTACAATGTTTAAAGAAATCAGGCGCAAACTAATGTGGACTCCACCGAAAAAATCTGCCTAACGAGCCACATAACTGATCTTATCATCTGTATTATGATGATTAGAAGGCGCAGAAGAATCATCCCATAGATAGGACAAGAACTGGACGAGTTCGTTAACGAAACCGGAACTAGAACGTAATATCCATGCCCCGAATGTTACCAGAAAGAGCTATACAAATGTAGAATGACATGCACCAATATTTTATAGACTACGTAAAGGCGTTAGAAAAAGTACGCCACAAACATCTGTTGAAACTGATCAGCAACCTTGATATAAATTTGCGAAAGATATTAGGATAATCAAGATCTTATACTGGCAGCAAGCGGCCTGCACATGGATACAGAATGAGTTCAGTAATTATACAAAAATAGAAAGGGGCATACGGCAATGTTGTGTCTTCTCTCGCGAGTTATTCAACCTAAACAGCGAGACAATTCTGAGAGAACTGGAAATCCTACGAGGATTCATCATTGGCGTACGCAATCATAAGATACGCATTGACACGAGGTAATAGCAGACACGGGAACGAAATTACAAAACTTCCTTAAGAAATCAACGAAGAAGACTGAGTGAAGACTAAGCATTATCTACAAGAAGACCGAATGCATCGTCAGCCATAAAAAGATGAGCTCGATATGTGATTTACAGATCGGGGACCCAAAAATTAAGCAGTTGCGGAAATTTAAATATCTGAGAAGTGTTTTAACAGAAGACGGTAAGTTCGACGCTGAGATCCGAAGACATATTTGGATGGCTAAAGATGCATTCCAAAGGGTGAGCAGACGATTACGAGACAGGAGGATTTCCTTGTTAACAAAGAAAAGAGTACTTAACTGCTACGTGATATCTGTCCTCCTTTACGGGAGCCAATGCTGGACGGTATTCTCAAAGATGAAGAGGAGACACGGCCATGGGCGTTCGGTTCTACACAATGATGCTAAGGATATCAGGGACCGAATATGTGTGCAACTGTGATGTTTTGGAGAGGATGCAAACAAAGAAGAAGCTTATACTTAACATCAGCAAGATCCAACTGAATTTTCTGTGATACATAACGAGAAAGGAGGGCTTGGAGAATATGATACTCACAAGGCGGATAGAGGGAAAGTGAGACGAGGGAAACGTATGCGTTATATACGTAGCGGACGTAAGCAAGGTGATGACAGAATAAAGTTTGGAAGAAATAACAAAGCGACAAATCAGTGGGAATATACGGAAGTGGGTAGCCATGATCGCCTACGTCCAGAAGGGTCACGGCACATAAAAGAAACGTCATTTACATATGAGCTGGCTAGATGTAACCATCAATTCTATGTTTACATTTTCTTTTCTCGTACTTCTCTTTTATGGAACTCCCTTCTTGCTTTAAAATCATCTTTAATCTGCAAAAATACATCTGAAATATAAATCAGTATATACTGATTACTCGATTCGCTTCCCGCTGATTATTAATGTTTCTTTTCCTAATTCTTCCACATCCTGTAATAACTTGTGGATTAATGATTTACTGCCTTGCATGGGGTAACAAATATTAAAAACAAAAAAAATTACAACAAAAATAAATTATCAACACAAACCAAGTACATTCAAATAAAATCAAATAAATAAAATATAAATACTTAGGAAATAATTATTTTCTATCTGTTTTCCATAAATGTTAGTAGAAGTGTTTGATTTTACCAGGCTTTACTAAAAGATGTCAGTATTGGCAATATCAGTGTAAGAGACTCGTTTCCTCCCACTCAGTCTATGATATGCCCATCCCGAATCTATTAAATCTCAATTTTCATAAGGTTGTATTCATATAAAATACAACATTTCTTGTAACCTAATTAGGTGAAATAATGAATTATGTGCAATATAGGTAAACAATGGAAATAAAAAAAATAAAAATAAATACAATGTATGTAAATACAAATTAGAGTCGTGTTATAATAAAGCATTCCTTCTTAAATTAATCAACAATGTTTTGTGTGAAATCAACTTGAGATTTCTTATTAATAGGATTAATAGATTTAACACATTGAACATTATGTGTAAAATATAGCGAATTTTATATACTGATTTCCAGAAACTTAGCATGAACAAAACAAATTCACGGATTGGAACAGAAATATTTCATCCTTTAATAGTCGGTGTACTTAGTTTAATTTGAACTGTACATAAAAATCAGTAGAAAAAAGAAAATGCTGATAAGATAGCGAGTGTAACTAAGAATTGCCGTGGGGCACCAAGTTAGTAATACTCTCTGGCTTAGAACGTTTTCTATATTCAGAATGCTGTCATATTAGGGAGTGAAGCGATCATGGGGGGGAAAACTGTAATCAATAAGATTAGTCGGCTGTGTTCAGTTAGTATTTCGATCATTTGCAATTGTACGTCATTTGTGGTTTAGATCTATTTTATAATAAGAAAATATGTTTTTTAGAAATATGTCTTTCCTATCATATAATATCAAAAACAAATTAAAAAGCAACGACCTTTTGTCAATGTAGCTTTTCTTGTAATTATGGTGTTTCTCGATCAAAACGTTCTAATACAAATTGTTTCAATTGTTTTTTTTTTTTGTTTTTTTTTCATATAATTAACCTTTCAAAAATACTTACTTTTTACATAGGCGAAGATAATGTACGCAAAGTAAAATTAAAATTTGTTATATTATTTTTAGCACCGTAATTTTGGTATGATAATGTTTAATCAAATTTATTTTCACGCAGTTACATTCATTCTGGGTTTTATATTGATGTCTATATTACAACAGCTATTTAGGTATATTCTATATTTATTATATATTTAATATAATCTAGACATGATTTAATGAAATACACGTGTTTTTACTGTGAATATTATACAATTAGGTATATATCATTTACGTTTAGGAGTGATTTGATTTCCACATTTGTACCTGAAAGCAATACCTGTAATTGTAATATTAAGACTATATTATATATTATGCATTCGATAAAGAGGGTAACATTGCACATACGTAATTATTTGACCGTGTGATTCGATGCGTGAAGTCAAAGAGATTCAAAAATGCAGTTTTACATCGTAAAACATAACCGATTGCGGGAATGAAAACTTTCCAGTGATATATAAACACAGAATGAAGAGAACAAAGACCATACCTAAACTGCAATATGACAGTCTCCTGAATGTCCTAAATATGATGGAAAATGTATATGGGCAATTTTAAATGCAGATACAATGGTCCGAATGAGAATGGAAACGCGAAGTGGGGCACATTAACTGAAGCTTAAGAAACCACACTAGCAAGATGATCGCAAATAAGAATTGACTAAGAAGAAATGAATCGCCATCAGATGAAATGCTCGACATGATGAAAAGTAGAGAGACAACAATGATCGAATAGGATATAGAATATTGAACTCCGTCCAATGCAAATTAGGAGCTAATACTAGATAAATAATTTGATATGGCTCAACGAAGAATATACAGAAATATAAGCAATGAGAATCCCAAAAAAGCAGATATGCACAAATTAAGAAAACTATGAAGACAATTCATGCTTATCAACAGGATACATAAAATCAAGGCTACGACATTGATTTTTATAGAAAGAAACAGATGCACAGAGATGTAATGAATACATCTGAAAACGCTTCCCCGTCGAAAGAAAACGACCTGCAATACACAGATAAATGAATGGCAAAAAATGTTAAAATCTGAAGCGAAATTCGCAGAGATCAGACTGAACAGAAACAAAGCTACAGGCCAAGACGGAATTGTAAATGAGATGCTGGCAGACTTAGAAGAATTCAACATTGACAAAATTACCGATATAAATAAATTAAATATGTAATAGTGTTCAGTGGGGACGCCTCGGAACCACTAAATAGATGCATTTTCATGTTGAATGTGAAACTGAAACAATCAACCCAATATGACTTATAACAAAACTTAGCCTCCGAATTCTAATTGATAGAACGTGCAGTATTATCAAGTTAGAAATATGACAAGAACAATTCGGATTTGTTTAAGAGACGAAACAGAATGTGATATTTCTACTCAGAATGGTATGAGTAAGAGCAATACAAATACAAATGAACATCTACCTATGTTTTATAGATTATGCCAAGGCGTTTAATAATGTACGTCACATAGAACTCTTAGGACTGCTAGGTAATTTGACATATTTGGTAAGGCTATTAGAATAATCATGAAATGATACTAGCAAAAACTGTGTGCATACAGATAGACAAGGAATTTAGTAAGAATAAAACAAAAAAACTAGAAAACGGTGTAAGATATGGATGAGTCTTTTTTATTCATTTCACCCCAATCCCGTAATAAAGCCATTATAATTTAAGTGATTACTAAATGTGAGAGAACAAAGTGTATGAGTGTATTAGAACAAATAAAATCGAGGAGAAAAACGAAATAAAAGTACATAAATTAAGAAGACCGAAGATAACGATTGATATTTAATTTATATTATTGATTATCCATTTGACCGTCAAGGCAGAAAGTGTTACACGACGTAGAAGTAAGAAAGAAGTAACGGTTACAGCAAACCATTTCACATGTTAAATTATGTGAGCTGTCCGCCATATTAGTACACTGTTTAATTTCATAAAGTCGAGGGACCATAGATGAAATTTCTTCAGGAAATTAAAACGCAAATATCCTCATAACATGTCTAGATTATGCTGTTAACCTGATGAATATTTATGAGCGTTCTTAAATTTATAACAGCTGGAAAATCAATACGTTTTTTGCTCGTGTATATAAATACTTGGTACGAAACGTAAACAATGTCATTTTATTTGCCTTGAAATGACTCTTACAAGACGAAACACGTCGCCTAAGAAATATTTTCTATTTGTCTTTATTCATATTTTCGCATCACAGATATACTCTAAAATCTTACAGTAAGAATTACATAACATTTTAGGATTCTCCAGACATTTTCAGTGATGTTTTGTTTTAATTAATTCTTAAGATAGTGGTAGGTACAGCTGTTGATGGAAAAGTATGACTGAAAGCTAAGCTTTAGGAACAACCATTAGACATCAGATAGGAATATGAATATACGTGTAAAATGATAGCTAATTTCAATATGTTGAATATCTTCATGTGCAATTTTCATTTTATTTAAAATGTTGGATGTAAATTTATAAATAGTTATTCAGTACATAAAGAAATCCTTCCAAATCCATGTTTTAAAGGTGTAGGCTTTCCTCAAATCATTCCTTTTGCTGTTCATGGGAGGAATAGGCTTTACCATTTTGATTAAATATGTGTTTTGACAGAAGACGGTAAGTGCGACGCTGAGATCCGAAGACGTCTTGGGATAGCCAAAGATGCAATCCAGAAGTTAAGCAGAGTATTACGTGACGAAAGGATGTATATGGTAATAAAGAAAACAGTACTGAGCTACTACGTGACATCAGTCCTCCTTTATGGTAGGGAATGTTCGGCGGTAGCCTTAAAGATAAAGAAGATACTCGAAGCAACCGAGGGAGTGTTCTATAGAAGGATACTAATGATATCATTGACCGAACGTTTCAGTAAACATGAGGTTTTACAGAGAATGCAAACATGGAGGAATCTTATACTTAGCATCAGAACGAGTCAGCTGAAATTCCTGGAAAAAAAAGTAATGAGGGAGGGCTTGCAAAATCTAATACTTACAGGTCGAATAGTGGGAAACAGAGAGAAGGGGAAGCAATGCATGGCATAAGGGCTTAAGCACGTGGATGAGAGAATATGGCCTGGGGGAAATATCAAAAGAACAAAAATTCATGAGAGCAACAAGGGATAGGAGGGAGAGGAAAGCCATGATCGCTTACGTCCGGAAGGGACACGGCACATAAACAAATGGCGCAAGATATGTGATATCCCCAAGCGGGTCTAGACAACGACCTGTTTTTATGTTGCTTAACGTCAATGATCGGATGAGAACTGGCGTTTCAACATAATATGACTGTTAGCCAAATAAATCATTACTTTCTCTTCAATGAAATAGTTTGTGAAACATTTTTGTCTACATCTTATATTAAAAAGGGTAATATATATATTAGGTTGGTGCAAAATAATGACGTAATAATGTCGTTTTTTGACGTTAAAAATACGTCAAAAAACGACATTATTACGTCATTATTTTTGCACCAACCTAATATATATATATACACACATATATATATATATATATATATATATATATATATATATATATATATATATATATATATATACCCGATGCGATGAGAACGAAAGTAATATATAAATTCCAACGTTCACAGCATTAATCCAAAAGATGATTGTTCTTAAACATTTTCGATTCTCGCCCGTCGAAGTGCTGTTGAAATGCACTGAAATCAAGTTGCATCTTTGCAATTAGTAAAATGGTTTTGTCTATAGGATAATATTATTATGAATAAATAATATATATATATATATATATATATATATATATATATATATATATATATATATATATATATATGTATTAATTACATTTACAAATGACATTTATTTGAACTACATTATAACAGTCACAGAACTAAAGGTTGGAACAATTTTTGTCATTTCAATGTTTACGTCAGTGTAATTAGAAAATTATACTTTTACATCGGAAATATTGAACATATACTGAGCTACACTGGATGTCAGTTCCACTACAATTGATTTCAGTATTCTTTGGCGAGTTGAGTCTCTTTTCTCATACATATTACTTAATATCCAGCTTAAATATAAGACCATCCGATGGGTCTAAATAAATTATGAATAATGGAATATATAAAACAAGCAAACATACTATTCAGGTGTTGAAAATGATTTTCCCATCATTAAACTATTTTCATGTGATTGCAACGCCTTTTAAACTATTATGTTCCTTAATGAAAAGCCTAACAATATTATTAAAACGACAAAGATAGTTTAGTATATTCTGTAGACTTTTAAATTATATCATAGTCAATATCTGAATAGGATTTTGAAACGTGCAGATTATCCAGTTCTCTTGGCAGAAGTAATATATAATAAGATCTTATTATATTTCTTTAGTTAATGTGATGTAATCAAGTACATTATACAAAATAGACAGTGTTATTCGGCAAATTAGCCAGATATTCTAATATAATTTTATAGGTCAGTAGAAACATTGATTATTTGAGGCAAACAGAAGAACAATGATTTGTTTAATGTCATAGAAACATGTGGGTATATTACTATAGTCAGCTATTCGTTTACCGGGGACAAATTAATTAAATTCTCTTCTCAGCTGTATAGATAGAAAAGTCAACACAAGATTTGAACATAAGTTTTTATACAAGGAATTGCTGGCACATTTTATTATGATATGTGTCAAGTTTCCATGCACAAAGTACATGTGTCAAATGTATATTCTCGATAAGATTTCCCTAGTATTTACAAGTTCTAAAAAAGCTACAGAACCTTTCACTGAATATATTTTCATTCATTCTTCAAATGGATTCGTAGCCATAACGTATGCTTGGCGTAAAATATGAAATTAGAGAGCATTATAACAATGAATCAGTGGCAGCACCGGCAAGTATGAAACCATTAGACGGCTGAAATTTAGCATAATGCATTATCACAAAGGGTGGTGTTACTGATGATAACTGGTTGTCGGTAGTAGGATATGGATAGAAGGGATACGTTAATTCCAGTTACCGAATTTACTGAAAGTGAATTTTGCGGCCGCCGATACATAACGAGGCTTAAAATCGTCAGGGAGTTACTTTATTGGTGAGTACAAAATTAGGGCAATATTTATCAAATAGAATTCCAGTTCGACGGTGATGGCGTTATTTTCATTAGCCGAATCCCTGTATAACTAAAAAGACCTTCCATTTTACAGTCGTAGATAAATAAATGCAACACTATTGTCACCATTTACAGCGCAGAACCGAGCCGTAGAACATTATGATTGTTACTTGATAAGATGAATCACATCACTAATTCTATCATTTGATATCATTTTTATGCAGTGGAATCTTCATGGTCAATGATTGAACATAGAAGGGTGTTACCCCATCTACTTCAATAGTATGAGATATGCAGGTTTTGAATATATTAAAGATGAAATTTGCTTTGACGTGGTACATACATAGTTATTTGGGCAGCACATGTTTTCTGATTAAGCTCATACTGGGCGCTCCCTCTGGATAATAACAAGGACACGTTTCCAGGGAGGACTTTGGCTCCGTGATTACCAGTTTAATATATCAGCGAACAAGTATCTGAACTTTCATATTTTATTAAGTTTATTCCACACAAATACGACGACCAAATATCAGCTATGGGCAGTCATTGAAAATGCCCGGATTTGTATAAGCAGGCAAGGATTGTACTTTAATTTGAGGCCTCATTGAAAAACCATTGAATTCAGATGGATGAAGATGACATAATCTGTTATCAATTCAGCTTATTACAATTTTTGGTTTCCTATTACTTTTTTTTTAAATAATTAAAATCTCTTAATTACTTCGATATAATAGATTTATTTTTTCTGCATATTTACTAACTGATAATATGGGATAGAAATATTGTATGAATTGAAATAAATTAGTTTTGATGCTCTAGCCGATGTAAACGAACACAAAAGATCAACATACATCGTCGGAGCTGGCCAAATACTCGTTACTGCTAATGCCAGTGGAGTAAACATTAAACACGGTTCATACAACGTATTTATTATTGAAACTACCTATAGAAATATTATAGAGTGAATACATATATGAACGCAACCGTCCTATCAAATATGTGCATATGGATACCTTGAAGTCTGTGGGGATATCCCGAACCGTGTTAAAATCATCAGCAAATCTGAATATTAGTTTCATTAAGTTTTAATTTCAAAATGCGTACTTTTAATCGAACGTATAATTTAAACTGAAATTCTAATTTTACTAAAAGAAAATTTACTTGCAATGCATGGATGTGAACGCAGGGACCATAAATATGATAAGTAATTAATGTAGGAATGCTCAAGAAAATCTCATTAGATACAAAGTGTTGACTGCTGAGATGCTCATAAATATCAGTTTATTTGTATGAAGATGAAGGTCGAACGAGTCTTTTGCAGCGGAAGAAGAAATCTGATATAAGTGGTGTATCTCTATAACAGAAATTTCATCGACGGGACATGTGAACAACGAAGAATTTTTATCAAAATAGGAAAGAAAATGATACTTGCGATTACGATAAGGAACAGACAGTTAAGATTTCTGATATTGATAATGTGAAAATATTTGTGGGAGAAATTGTTTCTAAGAAGACGTATTGAAAGCAAAGGAGGAGAGAGAGAAAAAAAAATAACCTACTTAACTATGTTTTGAAAACGAATGGCGGAGTAACAAGAAAAATTGATAATGAAAATGAAAAAAAGGCACTACTTAGGATAAAGAATAGAAAATTGTGGAGAGCAATATAGGGAATTGAGTTGCCGGACCACAACACTTCAATAAGTAGTATGGATGTCATACGCGGAAATCAGAGGAGACATTGAAATAACGAATGTGTAGTCCAAACGTTAACCGATGTATTAAGAAACAGGAAAATTTCATTTAAACCCACGAAAAGTACACAATAATATTATATAATATAGGTTCTATATAGAAGGAATGATGCAATATGTCTTCAAAGATGAAGAATAGAACTTATGCAAGAAATATCTCATCCTGCAATATGATGCCGACAATAATATGAAAAGAAAATATGAAAAAAAATTTAATGAAAATGCAAACAAATGGGGCATTTCTGCTTAGAATTATGATAAACATCTAAAATGTTCAGGTTCAATAAGATGAAATACGAGCTTGAACAATTGGAATGTCCCAAAACAAAAGCGACAAAAGAAAGCTGCAAATAACGTACCGAATGAGTTTGTGAAAATGCAGAACCGAGTCTAGGAAGGATAGCCAAAAGACTAAACTTAATACGAGCTACAAAAGGCATGGAGTTGTGCAAACTTGGGGACGTGTAACCCCAGGATGTGAAGTTAAACATAAAAGAAAACAAAGAAGAACAAGAACATGGACGAAAAGAAAAGAACATCTGTAGATTTTTGTTTAACCTTGTATATTCCTGTATTTGTATAAATTGCTACTTTCCCCCTCCGAACGGAAGCACAGCGACAAGCAACTTGTCATGAGAAATATATGAGCCAAACATTGAAAATATAATAAAGAATGTAAGAGCAGATAGAATTACTTGATATTTATGAGATGAGTGACAGAATGTCCGGCAAGAGAATGCATACATTTAGAAAATTCCCCAGAAGAAGTGAAACTGATGGAGAAGAAGTGGGTATTCAAATGTTTAGATATGTAATATAACCTTGAAAGATGACACATCAAAGGTTGAGGCCATCAGATATGATTCAATCAATATCGGCAAAATTCTTATCTGTCTACGAGAAGTATATTTTGTCCCTTTGAAATGCGCAGGCTTAAAAATTCCATATTGACGTTATTGAGCTATTTGGTCGGGATGCCATAAAGGTTTTATTGCTAACATTCAGCAGGCAAGGAAACCCGTTTCCCATCTTAACTTTGGCATTCGTTGCAATATGAAATTCCATTATGTAAAAGGAAATATTGCTTTTTATTTACAATCGTGACGAAAAAGTTGTGTTGAAAGACGTGTTTGTTAATCAGATTAATTTTATCATTAATTATTAAAAAAAAATCATGTCATAAGCCGATGTTTTGCGATTATTGAGAAGTTATTTAATGTATTACAAGAAGAAGAAAGAAAACGTTAATTGAGTCACGGTAAAGTAAATATCTCAAATGTAAATTGAGATGTACTTTTTTAAGCGTTTCACCCCAAGCAAGGCAGGAAGCCACTAGCACGCTAAGAGTTACAGAGAATTGGAACGAGCAAATAGTAGTGATAGACGAAAGATGAAGAGAAGGATAAGGGATAGATCAATGCATCTGGAGACGTCGATTGACATTATATTTGAATAGTTGGAGATTATAGCTATCAGGGAAATAGGAAAAGGGGAGAGCGTTCCACAAGCAAGAAGTGCGCGACATGAAGTAGAAGAGACGGCTACATTTAACAGTTTGCACAGAGAAACAGAGAGAACAAGATGCCAGCCTAGTAGAACGCACAAATTCATGAAGTCTGGGAAGTAGATTAGTGGAAAGGAAATTTCTGTTTTAAAGAATTCGATGGTACTTTCGCCGGACTAAAAACATAATATTAAATGGTGATATTTCTTGAATATTATGTAAAGATCATTAAATTAGGATGAAAAATTCAGTCGGCATTGACGAAGTAGAATGAATGTTTAGCTGAACAAGGTAATATTTTTATGGGATGAACGTGTATGAACGAACGTGAACTGTTTTCTCTGATCAAGAAGCCATTTAGCTTCACCTAACCAATGGTTGGTCATTTCTCTGTGTGTTTGAAATATTACGCACTCAATTTTAATATTTATAGCATTTAAAGCTAAGCAAATATTTGCTAAGAAAGTGCACAATATGAAATATTGATAAAAAGTAGTTGACAGATAAATAAAAGGCAAATAACTTTATATTTGGACAGAGTTTAGATTTCGCTATATAAATTTCATTTCCAGATAAATCGTGAAATATAACGTCGTAAATGTAGTCAAAAACTTAAGTTCTTTGAAATGTTCATCATATATATATATATATATATATATATATATATATATATATATATATATATATATATATATATTGTCTCTCAAAATGTGTAGACATACTTTTAGAGTGTATAGCTGAAGGGAACATTCTTTCTTCTCATATATACACGTTAGTATTACTAATGACATTCAGCCTTAACTCTCTACAGAGAAAGTTAATCTTTAAATTCTTCTGGAAGTACGGAAATGCAGATCAATGCTATATCGCAGAAAGTTCTATGCTGATCTACCCACCTAGACTATAATCTCACGAATTATATATAACTTTAAATAACATGGTACTGTACACGATCTGCACAAGAACGGTTTGGGAACACAAAGGATATCATTCACGCCCTGGTTTGGAATGCAAGATGAATATAATTTTTCACAGATGCGCAAAAAAAATTGATTGCTGTTTAAAATTCAATTGCGTCGCATTGTCAGCAATATCAGTATCATAGCGGAGATCAATTTTGAAACAGGCCATAACCAAATTTTCAAAGCATGCATTCTTAATAAATACTCACTTTATGCCTATTTTTCTACTTATATATTTTGAAAATTTCATTGAAAAAAAATAAATTGAAAACCAGTATATATTAATGGAAATTTTTACAAAAAAGGTTAGCAAAGTAAAATAAAAAACGTGACAGCCTGTTATTTTTTAAATTAGGCGATCCTTTGAAATCTGCTAATGGCGTCGTTTTAAATTCCTGTTTGATAGTACAATCATGGGGAAGCATAACCTCTGGATTATTCTTCAGTCAGAAAATTACGCTTGACAGAGGTTTCAAGATCTTTGGACTCGGGGTAAATCTGGGTTTACTACGTAATATATCTATTTAGTATAAGTTAGAATGATCCTTCACGTTTAAGAAAGATGTTAAGATTTCTGGATCCGTGGAAAATCATTTGGGTTTAGCATGGTAAATATATACTATGTAAAAAATTTTCAACTAATTTTGTCGAATTATTCAAATCGTATTATCTTTATAAAATTATAAAGTTGTTCGTAAGTTAGAAAATTTGTAACATTGAATTGTTAGCTCAGAAAACTAATATAACAAAATATTTGTCATTGATATAGATACATTTATTCTCTTGTTCCTCTTTTTAAATGTTAACTTTCACTCTATAAATTATGATTAAATTATATATTATATTTCTAGGATAAAAAATGTTTAATTATCTGTTACCTTGCATTCTAAAAAAAGTAGCAAGAAGCAAGTTTATAAAATTTATAAGAAGACAAGAATAAAAATGAATTAATAAGAAGCAACCTTATAAAGTTATCAAAAGGAAGACAGGAAGAAATAAGAAAATTAAGAAGAAGAAACGTTATAAAATGAAAATGAAAAGAGAACTAAAAAATCAAATTTATCAAATCAATAATGTGAAGCATACAAGAAAGAAAGCAAAGTTACGAAGTTTTAAATGTGAAAAACTTGTTGTAAGAAAATGTATGATGTCTGTTTAAAAAAAGGCCTTTCAAACAGATTACTAAATGTGAGTAAATTGTTTGTATATTTTTGTTGTTCCTGTAAAATCATGTGGAATAATATGTCTCCTTTTTGTTAGAAGAATACTTTTAAATCCGGTGAACCCTTTCCTTTGTTTAAATTCTATTATTGAAAGACGAGAAAAATCCAAAAGCATTTCCATTTTCCTATAAGATGATAATAATATTCTACTCTTACATTCATCCCCTCTCCTTAAATAATAAAAAAATGATTCTATTTGCTTCAATTATTTCTTTTAAAAATTACTAGATCTTCATTCATTTTTAAGACACCTTATATATTACGTGCTATAATATATATTATTATGAAATGACATATTTTTTTATGATTAGTTAATTATGCTAACGTAAAGATAAAACGAAAAGAGTGCATGTTACTTTGAGTCTATAATATTATTTTTATGAACACCCACTTATTTCTTGGACTGAATTGTTATACAGATTGAATGTTGACTTGAATGTTGACCGATTTATTTAATTGCTTTTTACGGTTTATAAACATTAAATGACTATGCAATTTGAGGACTATTCAATATGTTGCAAATTATTTGTAATAATATATTTGTAAATGTTTCATTAATTAGGAAATTAAGACCTAGCGGAACTAGGGGAGCATTGATCAGATATCGCCATATAATCATGAATTTATTGAAAACACTAAAAAATGAGAACATGATAAACGGTCAATTAAGAGTGTTCCTCACTTTTCGGATACACGTGCGTTCGCGCGTGCGCTCGCGCACACACAAACACACACACTTTTGAGACGACTGACAAAGTACTGAGATGAAGATTTTTATTCTTATAAGTGTTTGTTTTTCTGGGCACAGCGTGTAAAAACTTTTCAAATGTTATGAATATCCGAGCGTTTTCGAGTATTTATCATTATCAAGGACGAGTATTTATCATTATCAAGGACGAAATTATTTTTTTTATTTTTTAATATATGTGTTTGTATTTTTTGTTTGTTTTTTAAATATCCCCTTGAAAGTATAGAATTATTTTATTTTCAAACATTGTTGCCATGTTAATGTTATTAAATGCTGGCTTTTCCCTATTATTAATGCTTCCATTATTTTCGTTTTATATTTTGATGGAGTTTGTATACTTTAATTCGACTAGTGTGTTGCGGATAAAGCTTGGTAGTTATCCGTGTGTGATTAGTTGTGTTCTAATTGAGCTATGGTCGGATAGTCTCAATTCAGGCTACTCTAAACTTGTCAGTCGTCTTTACCGAAATCTGTATATAGACTAACAATATTAAGACTGGCTTAACTTCTGCCTAATAACCACGTTCCACAAATATATTGGTGCCATACAGTAATGTATTTCATTATATCAGTTAGTGCATCTACTTTCAAAAGCGCATAAATCGTGGTCACGAATATATTAAATCTATTTAATACATGATAATTTAATCAAATTAACGAACTTAAATTAAGCTAATGACTGTTCTCTTTAAGAAAATTGCTGTATTCACTTTGCAAATTTATTGGATAGGTTCCAGTTCTTTGATTGGCAAGACATTTTCATTTGGGTTCTGATATGTAAATAGGTAACATGACCAGCCATTTTGGATGTCTCCAAGAATTGATTCAATCAACTGACGATATAGATTGTTTTTTTTTTTCGTTTATTCTCTCTTCACGTTCATCCAACAAAAAAGAAAAGTTAAAGTGAATATCCGCACTTTCAAGCGTAATGTAATAAAAGTGATCTGAACTGTAGCAGTACTAACGAAAACAAATACGATATATATATATATATATATATATATATATATATATATATATATATATACATATATATATATATATATATACATATATATATATACATATATATATATACATATATATATATATACATATATATATATATATATACATACATATATATATATATATATATATATATATATATATATACATATATATATATATATACATATATATATACATATATATATATATATATATACATATATATATATACATATATATATATATATATACATGTATATATATATATATATACATGTATATATATATACATATATATATATATATACATATATATATATATATATACATATATATATATATACATATATATATATACATATATATATATATATATATATATACATATATATATATATACATATATATATATATATATACATATATATATATATACATATATATATATATATACATATATATATACATATACATATATATATACATATACATATATATACATATATATATATATATATATACATACATATATATATACACACACACACACACACACACATATATATATATATATATATATATATATATATATAATAAAAATCGTTGGTATATAACCCAACTGTATCCTAGTAATATAGAATAGAAAAAAATCATCCACAAACGAGAGCTCGATGCATTTATTAATGCAGAGATATATAATTAAGAAACAAATAAATTCAAAATTAACTCATATGGGGAGTAACCTTTTTCGGCCAACGGTCTGTCTTATCTAACACCGTTTGGAATCAGATCTTATCTATAAAGTTAGATGAGGCAGGAAGTAGAATTTAACACTGAAAGCGAACAATTCAACCCAAATCTAATTTGCCGAAATTTATACATTTCAATGTTTTATTCAGGGTCAGGAGAGGGTAAAAGTTATATGTCATAAAGGGAAGACGTTTTATTAAACTAAACTTGAATATTAACTTTATAACACCACTTTGCAGTTATATAAAACAGCTATTATTTTTAATATAAAATTAAATGAGGAATAAAATATGAATTCAAAAATAAATTTAATATACATATAAATAAAAGGATGTAAGGTATTAACGGAAAGAGAGTTATGGAGATATTCAAGTATGGAATAATATATGAATTATAATTAATATAGTATAAAATGTTTTTTTTAAATAGGAGAAATTTCAATATGGAGATGAGAAATAGATTCTGTTTTTTTGTTTTGTTTGTTTTTTTTTCTGTGGACATTTAAAACCTAAGAGGGGAGTGTTTTTGTGTAGCTAATTAAAGTTAAATTTATAATGGAAATATGGTAGCTAATTAAGATAAAACTATATTATGGAAATTTGAATTTGTTATATATCGACATTTTAAAACTAACCCGTTGCTCTGATTCATTAAATGGTTTTGATTATTGTATTTTATTAGTTTAATGTTTACTTCTAAACATAAATCACATCTATCACTCGGACTATTACGAGTACGTATAGAACATTTAATTTCCCAAAATATCCGTGGGGTCAAACCCTTTTCCCTGAATACCCATTTTTTAATTCTTTTTTTTTTTTTTAATATATGTTTGTTATTTTAGCTTAGGGTTAGAAAATGAGTTCTTATGTGTACAAAATATCTGTTACTATTCCCCTGCGGAAATTCCAAAGAAATCATTATTTTTTCCCAAATTTACTTTGGGGGAAATGGTTGCTTGATATATAACCCTGCTAGATTTGAATTTACCCTCTACTGGGCTATTCTTTTTAGGGATACAAATATAAGAGTGTTCGATACCAAGTTTTTTTGTTAGTCCGATAGATATTTTTAATGCATAAATTAATAATTTTAAACATGTGGCTGTTACACGAGTGACGGATCTTAATCTTCTCCTATTGAAGATCTTGCTTTTGGGTTATGTTTTGAAAGTGTTTATATATTAACCTTAGAAAATACACTTTGATATTAATATTTAACAGTTGGTAGAAGGTGGGTGCAACCATATACTTCTTCTTTTTCTGTGTCCAGATTTCACTTCGGTTATATGTATGTTACTTATAGGGATTAGATAAGATAATTCATTTTTAAAACAAACATTTGGCGAACATTTTCATCAAAATTGTTTTATTTTCATTAAAAAGGTTTACGGTGGTTGATAATTGAATAATCCTAGTGATACGGTGTTAGGAATCTGTTTCACAATGGCTTGGTGCTGTTAGTATTAATACTAATATATTTGGGGGTTTCATTTTATCTATATCACAGTTTAATTGTTTTTATTTTTGACATTAAGGGTGATGTTTAGATTACTAATTATTTTAAGTTTAGAGGAAATCTTAATCCTATACCCTAGTTATATAAGGTCCTAATGATTTTCTTTTGGGTCGGGGAGGTTAGTGGGCCATTACAATTAGGGAAGAAAAAGAGTCCATCATATATTTGGGATTTAATATCCTAGTAGTAGAATAGAAGATAACAGAGAGATTGACCTATACAGTTTGATTTGTTAGCTTTCACAGTTAAATTCTACTTCATGTCTCATCAAAATTTATAGACATGAACTTATTCCACCATCTGGGTTGATATAAATATATATATATATATATATATATATATATATATATATATATATATATATATATATATATATATATGTATGTATGTATGTGAGTGTGTGTGTGTGTGAAGGGAGAGAGATGGGGAGAGAGACGGAGAGAGGGATGGATATGGTGAAAAATATAGAGTAAAATGTATCCGAATAAGAATGAATTAATTAAAAGCAGTGACACATTTTTTTCTGTGAGAATTTTGACAAAAATATCTTTACTTATGGGTTTAATCATATGTACTAAAATAAAATATAGTAAACACCGTCTAGAGTTATTTATCCTGAAGACATTTTACTGACCTAACAGAACGTAAAAATTATTCTACATGCACACATGTATATAGGCACACATATGTATAAGAGTGCACATATAACTCAAATGTCACCCCCTCTCACTCTTTGCATATATATATATATATATATATATATATATATATATAGAGAGAGAGAGAGAGAGAGAGAGAGCCAGAGTGAGTAAATAATACTGAGAGACAAAAACACATATTCATGGAGGACTTTTTCATTTCTCTTGAATTTTGTGACTTTTACTTGTTACATTTCCTGACTGAAAAATTACGAAAATTAATGGATATATGTTAAATATGAAAACACAACAGGCCTGTTAGATTTAGCTAAATAGAGTTTTTTAGTGTGCTTTTAGGTTTACTGATGCAAGAAGCGTCAACTTCGATTGAACCAAACAATCCAAACAATCAATAAACATTAATCCAACTATCTGAACGGAATTACTTCAGAGACGGTAATCTGAGGACATACCAGAGCAAAATATATTGCCACCATACGCATATCATATTTCAGATCAGCAACTGGACGAATAATGATTTCTCTGAGCATTAAATCATCCGTTTGTTATCAGTTGTATATTCAGTCTTCGAAACATCTTTGCCAGGTTTGTTTACGCACGAGAATAGTGGACGGCAAAATATTGCATTTATAATATCCCTTACAAATGTGCTAAAGTTTATAGAAAATAGGCTGGAAGTCCCTTGAAATTCATGCTCGATAAATTTATGCAAGCCATATCCAAAATGGAATAGCAACTTTTATATCTTAAATAAGAAGGTTTCGTATTACTCGCTCAGGAGATAGTATCAAATATTAGATCGCGAACATTGCTGGAAGGTGTGAAACTTAAAGGAATTAGCAGACGTTAGCCTCAAGCATAAATATATCTCAAGCCTGTGTGAATCTCAACGGTGTTTGGATTTCCTAGCAATGAACTAATTAGAAAGCGCGTCTGCATCTAAAAATATGGTATCTTCTTTGTTACTGTGGTTTCTGAGAATAGAATTGCATGTGTCGTTACGAGTGGTCTGAATTAGTCAGTAAGTAGGCGGATATTTATTTCTTAATGTAGTGTACGACAACTGAAATCTAGAATGGTTTAAATGGAATGTTGAGCTTACAGAAAATTTAAAAAATTATAAGAATCGTTTTAGTTATCCAATGTATTCCTAAAATGAAAATTTGGATAACTGATTGAATCGCTTTAATCATATCTCCATTCTTTACATTGATTCGTGTACATCATTGAATAAAATTAAAATATACAAACATTTAATTACGATGCAAAAGCTAAAAAAAAATTACCTAATGTATCATATTTCTATTCCCATATTCTTTTGCAAATAACATATTGAAAGCATTATGATTTTCTTTTAAATTATAAATACTACAGAACTTCTAAATTTAACAATTAAAAAACATACTCTACAGCGATCGCACGAAAATAAAATTATTAAATATAACCTTTGTGCTTAGAATGCTATAGGTCACTCTTGCGAATGGTTACAGAGTTGATTAATATATTTTCTGTTTATATTACAATTAATCTTCTTACATTTGTCTCTCTTTTTGTTTGGAAATGTTTTAATGTTATAATATGTAGTAACATTCAATTGTTGATGAATCATGTGTGACCACGAGAACAATGTTAACAATGGATATTAGACTTCGTGTTCGCCCCTTTCCTAGGAACAAATGTTTTTTTGTTTGCAAACATTAAATCATACCTTCTCAAAACATCCTGAATATTAATGGGCCAGTAGTCGCTAGGTATTTGCCCAAACGTTAGTGGAAATATTAAGAAAAAAGAAATAATATGAATTTAGAAATACATTTGCTGATATTTATCAATCAATATCTTTAAAGTAGTTTGCAACAAAGAAAATATTTCACAAAGACCATTACGCGAATTCAACATTCATTGCTCGACTGTTTTTCATAATTCATTCCGTTTTAGTGAACGTTTTCTTGTTATTTTTACGCTTTTATTAATCATGCCGATTAAACAGCTTACTGTCTGCTTCGGTAGGTTTACTTTAAGTAATTTCCATATTTTTTTTCTTCTGAGTTTTACAGAAAGTTCTTTCTAGAATCTTGATTAGTAAAAGTAGTCAAACCTTTGAATGCATTACGGCATAAGAAAGTCATAAAAATTCCTCCCGTGGGAGGACATCTTAAAAAGTTACATTTAAATTTTTATTTTCCTTTTCTGACTTTTCCACTGGGATGACATGACTTTTCCATAAAATTGCATTAAAAGCAATGTTATAATTAATGCTAGTTTTATTAGGATTACTTTCAATAATAGTTACAATAGGCTTAGTTTTATTTACGATTCGTCAGTTTTTGTATTAGCAGTCCCATTTTTAAAGTCATCCACAAGGAAAATGTTCCTCGGCATAATGTTATACAGATCATGGCCAGAAGTAATGTAGGATGCAAAATCAACACATATTAATAGTATTATTTTATGAAGAAGAAGAGAACGACCAAATAGCATTTTTGTCGAGTGAATCAGCTTTCATATAACTGACCATTACTTCAGTAGTTTATAAAAAGATAAAATTATTATTATTATTATTATTATTATTATTATTATTATTATTAATAGTAGTAGTAGTATTAGTAATAGTAGTAGTAGTATTCCTTGTCATTTCTGTTGTATACACTCCTATTTCCGGGTAGCAACAAGAGATTTAATGCCAGAAATGGCCTCGGAAAATTCTCCACTGATCATTTCTGAAAAAATAATAAAATACTAAAATCACACATATTTTCATTAGAGCTCTTCGTAATGTGTATGCTGTACTTGTAAAAGCAGTGTTTTTTTTAATTCCCTAAAGACATGTGCTAACAGGAATCACTTCAATGTGTCTATCGGAAAATTTTCCTATCAGTTCGAAGGATTCAACTACAACTGGAATTATTCATTTCCTCATGTTCCACATTTTCAGACTTTACTTAAGGATCCTTGAATTTCGATACTTTTTGAACATGTTCAAAGATACATTCTAATCTTCAGGGACTGATATATCAATAAGAAAGAACATTTTCTTTTTGTGGTATTTGATCACGATGTCTGGGCTGTACGCGTGAGAACAATTTTTTTTTTCTTTAAGTCATGGACTACCAGGAATAACGTCAATGTGTCTATTGGAATCATTTCCGACCTCTCTTAGGGCTCTCACTACAAGAGGGATTTTTGATCTTCTTATGTGCCACATTTTGAGATTTTGATTTTGTATTTTGATGGCTTTTTGAAGATCTTCAAAGGTAGATTGCAGTCTCAAGGGAATGCCATATACATAAGGAGACATTTTTTTACGATCTATAATAACGATGTCAAGGCGATTCTTCTTCTTCTTCTTCTTCTCTTTTTTTCTTTGTCTTCTTCGTATTATTATTATTATTATTATTATTATTATATGAAACTTCCCTTTGGAACTTATGCAACCATGACATCACACTGATTCTAGCTCTTATCCATGTTTGTACTTACTAACATCCACCTTTCCTTTTATTTCATCGATTCAAACAAGTTAGTTTCTCGCTGTTTACATCAATCCATTTTGTCTCAGTTATGTTTTTTAAATGTCATATTCTTCAAGAACTATTTCCTCCATGTTTGTTCCATAAATATCAACTGTCTCTTTCTAATTGTACATTGTTTTCAATTTTCTTGAAACTTTCCCTTTGATCACATGATCCTTCTATGCAATTTTCATCGTTCTTATGTAAAGCACAGATCGATTGCCTCGTCACACCAGTAAGTAAATTATACAATAATCGCTTCTCATCAGATAACAGACATTACTTTGTAGTTCAGAGGTCCTTTCTTTGTGGCTTACGAAATCTTCATATTTTTCATACTTACTTTATATTTTAGAAAATTTTTATTTTTATTTGAACGCGCTTCCACATTTCAGTGTCACATTTTTCGTCACCTGTTAGAATACTTCCGAGCTTGCGAGTAGTTAAATCATGTATAATTTAATTTTTTTTCTGAAACGATTTGAAACATTCCAGTGTTATCTTTGTCATTTCATATTTAACTCCACATAATGTAAATATGATATTCTCTATTTTCTTAATTCTCATTACCTTCATATATTTGATTCGTATCGATCTATATTAAGATTGTTTCCTTTGCGCTCAACATGTATATGTTAATTTCAACGATTGATTGATTCGTTTTCTATGGCTTATTAACAAATTACTGGTTATCTAAAATCTTGTTAGAGTCTCTGCACTTATTTTGCAGAAAGTAATGATTTAGTTATACAATTCTTAATAATTGAATCAGAGATGGTGGAAGAAGAGGAGGGTTCATAAATTTCGAAAGGATCAGTGAATATAATTAAACTGACGGACATTGGAACTTGCTTTAAAAAAAACCGGGACATTATCCATTACCAACTCCCACACATACAAGGTTACAACACCTGGTATATCGAAGCGTTCAACTATCTAGATACTGACCAGCCTCGACGTTGCTTAACATCGGTGATCCTGTCGGAGTTAATTCCTACTTGATTTGCTAATTGTCCAAATTCTTCCTTGGGTACGCTCACCCAACACTATAAATACTTGGCGATTTTTTCCCTGGCCCTCTTTTTCAATGCTCATATATCAGCGGTCACTTCAATGATGTAATCACTTGTGTAGATTTTCGTTTTTCCCTCTGTGGGAAAACACCATGATCCGCGCGCACTCACACACATACACGTACAGACACACGCACAAACGTACGAACATACACACACTATTGTTTTTCTAACCTGTATCAGTTTGTATGTTACTACACATAATTGTTTGTGTATATATATATATATATATATATATATATATATCGGTCTTGGTTGTTTTCTTTTATATTTCTTTTGGGTGGGTTCATCTTGAGCCAGCCATATTTGTAGTGGGCCCTATTACAGGAGATGCACGTGTTCATCTCACAAACACACTGCCGAATAAAACGCTATGGAAAACAGAGTTCCAAAATCATGAGGACTTAATTGCATTTCTATGATATTTACTCTAAAAAATATTTTGCAGCTTCAATGTAATTCCTTTTGATTCCCTTTTTTTTAGTATTTTTGATACAATCCTAGGGTTTGATCAGTTTTGTTCTTCATTGTGTATTTCTAACTTATAGACTGTCGACGTCATCGCAAATTGTAGTCTTTTGCAGTGGCATCAGTTTTTAATGTCTTAGAGTCTAGGTTTCTGAGATATTTCACAATAGAAACCGCCTAGGTGTCTACAGTACGAGTCTGCTGTGTATTATATACTTCTATGTGTTATTTATAATACAATGTGAGTCTTCCCTTACGTTTGTCTTCGTCTATTTTTCATTGTTCTATCCGCTTCCAAAATAATTAGGTACATTTAACAATCCGTATATGTGAGATTTCTGAGGATTTCCTTACTGTTGACTTTGTTGTTATTTCTATTACTTTAAATTATATTTAACAGCACTGAAATTAATCTGTAGAATATTTTATTAATATCATTTATTTGACGTTTTTGATAATATTAATGCAGGTTACAAAATATATTACTTTTTACACAAGCTTTATGAAATCTATATATGCGGCGATATTTAAATTTCAGTGACCTTTTACTTAAATACGGTTCATAGATGTTATCGCATACATGAATATATAGATAATAAGTCCCCATTGAAATTTAAAAAAAAATGTTTTTTTTTTTTTATTTTGATCTCCGCTAGGTATTGTCCGCTTGCCTTTTATTTAATTTCTAATCTATGGCTAGGCGGAGAAGTGATGGATTCATATCTTTCCTCAGGGATATTTACACGTATTTGGCTATGTTTCGAACTCGGCTCACTTATTCCTAAATCCGATCTTGTTCCCATTACTACACCGTGCCTCCAATACTGGCACAGGCTGCTGACAAAATGAATGAAAATCTGTCTCGGAGGATGACAAGTTTGATTCAAAGCCTGCTTTGTCGAGTAGTCGACGAACAAAACTGTATCTTCCCGACACTGGACTGATGATTAAGGTAAACTGAATCCCAGTAGTATGCAGAAAAGAGTGCAGATAAACCCACCAAAGTCAACAGACATCCACTAGTAATTTTCTAATAGTTTTGAGTACGGCTAAACACATGAAGACATGGTTAATCAGAGGATTTCCTCCAAAAGGATTGAGAAGACATGTGGATATTTTTTTGGGTGGGGGGAATTATTTGAGGTCTTCAGGTTGTAAAATTGAGCAGTTCTTCTTAATTCTGTCGTCTCTCTTCTGATGTTTGTTGTCATATTATTTACCTGTAAATTGATTGCACGCAATCTTCTCATGAAATTTGCAAATGCTTTGCTTTATATTATTATTATTATTATTATCCCTTTTCCTTATCACTTTTCAATAGGCTCATTTTTATATTATGATATTTTAAAGTGAACAGAGTCATATAAATATATATTTTAATATTTCATCACAATCTCATCATAACCAGACATTACAATTTTTACAATCTATAGCATTTATTCTCCACCGCATATTAAGTTCTTTAGTTACAATATTCATATAATATTTCTTACCTTTTTCGTGATTCTTTAATGACATTTTCGATATGACATTACTACGAATATTGTGTGATTCGGTTACTCTATCTAAATCAATATATGGATATTAAACATTAATATTTTCCGTCTTCAACTGTATTGTTATAAGACCTAACTGCCACTCTATTCACTTGCTTTAGCGTCAAACGTTGTACATGCTTGCGCGATTATGTATGGAAAAATACATTATCGCCCGATGTATCTTATGAGGCAGTCATTTTCTTGCAGTAGGTCGTCATTTCTTTCCACGGTAGATTCATACCTTTTTATGCGTACGTGAATCTTACGAATACGACTTGAATTCGAACTCGGCTCTCTGAGTTCTCACCTCAAGCCGATATCCATTAAACTACAAAGCAATCCCGCCAATTGCTTTTAAATCCGTGATGAAGGTGTAGCAAGGAAATCATTTCAGAATAATAATTATCATGAAAATTAATATAGAAAAAATACAGGGAACCTAATTAACGACATTAGAAAAGTGACCGAAACCATGAAGCTACATCAGGACCCATAAGGTTAAAATGTTTCTTGAATATCTCGATACATATCAAATTACCAAACCAGAAATGACACCAATATTAGATTCACCGACGAATGGCAAATTAATAAATTTCAAAATATCTTCTGGTAAGAAAAATTTGTCCAGCATGACACATATGACACATGTGTAACATGATATTTTAAGAGCAAATAAAATCGTATATTCAGGAAGTGAAGTGGGCTAGAAACAGAATTATATTCAGGTATTTACATTCTTCCCCAGCTGTGAAACAATACAAAAATTCTACATCCCAACCAACATGAAAAGTGAAATTATGGTTAGGTTCTATTTATGATAATTCTCAACTGGATTTCGACATGCTGGAGATACTTCTGGGTGCCTGGAAAAATTATATTGAGGATTCCAGATTTGAACTATGTATATTATACTATGTCACTAACAAGGACATATTCCTTTCAAACAGGATATGTCATGAGATTTTCCCAGTATGAAGTATTAGGCGGAGATAATTTCTATATGCAGTGAAGATATATTCTCAAAGGAAAACGGTGTCCAATTGCTCGATTTAAGTCGGGGAATCTGACTGACGGACTGCTCACTTTCATCACATTATGAGTTGATGCCAGTAAGCGGCCGTCATATGAGCCATTCGCTATCATCTCAAGCAAAAAGAGATAATCGCCCTTTGTATCCCTAATTTATGTAATTATTATTTTAAATTACTTTGGTGTATTTACTTTGATATATATTGTAGATCAGTTTTCGTTCCCAACGGTTTTATTTGTCACCAGTCTTGTTCTTCGGAATTGATAATGTAAATTCCTTTTAAAATTTTTCCAAGTTATTTGTGGTTATATTTTAATCTACAGAAGTTTTGAATTGTTCGCTTTTTCCTTCTATATATATATATATATATATATATATATATATATATATATATATATATATATATATATATATATATATATATATATATATTCCTCTATTACATTTGTATCTATGCCTTAATACCCTGGATAGCTGTTTATGTTTATTTCAACTACTTTCAGACAAGAAGTATTAGGTTGGTGCAAAATAATAACGTAATAATGTCGTTTTTGACGTTAAAAAACACGTCAACAAACGACATTATTGCGTCATTATTTGTGCACAAACCTAATAAATGATATACAGCGGCTCGTGAATTCGATATTTTCAGTCTATTTTCATTTGCAAATTTTCTTGATGGTTAAGAAAGACGGTTTCATTTCCGCTTCCATTTCTTCATTGTTCAGTTTAATTGTGTTTATGTCCAAAATATTTTGTATAGCTATTTGAATGGTCAAGCATATTTCGCGAGAAAGAAACAAAAGAGTGCTAAACTGCTATGTAAGAACTATCTTCTTATGTGGCCGTAAATGCTAAGTATTTGTTATTAGATTTTGATGAACAAACATGATACATGAGATGTAGTTCTATAACAATGATACCGTGGATATTTATAGAATGCATTTGTGAAGGGTAAAGAACTTTATCGAGAACGGGAAAAATAGGACAGGTCAATTTATTATAAGGATATGCATAATGTATCATTCACAGTACGTTTTGAAGAGGTAAACAAATATCGTGGATAACGTGGTTTTGTAGACAGATGAGACAACAGGAACTGAGAGGTTCTTCGTCTTCTTCTTCTTCTTCTTCATCTACTATTATTACTACTACTACTACTTCTACTTCGACTACTATTACTACTTCGTCGTCTTCTTCTTCTTCTTCTTGGTTTGGTTTAAAATAAGTCTACCCTTTTGGCTTATATATTGCCGATTTCATTATATGGTTCACTGCGAGTAAAGAACTCATAGAATTCACTAATCTCTGTAGTACCTACTGCATTACAAGGCACTTTCAAAAATTCATGCTAGAGTAATTTTGAAATAGTAGCTATTCGAACCAAAACGCCTCGGTGAAGATCAAATATCATTTCCAAGCTAAGTAGAATGGGAAAACCAAATACAGACTATGAACAACTTACATGAGTATAGGAATGCAATTTTATACTAATGTTTGCCAAATATTTCCGATATTGTGATTAGGAAAAGGTAATGATGAAAAAATTAGTACTCGTAAATCTAGTACGTACATAATGTTTTTAGTTTTAGAGTTGTTTTTTTTTTCTTTCTAAACCACCTTAATGAGCAAAAACAAAATAGAAAAGAACTGAAAACATTATTTAAATCACACCTCGAATTGTTATAAGTTCTAAATATGTTGATATCTAAGTTCTTTTCAAGTCCTTTGATCTTCAGAATTAACCCACAGATATATCACTACTTTACATACTTAGGTGCTAAAGAATCTAATAAAGATTGCAGTAATAGCTAATGTTGACTCGTCTTACCATATTTAAATCCGATTTCCGACAGGAATGAGCTAGAGGCATCAGCAATTAAAACATCAATAAAGAAAAGAGAAAAAAAATGATTAACGATTCTTAAACGGAAACATCTCTAAACAGACAGTTGCATACTGGACATTTCAGTACTGGACAATTGCGTGCCAGACAATTTCGACCCTGGTATCTGCGTCCCTAGATAATGCGTCCTTGGATAATTGCGTATCTCTGATAAGTTTTTGAAGCAACTATTCATTTAAAGAGTGGTTTAATATAGAAATTTGCGAATCAATACATTTACTTAGTCTATACAAGCAGGAAGCTAGTTACCATAAAAAAGACAGAAAAAAAATCATTATTTAAAGAAAGAGAAAATTAAGCTAGTAGTTTTAGTTAATTCCAGGAGTGCGTACCGCAAACAGCAAAAATATTCTGAATTTTATGGATTATAGTTTTATTTGGTAGCCATATCTATGTTCCAGAAATCAAACACTGTTGGAAAGATATGTCAATCTGTCATTATTTAAAACAAAATAAACTTGTAATATTTTTCTTTTTATTTTGTTACGTATATTCCTTTTTTTATGTTTTCTATTTTTTTCCTGCATTTATGGAAATTAAGTTATATAGATATAGAAAGGTAAGGGATTTAACGCGGTTGTAGTGGAGTTGGGTACAGATAAACGCGACGGTTGAAAATGGGCACTGACAAAAATGTAACCTATCAAAACCTTTGCAAGGAAGAAGAATGACGAAAACCAAAAAAAATGCCATACAAAATTTTAGAGAGGAGATTAAAATATAGAATGGGAGTAGGAATTTAAAATTAATACTTTTATAAAAAGATGTTAATATTAATCCATTCAATAATACATATTTAACTATTTCGTAAATGTTACAGTAGAAAAGTTAAATATATATTAATATATTAGGTTGGTGCAAAAATAATTTCGTTTTCTAACATATGTTACTATGTGAGAAAACGAAATTATTTTTGCACCAACCTAATATTAATTTCATTTATATACAACCAATCCCATTATAGCAATATATTAATCAATTTTCAAATACTAAGTTTATAATTTAAATTATATCATACTTATGCTAATTATGAAAAATTCTGGAAAGGATTAAATTTAAATTCAATATATATATATATATATTAAATAGTATTATAAAAACAATTAAATATCGAAGAAAATTTCACATATAGAAAACATGTAACAGGGAGATAAACTTTAAATATAGAAGGAAATTCCACATCTCCAAAACAATTTCACACATAGAAAAATTTTAAATATAGGGAAAATATCACATCAGAAACAAATCCACATATAAAAATATAAAAGAAAGAGAAGAGAGCGAAGTTCCGTTGATACTATGTTAGTTCATATTTGTTCCTGTGGCGACACTTGGAATGTGGGGTTGAAATAATGTTACGTTAATTGTAATTCACCGATATGCTCTATAAAAAAAATATTAAACTATCGTTTGTGGATCAGTTTTAATATTTTATATTAATAGGATCTACTTGGATTATATAAACACGGATACTTTTAATGTTTTTTCTATCTAGTTTAATATTATGCACATAGCATGTAAACAGAAATGATTTTCTAAATTTTGAAAACCTACACGTGCCTTTAATTCATTTAAATGCCATTACCGAATCGCTTTGATATTATTGAATAGTGTCGATTATTTATTTGTTTACCAAATTCTGATATGCTGTAAAATCAGATTGCCTGATCTTAGTATCCAGTAATGAGATACTCTTCCAAACCTATGCAACATTAGTAAATAACTAACAGTAAATCTATAATGGCGGTCCTGAGTAAATTATTCCAAGGAGAAATATATCAGAGAAATTTGGTATATATGTGAAAACATTTTCTGCATGGTATCGAAGCTGAGCATTCGAAAATATATCTGCTAGCTTAGCGGTGCTTATCAATTATGTTCATTATTTTATTCCTTGTATATTGACTACTGGAGATATCTTCTATTCAATGTCTAGTTTTCTGCGACTACGTCTGGATCTATATCTCTGTAAACAGAGGGAACATCATTAAACCAAATTCATTTTTATATCCGCGGAACGTTTCATGACAATAGCGACATTTGTAGATGAGACATTATCTCGTTTAACGAAGCCAAGCCAGAATGACAGCACGAAAATCATGCAGGAGATTTGAGACTAGTAACCATTGACAGGAAGGGTAATCATTCTTAACCTAATTGTACCATCCCGACATATCTTTGTCTTTACAGAATCTTATCAGGATAGCGTTTAATATCATTACTTGAAAAATAACAGTGTTTCGCTATATTGATTTAAGTGTATTTTCATCACATATTATATATAACAAATACTCATGATTTACGATAAAAAAGCTGCAGAAAAGCCAATTCAAATACGTGTCAACTTAAGAAATTTTATCATTTTTTCGAATATAAGATTGAAGACATCGGCTTTTCAGAAATGTAGACCTATATTTTTTATTTTTTTATTTTTTTTAATTGGATATTTCATTTAATATGGCATAATTTCCGACTAAGAGCTTCTGTGAAAAAATTATTGACATTACAATCTGTTTATTTACATTTTAATTCAACAAACATATAGAAATAACAGTTTCATAGCTAGTTATCTGGATATAATTAAACATGACATTCTACCTTATATATTAGTCATTTATTCACATTAGTTCTATGAGGGAAATGTATGTCCCAACAAAAGGACATAATTTATCACAATAAGAAAACATTATATCGAGACTATTTCAACTGCGTTGTATTTTAATGGTGTTAAATATATTTAAAGTTTGACAGCAAATATCATTTACAATCTTCAATTTGTTTAGCAATATGTCCGGAAAATAGTTACTTAATTAGAAATGACGTTCTCAAGAGGAAATATTTTGACTCGGGAGTAGGAAGTGTTGAAATCCTATTTGCTCAACATAGATCTTGACCATAAGTGTATTCGGATTGAAAAATCTTGTAAAATATAATATGTCCCACTGTCATATTTCGAATAAATCATCTATGAACACAGTAATGATTTATTGCGTTTTTTCAGTTATTTTTTAGTATTTAATAAATTTCACTGGGAAAGAAACCGTTCGGAAACATTTGAATGAATCGCACCTGCAAAATAGTTACGGATTGTGCTACTTATAGTTGACTAAATACTGCAGACAAATAAGTAAATCATGAATCTATAAAATTTTAAACTGTTTACTGAGATTAAGCAGTATGAATTTAATCACTGCTTTGAAAAGGATATTAAGAAATCCAGTCTATATTCGAAGGGTAAAAACTATAATAATGATAGATATAATTTAAAAAACGCGTGCACTTATGTATATCAAACCATCATCCCCAACACATGTCATACTATGCCTATACTCTTTGTCTACGTTATTATATCGACTACTACCACCAAACTCACCATTTCTAACTACCCTGAAGATGACTTAAGAAATCGACGTTGGATAATATTTATTCCGTAATGAAATTTGGATGATTTCTAATGAAATTTCCTACTTACCTTAGAAAAGTTGATGAATAAAATAAATTGAAATAAATGTATGTCACATTTAATCATAATTATATACAAAAAAGTCCGAATAGAATTAAGCCATCCATATGTATACGTAGTTCCACTGAATAAGCTGTGATCTGGTCACGTGTTACATCTCTACAGTCTCTCTACATTTATTTTGCCGAGTGATAGCAATAACAGTAAGCAACATTACACACCAATCTTAACACCGTAAAAATATATATTAATTTCAGCAGTATAGAAAATGCGCTAGGTGGATTATGCCATAATAAAATATAGAAAAATGCTTTAAATTGAAATGATAATATAGATACTAAAGGAAAACAATGAATAAATAAATAAATAAATAAATAAATAAATAAATAAATAAATGATACATATTTATGTAGATAAATCTGTAAATAAGGACGAACTATTTTAAATAAAATAAATAAATGTCAAAACTGAAAATAATATACAAACATTATTATATATATAATTTTTTTTGAAAAAGTGTCTCACATATCTATCTATCTATCTATATATATATATATATATATATATATATATATATATATATATATATATATATATATATATGAGTGCCTGTTTTGTGTTTATGTGTGATTATGTGTGTGTATTTTGCACTGATTTGTTACTGTTTAGGAAGGTGTCAATATTTTGGTCTATTCTTGTATTATATTTCTCCCAATATTTGTTAATTTAATTGTATGTTTGTGGTGGATTTAATAATTTGGGTATATATATATATATATATATATATATTCAAACCTGTGTGTATCTCATACAGATATATACTCGTGTACACAATCGTGTGATATAAAATTTTGTTTTCGATTGTACATATGAATGGCATCAACCATCATTTTGTCTGATCAGATCTTCGTCACTGAACATAATCAAGCATGATCTTGAGAATTGGTGACTAGAAATTGGATCTGAGGGTGTTAAGGATGACGACTCTCATAAGCTGTAGCATGATCTCTGCAAGACGCTAACGGCATTAATAAATTTGAAATCATCTTTCATAATTCCTATTTGTGTCTTCCGAACTTTCAAGTCTCCATTTATAATATGTAATCAACTGTGAGAATTTGTCGATGTTAGTGTCTTTCTGATCCCATATAAATGTGGGGACTTGACTTTAAGTGACATGCTGTGAAAGCAAAGAACTTTAATTTCATACTATGCGTATCTGTCTGTGTGTAAGCTTAACATCTCAAGTATGGAAACAATTTGGCGCCAAATAACAGATTTGTACGAGCCAAATGGATAACACGCCTCCAGGAATCTAGTGTAGGTTGTAGGTTATGCTAACATATGTGATAATACATTGTAGCTAATTTGTTACAGAACTATTTCTATATCTCACGCACACACACACAGACACACACAAAAACATACACACACTCACACACACATAAGGTTCAATGAAAATGCTGTCGTCTAAATTAAGCAAAAATTAAAATAACACAGAATAAATATTTTAACTGAAATAATTACAAAAATAACTTGAAAGAGTAAAGAGTAATTTTATTCAATAAAATAGCAGCTTCCTTCAGTCACGACCTACAGACAATTACAAAATCTCCTGCATTGCTTCTGGAAGTATTCCTTAATTTAATGGGTGAATTCTTCCAAAATCCTTGTCGTCAAGTCATCTTTGATGTTACAATGATGTTTTTTCTTCTCTTGATCAAATGAGCCCCACACTTAATAATCAAAGTGGTTGCAGTGTGGGAGCTAGGTGCTCGGATATAAAGACATATGTGGTCGCAGAAATTGTGCCATGACTCTAATTTCCTGCTAGTATGGTACGGTGCAGAGTCCTGTTGCCAGATATAAAGTCTTCCAGCAGCCATCCCCTTAAACATGGCATCAGTAATTCCGCAAGGCACTTAATATAAGCAACCATGTTGAGTCTATGGTACTGCGTAAAGATAAATGGATTCCCAACGTCGTAATCTTTTGTGATCATTCCGAGCACTATAATTTTCTCATCTGAGAAAATTAAAGAACGTTCTGTTGCAGAGGATCCTTGGATTTCTTGAAAAGCTTAGTAGAGCGATCTACCTGCCTGTGTCCCTGGCTATGGACATGACTGACAAGTAGGCATTGTTGTCAAGTGTGGTCTGGATGTCACCAACAAATTTGGGAGTTCTTATTAGAGCGCTCAGAGTCAATTTTCCGAGTTAACGTACCTTCGAAATCAATATTAGACGCAACCTACTCTTTCTGCATCTTTGGCACTGCCCACCAAAACAAGATGAAATGTTCGCATTGGAGCCACTATTCTGTGCAAGAGACAAAATAAAAGAAAGACAGCACGAATTTAAAATATAGAATGGCGACAATTTGCCCATTGCTCCATATATATATATATATATATATATATATATATATATATATATGTGTGTGTGTGTTTGTGTGTACGTGCGTGCGCGCGTGTTTGTTTGTGTGTAATAATCCGCTGGCATATAGTCCAAGTGAATCCTATTAATACAATAAGAAAATATTACATATTAAAACTGATGCACACATAGAGCTCAATTTTTTAATTAAACAGAGAAACCTATTTAATACAATAGGAATTAAGATTAAATAAGGTGATGATCATCATCACCTTGTAAGTTGAAATAATAATTTACAACGATTTTAAAACCCACATAAAAATTAATAATTTAGTGACTTTTTGGTAATTCTTGTAAAATATTTTTTCAATTTGCAAGGTGATAATGATCATCACGTATGTTAATCTTAATTCTTATTGCACAATATATATATATATATATATATATATATATATATATATATAAGTTATGAAGAACTTGTTAATCCGTGTCGGTAATCCCAAGGAGGATGAAATCCTGAGAGCTGATTGTAAATCCAGAACATAAAGAGAAAATCCTAATAATAAGTGTGAGACTGGAAACTACCTACACAATAGACTCTTCCAGGCCGATATTAAGTAGGTGATATAACACTCTACAGAGAGTGAAAGAGAGTGACAGAGAGAGACAGAGAGTGAAAGTGAGATTCTCGTACGACTACCAGTGTTGGACACTAACTTATAGTAAGCTCTGCTTACACTATCTCTGTAACCTGTTGTTAATATATCTTTCTTACATCTAATCCGTGTTCCGTGTTTTACTTCTGTGCGCCCAACTTTGGCACACACATCAGTGGCGACGAGGATTCTAGAAACGCACTCACGGCGAAACCTAAATACCTTACTAATGCCACATCTGTGTCGACGAAGAATTCGAGAACCGGATTCACGTCGAAAAACCGCAATACCTTGCCAATCCCACAACAGTGGCGACAGAGACGATTCGAGATTTTCGTTCTCACCGTATCAATAGCGACAGTACTTGAAAAATACACAAACTCCACGCGTTCCCACAGCAGTGTCGAACGTGAAATTAAGCTGGTATTAATACATTAGCGATTTAAAATCTAAACACCCAGCGTCTACATATATTCCAATACCAAACGCCATTGACAAACTAGCGATTCAACATCTACGGAATATCAAAGTCTGTCCAATACGAAAACGATTCCTACACACCCACACACAAAGAGAAAAAAAAACAGTTGTTCGTAAAAAAAACTGACAACACAGGATCAAGTACTACCATTGTACTCAAGTTTTCGGAAAAAACTATCAAAATTTTTTTTTTATGTAACTGAGTTGAACTCGGGCATGAAATTATTCTCCCCTCAAATTCACCGAGGTGATTTTCTTCTTTTTGTACCTCTATAAGAAAAGACATAAGTGTGGCGAAAAATTATTCAATTACGTTAAGATTAACGGAACCACGGAAATAAAAGCTAAACACGCATAATTATTTTAGTTTAACTATTGTCTGTCCATATTTTTTTCTGTAAAAATAAAAAGGAACAAAAACCTATCCAAGATTTTTTTGTATACCTCGTCTTAGTACACGTGATTCAAAGCAAAAAAAAAGCACTGTCATTTTTAAATATGGAAGATTTGCAAAAAATAGTTGCTCAAATGTTAAAACTAAATTTGGATCAGCAAAAAAATTCAGAAGAAAAAAAACAAATATTTTTGAATTTACATAAACAGCAAATGGAATTACCCAATTATTACGCTACAGAATGCTAAACTACAACAGTAACAACTTAAAGAATTACTAGGAAATGCATTAAAAGGCTCAAACTATGAAAAAAGATACAATATTCTCCCAGAGTATAATCTACAATTCAATGGAAACTTTTTAATACGTACCAGAGGATGACAAAACGTTCCAGGCTTTTTACAGTCGCTACGAAGTTATATTCAACGTAGACTGTGAACAATGACACAGTAAAAAAAAGGTACGTCTTCTTTTGAGAAAACTGGGAACTTCAGAAGATAGTAGGTTCGTAGACTTCATACTATACAAGAAAACGACTGACTTGGATTTTTCAGAGACGATTAAGCTCCTATCGGAATTATTCGGGCCTAACACAACCTTGTTCCACAAACGCTGGAAATGCCTGAACACAGTCAAAGACAACCAGCAAGATTGTCTAACGTTTGCAGCATCGGTGAACAAGCTATGTAATGATTTTAAACTAGCCGAATTGACTGCCGATGATTTTAAGTGCTTAATTTTCGCACAAGGTCTAGTATCTGCAGAAGACGCCGAAGTCAGACGACGGGTACTGACTAAGCTTGAGAACGAACAAGGATTGACTCTCCAAAAACTGACAGAGGACTGTCAAAGAGTAATATCTGTAAAGCGTAATCAAACACTATCGAGGAATCAGGTGTGACTCAGATTAATAAAATCAGAAGTAAGTCTACCTCCTATTTCCCTCAAAAAGACAAAAGGCAAATCTCATGTCCTAAATTACGCTGTAGCCAACCACAAATAGGTTAAAGAAACCGCCGGACCATGTTACCATTGTGGTTAAATGGCATTGGATGAAATTCTGTCCAGTTAAGAACAAAAAAATATTTCAAAAATTGCAATAAAAGTGGGCATACGTTAACTTCCTGAAGGTACGCCAACAGAACGAAAAAATCCAAAAATAAAATCAGGCAAGATCAATCTGTCAATATTGTTGATAGGAATTTAAGAAAATATGTAACAGTGGATATTTTCAATAACTCCATTAAATTCCAGCTTGACACGGGTTCTGATATTTCAACCATTAACTGGCGTACTTGGCGAAAATTGTACAAGCCGACCTTATTAAAAACGGATAAAATAGCAAAATCCGTAACTGGCGAAAATATTAACATTTTAGGCGAGGTAATACTTACAGTAATACTAAATGGAGTTAACAAAAAGCTCAAAGCCTACGTATTAAAAAACATCAGACAACTTATTTGGAACTGATTGGATAGAAAAATTCAATCTTTGGGATTGCCCAATGAGTATATTTTGTCGCAAGATACATCGTACAACGTCCAATTTTGTAAATCTAAAAAAGGAACTCAAACAACAATTTCCCCAGGTTTTTTCTGGCGGCCTTGGGAAATGTACTAAAATGAAAGCTAAGTTCAAGGTGAAGTACAGTGCACAACTGGTATTCAAAAAGATACGGAATGTCCCTCTCGCTGCTCTAGAGCAAATCAATAAATAGTTGGATAAGTTAGATAGACTGGAACAAGCAGGTATTCTGTCAAAAACAGATTTCAGCGAGTGGGCAGCACCTAAGGACTACGTAAAAAAGAAGTCCAATCAAATACGAGTATGCGCAGATTTTTCCACACGGTTAAACGATGCCTTGTAAGATCACCACTATCCTCTGCCACGCCCTGAAAAAATTTTCAATAAACTCAAGGTTGGAAATTTCTTTTCTAAAATCGACCTCTCGGACGCATACCTACAGATAGATGTGGAAGAAGAAAGTTCCAAAATGCTTTGCATAAACACCCATAGAGTGTTGTACAAATACAATAGACTAGCTTTTGGAGTAAAGGTTGCGCCTGCAATTATCCAGCAGGTCATGGACGCCATGCTGGGCGATCTTGACTATGCAACAACCTATTTGGATGATATAGTAGTTACTAGTATAACTACAGCAGAGCAACGGAACCATGTAATAAACTTATTCGAAAAGATACAAAAATACGGATTTAAGGTTAAGGAGGAAAAGTGTGACTTTTTCTTACCAGAGATTAAATACTTAGGTCACATTATAAATAAAGACGGTCGTTGGCCGGATCCAGAAAGAACCAACGCGATCAGAAACATGCCAGCCCCAGATAACGTTCAAGCGTTACAAAGCTTCCTCGGCCTAGCTAACTTTTGACAAGGGTTTATTAAGAACATGCACAATTTGAGAGGGCCTATAAACGAACTTTTAAAAAAGGACAAACCATGGTCATGGACCCCG
>OZ010571.1:116230514-116235514 GCA_963932145.1 Acanthosepion lycidas
ATATGCATAGGTATATATATATATATATTATGGTCCGGTTCCATGTATCACAGTGATAGTCCAAAGTAGAACCAATAAAGAAGAACTCGAACACAGGTACGGAATAACACAGATATATTACAAAAAGGAATATATACAGAGAAGTAGAAGTGTTAGTATGAACAATCAGGTTTAGTAGAGAAAACAATCTAGTCTCGACCAGTATCACTATTCCAATGTGTTGCATTAATTTTCTGAACGCGACTCTGTTTCGTACGGCCTCTGACTCGACTCTTGTCTCGACTTGAACTAGTAACTTCCTGCCTACTCCTGAGGCGAAGTATATATTAAATATTGAATAGTCCGTTATTATTATTATTATTATTATTATTATTATTATTGGTAAGAGCCCATAACACCCCACGCCACTTCTGAATCTTTTGCGTAGTAGGGTATTTTTTTAATATCTTTTTTCTTTGTATCTATTTCCAAAGATTCATTGAATTTTATTTTTCTTTTCGATTTTCTTGGTTCTGGCATTGTTTTCGTTCTTTTTATATCGAATGTCTCGAAAATCGTGTCCAATACTCTTCTTGAGGTGGACCGTTAGCATCCTGTAACGGTCTCTTCCTTATTTGGTTTACGCGTCTTCTGTGTGAGAATTTTTTTCCTTGTACTATGTACATCATATTGCCAATTCTTTTCTCAATTATGCCTTGCTCCCAGTAAGAGGTATTATTTAATTTTTTTTTTCCTGAGAGGTATTTTCTTTTTGGTGTGTAGGACTGTATTACTTGTTTTGTTTTGCTTGGTAGTAATTTATAGAACGCTGATCTGATTTTTCCTTGTAAACATGACTTCCGCTGGTGTAATGTTGATGGTGTAGTATTATCTGGCGTTATTCTTTATACCTGTAGGAATTGCTATAATGCTTTCTCCGTAGACATCGTAAGCTTTTCGTAACGGTCTTTTGAGTGTATCCACGAATCTCTCATCTTGTCCATTTGATCTTGGGTGGTAAGGCGGGGATTTTATATTTTTTACTTGATAAATTTCGCAAAACTCTTGGAAGTCTGCTGACGAGAATTGCGTTACATTATCTTTTACTAAACAGTCCACTACACCAAACCGAGCGAATAGCTCGTGGAGGGAATTTATGGTCGTTTCTGTAGTAGGATTTCTGCAACCAATCACCTCCGCCCATTTACTGTAGCTATCAACTATGATTAAATAGTAGAACCCGTCAATTGGTCCTGCATATTCTGTGTGTATTCTTGACCATGGACGATCAATCTCTGGCTAAGGCTTATGTATGATTGGCGGTGTTTTGGCTAAATTACAACCCTTGCACATTTCCACCATCTGAGTAATATCCTGGTCCATATTCTTCAAATATACATAGCTTCACATTAGCGACTTCATTTTATTTTACCCGGGTGTCTCCTGTAGAATTCCTTTAGTATCCGCTTTTGTAATGTTTTGGGAATTGCAACCCTTTCGTTGTAAAGTAGCACATTATCGCATAGAGAAAAGATGTCCGAAATTTGCAAATTTTTTCTGCTATTTTTGCTTTTGTTTCAGTAATAAATTCGTCATTTTTGTCTTCATTTTTTATGTCTTGCAATGTGACTGGGAGGTTTCTGACTGTACAACATAGTACTGCTCTTATGCCTTGTTTATTTCTTAGGGCTGCGATTACCGTATCTTCCAATGGCTTTGTGTTTGTTGGCATAAGTCTCGAAAGGCTATTCGCATGCCCGATTCTTTTCGTTGGTAAATATTCCAATCTGAAATTGTAGTTCAGAAGAATCGTTCCCCATCTAAGTAGCCTATTTGCAGTGCAAACCGGTAGATCTTTTTTGAACGAAATTTTTTTATTAACGGTTTGTGATCCGCCTGCACAGTAGGAATGTCTACAATAGACGTACCTATGTAATCTTCTTACTACGAATATGATTGCTAGAGATTCCTTCTCTATTTGTGAATAATTTTTCTCCGCTGGTAATATGGATCGAGAAGCATGTGCGATAGGTTTTATTGTCCCATCTTGCATTTTATGTAATATACACGCTCTGACTCCGTAGGGGCTCGCGTCACTTGCTACAATAATTTTGAGTTTAGGATCATAGTGTGCCCAAAAATAAATCCGATGTCAATGTCTTGATTATTTTTTGAAATGTTTCCTGGCATTGCTCTGTCCACTGCCAAACTTTTTCATTCGTTAGAAGTTCGTTCAGTGATGGGCGAATTTTATGCATTTGAGATATGGATTCCTGGTAGTAACTCACTAATCCAAGAAAAATTGTAGTTCTGTTATATTGTTAGGAACTGACATCTTTTTTTTTATGGCTGTAGATATTTCAGTGTCTGGACGTCTACCTTCTTGATCTATTATATGGCCAAGGTATTTAATTTCCTACATGAAAAAAATTACACTTATTTTTTTTTATTAAGTTGGTGCAAAAATAATGAGATAATAATGTCGTTTTTGACGTATAACGTCAAAAAACGACATTATTACGTCATTATTTTTGCACCAACCTAACGTTTTGAATCCATAGCTTTGAATTGTCTTAAAAACTTCTTGTACATTTTGCCAGTGTTGTTCAACGCTTTCGCTATTAATACGTCATCCAGGTATGCAATTGTGTAGTCTAGTCCAGCAAGCATCGTATCCATTGTCTGTTGGAATATAGCCGGCGCGACCTTAGTTACAAATTGTTGTCTTTTGTATCTGTATAATCCCTTGTGTGTATTTATGCATAGAAGTTTAGAACTTTCTTCATCGACTGGAATTTGCAGGTACGCCTCACTTAAATCAATTTTTGAAAAATATTTTCCGCCATTTAATTTAGTGAATACTTCTTCTGGACTGGGTAGAGGATATTGTCTAGTTAATTCTTGATCAATTTTTTTCTATTGGCGCAAACGGTACGCTCCTTTTTTCTTGAAAACAGGTTGAACGTTTTCCTTTATTTCGATATTAACTGCCATTTTCTTACATCTTCCGAGACTTGCTGAAAATACTTCGAGGAAACTCGTTTTTAGTTTTCCTTTTAATTTGTCTACCTCGGTTGATAAGCTTTTTACTTTTTGGCAGTACTTAATAATAGGTACATCCCGCAATTCGAACTTTTGCATCCAGTCTGTTCCGAATAGTTTTTCGGTATTTCTTAAGACGAACATTTTTAGTTTTTTTGTGATTCCATTAAATGTTCCAGTTGTAATTACTTCACCCTTGAATTTTAACTTTCACCCCATAACTGATCTAGCAATTTTATCCGTTTTTAACATGACAGGTTTGTTCAGTTTTCTCCATGTTTGTATGTTTATGCTAGTTAAGTCTAAGCCAGAATTCAGCTGTAACCTAACTTTTCTGTTTTGCATTTCAACTTGTACATATTTTCTGATATTAGTCTCATCTGCTTGATCAGTCCTCGTAATTCTTATTCTGCTTTTGATTTCTTTTCTATACCAACAATGAGAACTTTTGTGGCCATTTTTTTTACATGATAGACAAGTTTTAAAACATTATGTAAATTCTTTAACCCAATGCCACAACGATAGGATGGACTGGGTGGGTTGAATTTTTTTTTTTTTTTTTGTCGATTATAATTGGAAAATTTTGTTTTACATGTTCTTGAGGCGGGAAAATCGGTTCCGTTTGTTTGTGAGGAGGGAAAATGTGTTTGCCTTCGCACTTTGCGTACGTATGCTATGCCAGCTTGTACTATGTCTTTTGAGTCTTTCTTCACACTGATGCATCTCTGGCAGTCCTCGGATAGTTTTTGAAGTGTCAGATTTTGTTCACTCTCCAATTTCGCAAGTATTCTGCGTCTCATTTCTGCGTCTTTGGTTGAAACCAGGCCATGGACGTAAATTAAGCATTTGAATTTTTCTGCGCTGAGTTGCGATAATTTGAAGTCGTCACAATATTTGTTAACAGTGGATGCGAAAGTTATGTAATCTACGCTGTACTTTTTCGTAAGGTTCAAGAATTTCCATCTTTTATGGAATAGTGAAATATTATGGGTGGAAAATTCCGTTAGCAGTTTTATGGATTCTTTGAACATTAACTCGTTTGATTTTCTGAGAAGGTTATAATCTACGAATCTGGTATATTCGCCCGTGCCTAATTTTCTTATTAATAGGCGTACTTTACGTACGTCTGACCAATCTTTGCAGTCAAAATCATAAAGATCTCCGTACGTTCGGAAGTAATTTGCAAAAGATTTATCTTTGTCGGGTGCGTACGTGAAATCTTCGATATTACTCCAAATAGCGTCTTGTGAGAGAATTGTTTCGTTCTCGTATTTTTGTCTCCTTATTTGTCATTGCACGTAACAATAATTCTTATAATTCCAAACGTTTCTGTTCGTACCTATCTTGCTGTTCAAATTCCCTAATCTTCCATGTTAACGTATTTTTTTTTCTTTTTTGTGTAACCTGATATTCTGTAGCCTGTTCACCCTCCCCCCAAAAAAAACAAACTTTCCTTTGTTGTCAGTGAAAATTTTATATAAAAAAAAAGTTTTTTTTTTTTTTAAATTTTATTTATTTTTTTTTTTAGAATTACTTTCGAATTACCCTTTTAGGGTTTCCTCGTCGGCTCTTGTTATGCGCGACGGATAGCAAAAAAAAGTCATGTCCTCTGCGTAGAGAGTTGGTTTCCTCGTCGACACTTGTTACGGTCCAGTTCCATGTACGACAGTGATACTCCAAGGTAGAACCAATAAAAAAGAACTCAAACACAGGCATGGAATAACACAGATATATTACAAACTGGAATATATACAGAGAAGTAGAAGTGTTAGTATGAACAATCAGGTTTAGTAGAGAAAACAATCTAGTCTCGACCAGTATCACTATTCCAATGTCTTGCATTAATTGTCTGAACGCGACTTTGTTTCGGACGGCCTCTGACTCGACTCTTGACTCGACTTGAACTACTAACTCCCTGCCTACTTCTGAGGCGCAGTATTTATTAAGTATGAAGTATTATTATGGGTAAGATCCCATAT
>OZ010571.1:116240514-116265514 GCA_963932145.1 Acanthosepion lycidas
CATTTTTTCAGAAGCGAGCCCGGAACCGGAACCCTCTTGATCGCAATCTTTTCCTCCTGCCACAATTAGCCAAATTTCTCTCCTGTATGTCTCCTACATTTGATATCTCTATTCAATCTTATTTTCAGTTGGGTATTAAGTTCAACTTTTATTTTCGAGACATATCTAGAGAGAGAGAGAGTGAACAGGATTATTAAGACATTTTTAAACAATGCTGTATGTTTGCTGTATCATTATTTGAAATATCGCCCTCGTTCGAACCAAAGAGTGGAGCCTTCCTACTACAAATTCGTTTACAGCGTTGTCAATCAAGCATTGTCGATTTAAGGTGCATTTTTATGTTTTTGAATTACAATTACTTTGTACATGTAGACGTATCCCTCATCACTTTCTGGTTATGCTCTCTAATACTCCATATTTCGCATTACACCTTAGATAATTTCTGTTTATAATGTTATCAAATGTTGACAGTTATTTTTAATGCCGATTCTTTAAACAACTGAAACAGTTTTTCTCTGGTTTTCTCAGTTTTCCACCTTTTCTGTTTGCAATAAATACGAGATCGTCTTCTCTGTATAGCCCATTATATGGTTTCTCTATTATTTCTTTCAGTTTCTGCAATATGAAACATCCGGCGATCTCGCAAGCCCTAAATCACATAAAACTGACCCATCTATATGTCAACGTTCGCACCTTTCTTTCAGATATCTGTATTTTAATATATTAGGTTGGTGCAAAAATAATGACGTAATAATATCGTTTTCTGACGTATTTTTAACGTCAAAAAACGACATTATTACGTCATTATTTTTGCACCAACCTAATAATATGGATTTGTTTAATGATCTGTACCTACTAATACGAGATGTTCATCTATTCCTTGAAAAACACTATGGCTTCATCTAACTTTTCATACCATATAGATGAGTAAATGTCCTTCATAGAGTATTTTAAGAAAGTTCTCTCTTAGATTTTATATATTGTAATATTTTACGGTTTCCCCATTACATCCCTTAACAGGTTTACGCATGTATCTATGCTAAGTACAGGTAGTATTTCCTAGATAATTAGTTTCTTAACATCTACCAGTTGTTTTTCCGACAGTATCAGTAGCATATACTCCGGCCTGTTACCTTGTGGCAAATTAGTGTTCAGAAAGAATCCATTGTTTCGTACATACTATTTTCTGCATGACATTTACGATTACTTTGTCTTTAGCGAATCTGGTTTGAATGATTTATCCCTTTTGCAAGGACATTATTTGACATATCAATTAATTTGATACATTCTATTTATGTATCCTAAAACATTTTTTCTTTATGCATTTCACAACTTAACTGACTTCACCATGCTGATCGTGACGTTTTAGCAACGGGATATCTTAGCAACCAAGTGTAGATATTTTCAAGTGCGTAAATTATAATATTCAGCGAAACGATGGTCATTACTTCGGTGTTTATATATAAACAATACGGCTGCCCGTCTTACCAGCACTAACAAACATCAGCTTTACTGCGTAACCTGAGGAGATATTCTTTCTCGTTTGGTAATGTTATATTTTTTTTGAAGATTAGTAGACCTGGAATTCATGCATATTAATGTGTTAAATCAAAACTAAAACTAAAATGCGCGAGTGTTCATAAAAAGTAGAATTTGTTATAAAGAAGCACAGTCGTAATTAGTAAACTACAACTATAATAAACTTGTCAATTAAAAATGCTCAATATCAGATCGAGACTATGAAAAGTAAACTAAAAAAAGTATAAAAAAATAAAACAGAGGAAATTCAAATTGCGTCATGTCCAAATTCTATGGTGTGTCCCACCTAATTTACGACTTAAATATGAAGAAATCGTAGTTTTACTTCATTTTTTTGAGGGCACGAGTATTTATCTTACATAAAAAAAATTATGTTTGTCACATTGAAATCCGTCAATCTCTATTTTCTAAGTTTACTAGAGTTGTCGATTCTATCAAGTGCCAAACTTTTACATAACCTAATATACGCCATTCTGCAACTGAATTATTTTTTTTTTTTTTTTTGTGAGAGAAAGTGGAAGTATTATTGCGCTGCAATGTTATTACGTCTTTCAGATATATTTTCATCTGCAATGGAAATAATCCTTCAGCAACATTTCAAGTTATAAATACTTCTTCAAACCCTAGACTGTGTGAAAACAAAATATATTTTCAAGTTAGTGTTTATTGTTTACTGTTTGTCATGTATTGTCGGTCGAACTTTTCGTAATTTTTTCTAATGGCTGTACTACCTGGAAATGGTATAAAAATAAATACCGTCTGTTTTGTTAAAAACTGCTTTTAAAATGTAATTTTAAGTTCAGATAGATTCCTTTTTCGGATTCCAACGAAAAAATATTGAATAATTTCTGTCTGCTCTTTACATTTGTGTGCGTGCGTCTGTGAGTGTGTATAGTAATATTTAGCCAATACAAGGACTAAGGGGCGCTAAACGTGAAGATTAATTTGTGATGTTGTATAAGTTTAAGAAAAGTCAAAACATAAAAGATAGCCTTCGGCATAAAGTAGTCGAGATTTTACTGATCAGGAAATATCCAACAGGGAATCGGTTTCACAATGTAACAGTATTAGGGAATAAACTGTCTAGGTGTAACTTATTTCTTACTAATGAAATAAGAAGATGATTATCCATGTGTAGGGGCTTTCACTGTCCGAATTCCGAAATCAGTGATACTGGAACGAAGAAATTTATCTCATCAGAACACTTCTTATGGAAATAGCGATAAAAGAGCAAGATGCATGCAACGTTTAATCTGTAATAAAAGGTATGTAGAGTGTAAAATATTATGTCATCCACAAGACCGTGTAGACAATTTCGAATTCACTCATTACAGGCGGAGTGGGGAGCCCCAGTCCAGATATGATATCAATACCCCATTATTGAACTGAACTTCCTCTTCCATATATACAGTATCGTAGAGGTGACCTACTTGCTGGAGTAGCTGAGTGTGTCAAATGTTTTTCGTAGTATTTTCACCAGTATTTATTTATTGATTCTAATTGTGACCTGGAAGGAGATAAGGCCCCCAATAAGACATCTAACCACCAGTTTATTCATTCATCCCTCCATTATATATATATATATATATATATATATATATATATATATATATATATAATTATTTATTTAAAAATATGATTCCAACACGCTACATAAGAGTTCTCATGTTTCAAAACAATAGCCGAAAACTTCAATATAATTATTTGAAATAAACTGAATTAAATTAAGCTCTGTTACATCTTCAAGCGAAAGTTTTTTGGAATAACTTATTTCTGAAATTTACGTGTTTTAATAGCAGATCCATTATTGAAATCAAAATTTCCATGGTGACGGCCAGCGCGATGTTTCGTATAGAAAGGGGGCATGGTGTTAATAATTTGTATCAGTAAAGAGTTACAATTCTAGGTGTCAAATCAGTGTAAGGTCGGGGTGTATAAATTTAAAACGGAAGATGATTTAGTCTAGTCTGGTTTACGTGTCTAGGGAGATTCTTTTTTTTCTAAAAGGGTTTTGTGTATATATAAAAAAAGAAAACTGATGTAATATTTGTTTTTTGACGACTTCATAAATGGTTGTCTTTTCTGTAGGGTATTTAAGCTATTCATTAGGAATAAGGATTTTAAAAACTATATATGCTAATTATTCAAAGCAAAGATTTGATGATGTCGGCAACAAACCGTTAACTCATGTCCATTGTTTAATAGATTTTTATTATTTAGAAACTTAATAATGTGTAGTTTCTCATGTTACCTCAGTTTTTTTTTTATTAAACATGAGAACTCTTATGTAGCGTGTTGGAATCATATTTTTAAATAAATAATTATATTTATGCTCTACTTTTGTATCGAGCACTATTTTTAAAAAAATAATAACAAAAATACTAAAGAACTTTGGATTATTTAGCTAACCAGTTCTTTTCTATTATATATATATATATATATATTCTATACCGTGCGTTTATCTAAAAATAAATACGCTAAAATTCAACTTCGTCCCTCATGTGTGCTGACGGCTTATTTGTAGAATCTCCGACTGACGCCAATTCACCCGGGTTCGATCCTAGCTAGAGGCAACCGGACGTCTAGCCACACTACAGCTCTTCAGTCTGTGGATGACATATATATATATATATATATATATATATATATATATATATATATATATATATATATATATATATATATATATATATTGTCCTATATTTCCGTATATATTTAGTAAAATATAAATTTTCAGTAGATATATATTAAGAGACATAGAAAGACAAAGAGATTACATAAATTTATTAATGTGTTATTTAATTAAATTGTCTTCCTAGTAAAAAAAAAATATACATCATAATCATGGCGTAACATAAATTAGAAGTAAGTGTCAATAAATTATATCCTCTATATATTCGATCATGTCCAAAACGGAGAAAATTATCCGATACCAAGAAAATTGCGTATTCCAGTTCAATATGTGAATTATAAATTCACGAATGCAAGCAATACCTTAGCATTACCTATCAACAGTTCCTGTCGACATGAGCCATTAGAAAGATTTACGCTGTGATGAAACTAGTGTACGAAAAATAAATGTAAATTGGATGGCCGTATATTTCATATATTACATTTAAATCAACCGGCAGACGACAATAGTTTATGTTTATCGCTTATTTTTATCAGATAGCTGTAGACATGAGCTTTTGCACATTCTTTCGAAAAGACGACGATAGTGGAGACACATTGAATAACTAAGTATCATCAGATTTTCGACAACCAATGAAAACATTCGATTTAAAAAAATTGTATTATAACTACTTAGAAAGTAGCTACAGTTTTTGATTCGCTGATATGGTAACGTAATTAACAAAACTGTTCTTTTAGCATAGTGGCTGAAAATAAATTTATAAATAGCTGGTAGATATTTGAAATTGGTTACTGCACTCACATATCTTGAATTATAAATATAAAACGTAATTATTATTTTTCATAACAGGAAGTGTTTTTGAACAGAGAGACGGAAAATGTGACACCGGAAAACGAAAGCGTGTTGGAATACCGGAGTATGACATCTAAAAAGCTATGTAAACCAATTAAGAAGCAGATACAGCTTGAAAGAAACAAAGAAACAACACCTTAACTCTTATGTAATATCAATCCTTCGATATATCAGTATATGATGTCCATTATCTCCAAGGATAAAGACGAAAATTCAAGCAAAGGAAATGTAGTTCTACAGAAGGAAGCTGAAGATTTGAGTAACGTCGATTTTCTAGAGAAGATATAAATAAAAAGACACATATACTCAGAATCAGAAAGAGATTATGTCACTCACAGGTCATTTTGAATGAAGGGGGTTGATGAAAGTAGCGAATAAACCTGCCTAACTTGTGTAAATGGTCGACCGAAAAGAAATTACAAAGGATTGCAAAGAGAGAAAAATGCTGAGTTAGAACTACTATAAACTGGACGTTGTAAAGGGACATAATCCACCTGAAGTGATAAAGAACATAGAAGAAAATTAATTATATGTCTGATAAAGCTGCAGAACGTCAGTATAGTACAGCTTTACAGCCTCCTCAAAATATCTGTTGGTAATGTGATTCCATTGCAAATGTTTTTGTTTTTTTTTTGTTTTTTTCTACGTTGTGGAATTGTTAGCCCAATGCTCAACCGATTTTTAATTCAGAGATGTCCTTCTCCTAGACTGTTTACAAACGAAAGCAAGGGAGGACAAATCCACCTGCTATCATGACCTGGTCGAAAGTAGAGATAGATTCATTTTTATATTTCTAAATGTCCATAAAACTAATCATGACAGCGATGGAAATAATTAATGACTTTTCTTTAAAAATAGGTTGAAGAAAGATTAAAATATAATAAACGCTATACAATCAAAATGAAGATATTTAGTGAGCAAAGATTAACGCTTCCTCTACTTATCAGTAATAAATGCAATTCAGAAAACTATGTATATATCATATTTTTCAAGACTGCAACTGGTTAAATTGTCGTGTAAAAACTGCAAATAAACTAAAATATATAAAAAGAAATTTGAGAATATTTTAATAAGTTAACATTTATTGCTCATAACGAAAATCAAATCATCCTTTAAATAATATTTTAGAAATATTTAAATAATGATACAAATGCTGTTAAAACAGATTAATCAAATAGCCTTATGTGTCTCGCTGAATGTAATCTTGAAGAGATCACTCGTTAAAGTTCAAAAATTGTTAACTTAATTCACTTGATATGCAATCTATCTCGTAATAGAAAATTGTCTTAAATTAAAGAAAATTATAAATTTAGTTAGATTAGCGAAACAAATTAGATATTTAGTAAATTAAATTTGAATCTCTTGAAGATTGATGATTCTAGTAAAAGAAAAATGACACCAATATAACTGCAAGTACTTTTTAACAGATATATACATTTTAATGTACATGTTTTAATATTCTGTTTCATTGAAAGAACAGTTAAACACTTGTATCTTCCCTTGTTTGTTTGTTTGTTTGTTTGTTTCCTTCTTTCTTTCATTCTATATTTTTCTTTCTTCATTTCGTTTATTTAATTTATCACTGAAAACAAGTTGCGTATGTATTTTGTTTTTCTACTGAATCAAAACTGATTTTGCCATTGTTTATGACGTATTCCCAAGAGAAGTTAAACACTTCTATATTATTTTGCATGCTTTCTTTCTTTCGTTTCTTCACTGAAACCAAATAATAACTTTTCCCTTCCACCTACACGACCCAAATAGAGTAGTCTGTTATTTACGAACAACCGAAGAGAGAATCAAGCACAATTAGTATATGATGATAATTTTACTTATAGGTTTCCAATAATATTTAATTAGCTGAAATGTTGTCGTTATATTAGGGGACAAAATAACAATATATCTCTATTAACCTTTACATCTCGTGTCGTAAAAATACCAGAAAAACATCGGATAAAATAAAATGATATGAATTAATGAAAAATTATTGTGAATTTATTGCATCTGAAGTACATTCGGATAATTAACGTTTAATTTTTAAAAAATAGAACTTAAGAAATAATAGAAAAAACATTGAAATTGGAAAAATGTACTGCTTTCCTTAAGGCAGTAGGAGGTTGAAAAATCGGTTATCCCCAAAACATCACAATTAAGAAAAGTGCTGTCTGTTCGGTAAAATGGATTAGAAGCTGGAAAATATCAGTTCTCCAATCCTTGCGAAAGATCTAGTAAGATGGCGAAGTATAGGAATTACATTGCATATACTAACAGAAAACACGATATATGGAAAAGTTTTTGCAGCGACAGGTCGCAAGAACGTTCTGCTGAATGGTGAATGGTGAGTAGATATGGAATTTATTCAACATGCATATCAATGACAACTTCTATTTGAGATTTAGAGTTTTCTTTTTTATCGACAAGCTCCATACATGAGGTCTGTTTTATTAAATAATACACATTTCTGTTGATTATTTAAGGTTTTCTCATATGCGTCATGAACTTTGATTAGTGAGTAATAATTAACTATAATTACAAGTATATAATATTAATTTAATATCGAATATCTGGCATTCTTTTATCCGGTTGTTTTTCGTGCTGCTTGAACAATTATAACTTCCAGTCCTTGTTGTTTCCATGTACCTTAGTAAGCTAATAGTTGGTGTATTGTCAGACAATTCTACTTTTTACTGGGTATGTATAGACGGTCTCCAGTCTTTGGATGATGAATGTCATGGTGAATTGCTTCACTTTTATTGACACCGAGGCACTTAATATTAAATTCTTTTTTCTTTAAATCTTTGATTGCTACCCCATGGTCTGAGCTATTGGAAGTGGTTTTATTGTAGTGATATGCGTAACATTGTGGCATTAGGATATTTATCAAAAACCATATTTAATTCAAATGTCATCACTGAAACATTTTATTGTTTTTAGGAGACCTTCTACGTCACTGTCATTCAAAGTATACAACTTTAAGTCATCCATGTAAAATATATAGCATATTTTCATTCGAGATAACATGGAGCCATATTCTCTCTTGTTAATGACGCTAGTCAATGCAATTACCGATATACGAAATAGTGCGACAATGATTCAACTTGAAACATTATTCTCTTGTTGTTTACTTTACCAGACGTATAGACTTCATTTATATGATTGAGTTGAAGTTAAGTTTTTCATATCGACATACTATGTTTGATGAAATTGATGGCGACAGGTGATACCATGTATATATTTAAAGACTTTAAGATCAAGAAATGTGGTTCACTATCGAATGCCATAGAGTATTCTATCCAGGCCTACTGAGATTTTTCTTAGTATAGTAGCAATTTTACAAGCTCACCATATTAAATATTAATTGGTCTTTACACCCGTAAATGCCAAGTTGGCGCCCTTTTTTGTACAAGAGATATGTTTTTTTGCAACTAAGAAGGAATATAAAACTTTTTTTTTTTTTCAGAATAGATGTCAACAGTTTGCAAGTAATGGGAAAACATGTAATTGTTTTGTAGTCTTTTGGGGTATTTGTGTCACAATTCTTGAGTAGAAGGAAGGTAGTTTCTTTGGTCAAACATGTCGAAATTTTAGCAGGATTATTCAACATTTCTTGAAGATCTTTGGGTATTTAATTTTGTGATGTATTTAAACAATTGATCCAAAATCTAGAAATTAAATCCAATCCTGGAAATTTCCTTTTGTTTTTTTCTTTTGTTCTTTTGGTTTGGTTTCAGTGCACATTCAAAATCCTCTTCTGTGATTGTCGGCTATGCTTCTTCTGGTTGCTTTTCCATCCATCTGCATTTTGCGTAATCCAATCTGCTTCTTTGTTATCTTCCTTAGGGCGATCCCATATATTCCCCAGAACTGTATGACATTGTTTGGGTTGTGAGTCACTTCCAATTTTGTTTGCTTATTTTGCTGTAAAATGATTCTCATCAGCTTGAAAGATGTTCATTATAATGCGAGAAGTTTTGCTGTCTGAAAGGACATGACTACTAGAATTATTACTGTAACACTTTTATTTTTGTTCTCCCCTTCCCTTACCCAGTATATTAACATTTTCAGCCCTTTAAGGAAAAATTTGTTTCTAGGTCATCCTATCAGGTAGACATTAATTATTCATTCTTTCCTTTTTTTATTTCCGTCCCACTCTCTCTTTCTCTCCCTCATCTCTCTTTCTCTCCCTCATCTCTCTCTCTCTTTCTATGTCTCTCTATCTCTCTCTCTCATTCTTTCTTCCTAATTTTTTTTTAAAAAGTTTGTATGTTGAAATTTTGACTTTTTAAAAAGTTTCATTTTACCTTTCTTTTTCCTCACCCTTTTTAATTTGTCTGGTCAAATTTAGTTAATTTCTAAAAAACTTATATTTAAATGTATTCATGAAGTAAATTATAACCGAAATGGATTTTTAAGGATTTTGCTTACTTATCTTGCTATGTTACTTACATTCAGCTCTATTTCAATTATCCCTACCAATTACTAACTTTTATTATATATATATATATATATATATATATATATATATATATATATATATATATATATATATATATCAATAAGTTACACCATACTTAGATTAAAAAGCAATTCAGTTACGGAAAATTTTGCTGGAAGTGTGGGAAAAATAAGGATAAAAACAATGAAAATGAAAAAGAAATCATTGGTATGAAGTTAAAAATACATAAAATACAATTTTAAAAAAAGAGGAAAAATCTTACATGTTGAAACGCGAACACAGATTGGAATCGGCAAGAGGCTAAAATGTTCGACTTGTCAGCGCCAATGAGAATGTTAATAAACAATCTTCATAGGGTAGATCACCCTCTCCTTTCGGTACTACGCCTTAGTTAAAGTTCAGTAAGGGATTCATTAAAAAATACATAAACATGAAAAATACAATAAATTTTGCATTTGGGTTCATTTCCTTGTCGCATCATAATACGGATCACTAAAAAATAAGATTCTCACTGAAAAAATGTACGTCAGAAAGAGGGAAATGGCGAGTGTTGTTGTTATTACTACTACTACTACTACTACTACTACTACTACTACTACTACTATTATTGTTGTTGTTATTGTTGTTGTTGTTATTGTGGTTGTTGTTTTTTATATTTTTCTTGTTATCATTTCAATTATCATCATTATTGAATGCTGGGCTATTCTGAGTATATTTAAGTTGGAGATTCATTCATAATATGTCTCCTCAAGACACTATCATTTTCATCAGCATTTAATTTTCCCAAAAAAGCAATTCTCGGTATAGTATCGATTTCCCTGTCGCTTTGCATTTGACATTGTGATCCTTCACAGTAATCAAACCACGATATGCGTAACGGTCAGATTCATTATATTTAATTCCCTCAGTTTACTGACGAAAACAAAATGGTTATCCACCACATTTTTTTCGGTATTGTCGAGGAAAATCGAAATTCACTTTGCAAATCGGATCTATCTCGGATTGGACAGCCCGTTTGAATAAATAAAAAATGTAACATGTATCTTTCTTTCCTTGGCATTACTTTTTAAGTTAGATTTTGTTTAAGATGCGATTTGATTATATGAGCTATTATAGTTGTAATTATAATTATTATTATTACTCATATTATTATTATTGCCAAATTGATGTCTATGGATAAAAAGCGCAATTTCTTAAGAAATGAAATGATAAGAATAAAGTATTTGCTTAATAGAAAGTGACGGCGGAAAAGTTGAAAGATTGTTGGGGAAAATATTAAGTCATTAATCTAGGTTGACAGCACACTTCAGATTACGACTTGTTAAGAAGTTTCTATTTTTAACATCTGGTCACGCAGGATTTCACTGATATTCTAAACTTACCAATGGATGATATATCGAACAAGGAAATATTTCTTCTACTTTTATTTCGTCACCTAAAAGAATTTCGGACGGACACTTTTACTCATATTTCAATGTGTGCTTATCGGATATCTAATTGATTCTAAATCCCCGAAGCCGTGGAATTACCATTAAATAAAACTGAGGTTACACTCACAAAAAACACACACACACATACACACTCACACAGACGCACAGACACGCACAAACGCAAGCACGCGTGCGATAACACATACACAGATAAAAGGAAATGCTAACACAATTTTTACACATAAAACATATATACACACACATAAAAAAATCTTTGTACAGTGAACGTTTTTGGGATTGCCACTGAGAACAAATAAAATACAATTAAATAATTCATTACATGTGAACTGCTTAACATTTGTTGTCATGAATTATTAAACATTATATTCTCATTAGCCACAGTGACTGAGATAGGACACTCTCAAACTTAGACTACATCATTTTATAATGATCAATTTGGGTGGGAAAATAAACGATGCCTAATCACGTGACCACAATCAACCAATCAAACAGCATTTTAAACAAATAGCAATCTCAGCGAATTTTTTAGTGGAAATAAATGTTTTAATTCTTTAAATTCAGTTAGGTATGAAACATGTCATGAGAGGCGCACAGCTCACCATTTCAGTGTCAATTAGGTAATCAATGGACTAGAAAACTCATAAAATCACCCTTAATATATATTCTTTAAGGCACCAATTGCATCTTCTTCTGCTTTTCCATATATATATAATGCTGTTATATATATATATATATATATATATATATATATATATATATATATATATATATATATATATACGGCGTGTGTTTGTGTGAGAATATGCTCATATCCCTGGGCATGTTATCAATTGCTTCAACTTTAGCATATTCATTCTTAGATCAGATTTCTAATTCCTGCATTATCTATTTGCTAGGATGTATTCTCCATGATACTGGCCTGACCTGAAGACGCCTGCGTTCACCAAATATGGTAATGTATTGCTTTAAAATCATGAGTTAACTCAACCAATGCAATTGTAACTCGGTTGACAGAACAGTTCTGAATCTGTCGAAGGCGGAGTTAGAACGAAGTCACATGTTACTATGATTTGATATTTTAGAGTACTGACTAATATTTCTCACCTGAGATTATACGGTCTAACCCAGAAATTGTATTTAAATTGTATTTGTATTTATTGACAGTGAGAATAGCATAGCTGATATATATATATATATATATATATATATATATATATATATATATATATATATATATATATATATATATATATGTGTGTGTGTGTGTGTTTTAAACTCTGTCAGTTTGTGTAGAATTTTCGACATATCCGTTGATATTCTGAAATTACATTACAAAGTGTACTTGGATAAGAGTATTTCATTTTTATGAAAGGGAGCCACCGTTGTGTGGTGGGGAAAAAAAAACACTCACTACTGATTTTCTTTTCCTTTGATATGAATTTGATTTAGATTTGAAAAGGGGAATAACTCCTAGCAAATGTCATATAAGATTGAGACATGTCATAATGTGAGAATATTTTAACTGAAATTGATGCAGTCGTTAGAGGTGATATTTTATGACGTGGATCTGTGTGTTTATGTGTAACATGTCTTCCATTCTTTTCAGTTTGATGACGTCGAAATAACGACATTTATTCAATACGTATATTTTACTGCTTGCTTTTAGAACTTTGCATAAATTGATTTTTTTCAGTCTGTCCCACATTAATGCACAAGCTGCTTCTTTTATTGTTGGACGCAAAAAATCTATTTCTGACCACAAAGAAATGCGAATGGCAGCGACATAGAAACATGTGTATATATCAGTCTATAAAAGCATTCATCTTCGTTTGAGAACACGTCAGTTTTACAAATAAGTTCCAAATATATTGAACTGATTATATACAGTCAAAATTATAAATGTAAGCGTGACAAACGTTTTTGAAAGATCCAATTAAAAAGAAAAATCATGAAATATATGAATTATTTTAGAAAATTTGCCTTGTACAGGCAGATAACATTTTAGCGTCCACATCCATGCATGTATATTTGACATGATTAGGCCTATAACTACTGGATAAGTCGTAATATATGCCATAAAAGCAACATTACATAAGATAACATAACATGAAATTAAGATGACTAGCATAACATAACTAGATATCGCAATAGGATCCTGAGGCAAACGGTGTTTCGATAGTGTTTATACTTAGGTCATCAACAGTTCGGCTTGTTGTGTGCTGTTGCGTTAATAGACTACAGAATTTGTGCAATTTAGTTTTCATTTTAGATTTTAGATTAATATCTGCATTAGGAGGACAAAAATGTTCTCAAAAACTTTCATGTGACTGCCTGCTTTAGTTACAGTATGTAGTGTAGAGTAATTGTTAGGTGTGATGACCCACTTGAGTACAAACCGGTGGTAACGATACGTATTTTATAACAGCTTATATGTCGTCTCCAAGCTTTGAAAAACATTTTAAGTCTAGAAAACTCGACGTGAACTTCATTTTTTACGTAATACACACGCGCACGTATATATATATATATATATATATATATATATATATATATATATATATGGGGGGTGTTTGCGTGTGTCTGTGTGTATGTATATATATAAATATATATATATATATATATAAATATATATATATATATAAGTCGTCTCTAAGCTTTGAAAACATTTTTAAGTCTTGGAAACTCGACGTGAACTTCATTTTTTACGTAATACACACGCGCACGTATATATATATATATATATATATATATATATATATATATATGGGGGGTGTTTGCGTGTGTCTGTGTGTATGTATATATATATATATATATATATATATATATATATATATATATAAGTCGTCTCCAAGCTTTGAAAAACATTTTAAGTCTTGGAAACTCGACGTGAACTTCATTTTTTACGTAATACACACACGCACGTATATATATATATATATATATATATATATATATATATATATATATATATATATGGGGGTGTTTGCGTGTGTCTGCGTATATAAATAAATATATATATATATTATGACAGAAAATATGGCTATTAAAAGACAATATACTTTTATGTCGATTAGATCATAATTAAAGTTTTTACTAATATCCAAACTACTTTTGCCGATATTCAACCGGGGATAAAAGTCGATATGTTAGAATAATTGATTTAGCTTGATGAAAATCCCGAAGAGATACCCGTGGAAATAAAACATTAATTTTTTTTAACGTCTCATAGAAAGAGAAGTACCCATAATTTGGATTCTAAAATTATAACATAGAGTGATTAGAAGCGAAATATCTGCAGTTGATGCTATTATTACACCTTGAAATCCATCATCTAAAATTCATTATTAACAGAAAATTTTAATAAAAACTTAAATTTAGTTATATTGCCATGACGTCCAAACTTGAGTCCCACAGAACAATGCAGACGAGCCCAAACGCATACACATCGAGAACCACAATAGTATTTACAAACTGGTTTATGCATAAAAACACGAACATTAATTTTATACCTAAAAGTTACACCAAAAAAATCAAAGCCAAAAAAAATTGAATCAAACTCAAAATATAAATCTGCATTATTATTTCTAAATTTTGTTGAAGGAAATATTATATATATATTATAAATTAATTAATTTAATTTAAATTAGCATAACAAACACACACATATATATATATATACATATATATATATATATATATATATATATGTGTGTGTGTGTGTATATATATATATATATATATATATATATATATATATATATACTATTCCCGCATCGACAAACAAGGAGTATAATATACTTAATCACATAAAGTGCATACCCGAACGCTGGTTAACAATTCAATTTAGCTTACACTTTGCTTAATCAATTGAATTCAAACAACACAATAGTCAAGGTAATAGAAAATCATATTTTTATTTTCTGATGAAGTTTTAATAAAAGGCAACTCGCTTACAATTATAAATATTTCTTATTTCTTCTTTATCCTATACTACCATATATATATATATATATATATATATATATATATATATATATAGTCGTCCCCTGGTCGCAGCGCCAGCCGTGACGTTCTATCCTAGTCTACCACGGCACCAACTGTGACGTCCCTAAACAGCACCAATTGTGACGTCCTCGCCGCGGCGCCAGTTGTTCGCTCCTCGCTGCTCCGTTCGGGTGACGCTGCTCCAAATGTGACGTTCTAACCTTTTGGTGATTCGGGTGGGAATCTGGTTAGATTTGATATCAGCCTCGTCGTTCCCAACTCACTTCCAACGCCTGGTTACCGATGTAACTACTTTGATTCCCAGTCTGCCTACCCACGTTTGAATTGATCTTAGGCAGACGAGATCAAACAGTGGCCGTACTGCAAACCGAGTTCAACGGGGGTGATACCACACCAATATGCATAAAAGACAATAAAATGAAAACTCAAAATTTCAAAGTATCAAAGAAAAAGGTAACAAACTTTATGTCTAGTTGTTCGATACAGCTGCATCTATCTCCCGACCCGTTCTATGGATTGTGACACGTCGTTTTCCGCTAGGCAAGTTTTAACACTTCAAGTTGTCTGCTCTCTAAGAAATTGGTGTTTCGGTGGGTCTTTGGACGAAAGTCAAAAGAAAACTTATTTCGGTGATCTGGATCTGAGTCGTTCTTCAAAATAATTGTTCTTAGTTTGAAGAGGGGTCCGGAATGTGCATGAATCTTGGTCAGCTATCTGCGAGGCTTGCTTCAACTGAAGACTGACTCTGGGAACTGCTGGTACTCAACTCAACTCTGCTCGTTGTGGCTTCGTTTATATGGGCGCCGACCAAAACCGGGGTGAGTTTGTCGGCGCCGGGGGGTTCCTCGATAATTCTAAATACATATCCACCTCTCTGGTTAGGAATTTCCACCTTTTTCCATTTTTGGGAACATCTCCTCACTCTCACCTTATCATCGTACTTCAGAGGGGTGTGAACTGCCCTCCCCACATATTCGTAGCAAACTCTCTTACTCATCCTCCAGATGGGCTGCAACAGCCTCCCTCGTGCGTCACGTGATCACTACTCGACCAATGATGTCTCAGTCGGGCGTGGACGAATCCGCGGCTTTGTTTCAGGAAGAGAAAAAGAAATATCTTGCTTAACTAAAAAAAAATTATCTTTTCTTTCTTTTCCCTTTCTTCCTCTTAATCGTGTTATCATTTCTCTGGCCGCGAACGGGACAATATTACAACTGCGGTCATAACTCTTTTTCTACACGTGGTTTACGTCAGGTATTTTATCGCTAATTATCAGAATGTGTGGTCTTCCTAACACGGTCTCAAAAAGAAACATCTCCAAAGTTCCAGTCAGTCTGTCGCCTCGAAGAAAGAAAAAAAAACATTTCTAGGCTCCCATTCATTTTCCTTCGGTACATATTTCTGATAACATAATTTTATTATCGCAGGCCAAGGATGTTCCGTCGAAGGAAAATCGTAGGTGGTCCTTAATTTTTCATATCTGTCCAAAGTCCCTTTAGTTGCCTGTTTTTCGTCACTTATCGAAATAACATTTTCATTTGAATTTTATTTCTTCTTGGCCAGCCGGTCTGTAGTTGTTAATAAGATGTCTTCCCGTACCAATAGTTTGTTTTCATATCCTTAGATAACACAGCCGATGCCAAAACATATCTGATTCTTTCTTTCCTTCCCTTTCTTTTTACTCAGAATTTCCCTGTCATTGTAATGACACTATTTCGCCATTTGTTACTTATCAAAATATCCTTTTATCCATTGTCTCTTAGCCGTGTGTGTGTTCTTGCTTATCAACCACGATTCGGTCCTTAGCCTCTCCCTTTTCTCCTTTTATTCTTTTCCCTTTCTGCCTCGTTAAATGGTGCCACATATATATATATATATATATATATATATATATATATATATATATACACACACACACACACACACATATATATATATATATATATATATATACACACACAAACTTACACAGATTTAGCGATGAATAAACTTGTACATATATTATATATAATTTCCTTTAATTTTACGTATACGCAGTTTGACACTATCGATGAGAAAAAAGGACGCAATGACGCTATTCACTCTACCAGAAATTTTGAAACGGCATGCTGTACTACGTCAGTTTCGCGCTGGAAGTTCCATTACGGTCATTTCACAGTTTTGAGGTGTCAATCTGAGGACACTTCGGATGAATCGGAAAACCTTGCTTGCGACATATGGTGATTATGTAGGTATGGCAGAACGAAAATCTCACTCTGATTGTTCCGATAAGAAAGAACACCCGAATTCGTTATTGAGGCAGAGTAAAACTACGGCAATTGCCTTGAGGAGATAGTACTGCCCTGGGTCAAGCGGCTGACTACTGGAAGAATCAATGTCTGACAACAGGATTCCACACTATGCCAAACAAGCAGGAGAACAATGTCATGACTCTCATACAATTTCTCCGTCAACGTTAATACTTACAAGTTGTCAACTAAATACACAGCCTGCAATCTCATTTATTATTATTTGTGGGGCGCAGTAAACTAGAAACCAATAAATCTTCTTCTTACATCAAAGATGATCTTAAGGCAAGGATAATTGTAGTATTTATCATCTTATCTATCTATCTATATATATATATATATATATATATATATATATATATATATATATATATATATATATACCTATATATATACATATATATATATATACATACACACTAACATATATATGTATATATATATAAAATATATATATATATAATACACACACACACACATACATATATATATATATATATATATATATATATATAGATAGATAGATAGATATAGATATATTGAACAAAAAACATTAAAAAATTAAAATCTTCAGGCACACTTGGTTGAATACTAATATTGCTTCTTTTCTATTATTATTTCATTTAGATTCCTCGTCTAGGTTTTGCCAACATGGCCATCATCAGGAAAAAATAATTTTCTACTTGCTGGTAGCAGTGAACTACAGGAATAACTGTCTTGATATATATATATATATATGTACCTATATATATATGTACCTATATATATATATATATATATATATATATATATATATATATATGTACCTATATATATATTTACCTATATATATATATATATATATATATATATATATATATATGTACCTATATATATATATGTACCTATATATATATATATATATATATATATATATATATATATATATATGTACATATATATATATGTACCTATATATATATATATATATATATATATGTACCTATATATATATATATATATGTACCTATATATATATATATATATATATATATATATATATATATATATATATATATATATATGAACCTATGGGGGCCTTTGATTCTGCCCAAATTGCAGATCTGGTGGGCATATATGTTCTCGACACCTTGAGTAAAGTAGTAAACCTTAGCCAAGTCGGAATTTATAGAGATGACGGCCTAATCATTGTCCCAAATAGCAATGACCCCTTGACTTCTAGCTTACATAAGAAGATAATTAGGGCCTTCAAATACTTAGGCCTTAAAATTGAAATATCTTCCAACATGAAAATAGTCAACTTTTTGGATATTACACTAAATCTATCTAATGATGCCTTTAAACCCTTCCATAAAGTTGATCAAACACCCCTATATATCAACGTCCACTCTAACCACCCTAAACATGTGATAGACCACATCCCTAAAACTGTCAATACTAGAATAAATGAGCTAGCCAAAAAGTCTTTAATGATAATTATATACAATCAAGCCCTCAAAAATAGTGGTTTTAGACAGGAATTAAACTATAACGGAGAACTTGTAAATCAGAACAATAACAGATCTAAAAATAGAAAGAGGAAGGTAATATGGTTCAACCCACCATATTGCAATCTCTCTAATATTGATATAGGAAGTTTTTTTCTGAAATTAATTGATAAACATTTTCACAGTAAACATCCATTAAGTAAAATTTTCAATAGGAAGACTCTGAAAATTAGTTACTCATGCGTTAGAAATATGGAGAAAATCATATCTTCCCATAATTACAGAATACTTAGAAACTACCATTGTAATGTGACTCAATCAAGTAACCCTACCTGCAACTGTAGGAATAAAGATCATTGCCCAATCGGGGGTAAATGTAACTACAAAAATGTAATATACGAGGCAACTATCTTTCCCGAGGAAAATATAAACGAGAAAAAAGATATATAGATATATCCGCCGGTAATTGGAAGCAGCGTCTATACAACCATAGACACTCTTTTAGATATAGATGCCTTAGAAGTCAAACTTCCTTATCCAAACACTACTGGGATCTGGTGGATAATGGGTTAACACCACTTTTGAAATGGAGATACCTATCAAGAGCCAAAACACCTAATAACTTCCGCGATCGGTGTGATCTGTGCTTGGCGGAAAAAAAATTTATTATCAAAGATAAAAATCAAGATGAACTGTTGAATCTTCGTAATGAGATATTTTCTAAATGTAGACATAAGAAAAGATTTAAAACATAAACACCGTTTTGTAACTTTCTGTCACTTATGTCAGTTCCATCTTGGTTCAAAACATCGGGCTTGACATTTTAACGGAATGACTATTATGTTTATTTTGTTTATCTCTTTATAGATCATTGTGTATGTTTTTGTGATGCGCTATGTTTTTTTTTTTTTTTTTTTCTTTTTTACGCCCAAATTGTTGAAATTTTACTTATTTAGTTCTTAAATTCTAATTTATATGTATGTATTTGTACGCATTTGTATGTATGTGGGTATATGTGTATATAAATTGTTGAAATTTTACTTATTTAGTTCTTAAATTCTAATTTATATGTATGTATTTGTATGTATGTGGGTATATATATATATATATATATATATATATATATATATATATATATGTGTGTATGTGTGTGTATATGCATGTATGTGTATGTATGTATGTACTTGACTACGGGTATATGTAGGTATATATTTAGGGGTGTGTGTATTGGTATATATATATGTATGTATATGTATGGATATGTGTGTGTATGTGTATATATTCATGTATACGTATGTGGGTGTAGGTATATATAGAAGGATATATATGCAGGGATGTGTGTATATGTATATATATATATATATGTATGTGTATGTGTGTATATATTTAGGTGTAATTATTTGTTTATCATATGCGCGGTAATTATTAGAAAGCGCTTAGTATCAGAGATATTGAATCAGATATATGTATATGTTTGTGTGTGTATATATATGTATGTGTGTATGTATGTGTGAATATGTGGATATATGTGTATGTGTACATGGATATATGTATGTGTGTATGTAGGTACACGGCGATGTGTATGTATATACGTGTATAAGTTATTGTGTATGTGTGGTTTTGCATGCGTTTTGAACATAAAAATATAGGTCCTCGCCAGATTAGATAATCGTCATATTTATTGTTTATAATATTTGATTTGTAACCTGCAGTCGATATTATTTTTGTCAATTTTTCTCAATTACACAGCGTCCCTTGCAATTTTAATTTCACCCGCCCCATCTTTCTTCCCCACCACTTCTTTCCTTACCTCTCCCTCCTTCTTTAAGATTTGATCGCCCATGGTGTGTGTATGTCACCTCGAAGTGTATCCTTATTGTTTTAGACATCCGACAACAGTCATTTTCCCCCTTCCACTCAGACCTAGTTTTAAATAAAACTCTCTCTGTTAAACCCCTCTCTTATAAACTAACATTCGTCCCTCACTCTCATAATTACACTCTCTCTAAATTCTATTTTTATTTCCGGAGTAGGTTTTTTTCTGTTTTCTTTTTGAATTTGTAGGTCTGATGAATTGGATCGTATTTACGATTCCAATGGAATAAATTATGACCATGGAATATTAGTGTTTAAGCCTTTTTATTATATCCTTACTGTGTCCTGGACATTGAGTTCTACCTGGATTTTATCCTCTCGGAAATTTTTTATTCTAAAATATACATGTGTATATATACACCTGTGGATTTTGCATATATATGTATATTTACCAATAACATTATCTATATATATATATATATATATATATATATATATATATATATGATTATTATGAATACATGCAAAATTCAACATGATGAATACATGTTCGGAATATATTTTTGACTGTATATAATTACATCATTTCTTTTGAAACATATCTGTAAAACAAACGTGTTCTCAAACGAACATGAATGCTTTTATATATTAAGATTAACACATTTTTCTCTGTCGCTGTTATTCGCATATCTTTGTGATAGCAATAAGATTTTTTTTGTATCGAACATTAAAAGAAGCTGCTTGGACATGAATGTGGAACGGGCTGAAAAAATCAACTTAATGCAAAATTCAGAAAGCAAGTAGTTAAGAAACACGTATAGAAAAATCTCGTTAATTCTACGGCATCAAACTCGAAAGAATGCAAGACACGTTACACATAAACACACTCAGCTACGTCATAAAATATCGTCTCTAACTACTGTATCATTTCTGTTAAACCATTCTCACATTTCTTCAGGTATTAGTTTCACATGGCATTTGTCTACACTTCTGTATATTTGTTTGTGACCCTATACATACATATATATATATATATATATATATATATATATATATATATATATATATATATATATATATATATATATTAACTACTTTCAGTGACATCCATTGTCGTTTAAAGAGCGGTTACTAAGTGAAATTTTTTATCTGATCTGCGTTAGTCGGGAAGTCATGCTGTTCTGAAAAGGACATCGACGTATCCCAAACCCGATTTACTAGCCTGTAATTCAGTTTGTTTTGATAGCCGGAAAATAAATCTACAACACTTTGTGCTGACTCTTGGGAAAAGTTGTGTTTTCTGTTTGAAAACTTTCTCTACCGACGGTGGGGTATCGGTCTCCCTGTTATTTCCTTGGAAGTATAAATATGAATGCATTTCAGATAGTCTGTTTGCTTTGTTTCCTCAAAAATCAAAACGCACGAAGATGCACAGACCCAAGCTATCTCACGCGCACACACACATACACACAGAGAATTACACTCATTTTCTAATCTGTTCTATTGTGGATAAAATTGCCAAAAAATCATATACAATCACTCGTTTTCCTTTAATCTGTATCTAGATAGAATATTCAGGGATATTTAATAAAAAAAGTATTTATTAATTTTAACAAAAAAAAAAACGTTTTAATAGCCTATAGTAAATATTTCATGAAATAGCTGGAAACCCCTCGTAATAATGTAATAAATTTGTATGTAACGAGCATATATTAAAGTATTATATTTGAATAACTTTTCACTAAATCTTGATAAAAAAAAAGATATTTGAATTAATTCATATATAAACTGTAATATTTCTTATTTTTTTATATAGGTGTCATTGAGACAATTATTATATTTCACTGTATCATTCATTGTTTTTTTTTTTTACATTTAAATATCTACCATTCGGTTGTCGATTAAATATTGCTGACATGTCTGATCTGATGATGTGGTAATATATCCGGAAATTCTTGACAAAAAATCCAAGGACGAATCAATACAGTTATCGCTGCTTACCTGACATTTTGACTTCAATCATTTCGCTACCTGTGTTTCGTAGATTTCCTCTGATTATTAAGCAGATATTTTCAATGCGATTCTTTTATTTAGCTTTCCTTGGTACATCAACGTCATTAATCTCAGCTTCGTAAAGGTTTGGGAAGTCGGTTTCTTCTTTTCAATGTCCCGACTACATTTTGTAAAATAATCGACTGTGACAAGCATTGTTTAGTTTGGTGTGTTCAAACATCTGTTGCAGTCGTCTGCTTCAATCTGGTATAACAAAAGTTCTCTGGAAAACTTTATAGATATCTATAGTATCCGTAAGTTCTGTTGCAAGAGTTAATTTCATCGCATTGCTCGCCTATGAAAATCTCTTTTAGGTTCTAGGGATTTGCAAACAATTCTATGAAATATCCATTTCCACCTTCTGGCCTCCTCAATTCCCTTTTCTTATTGGACTTTCACCTCAATAATCTTTTCTCATTCTCTGTCACTTTCAGTAATCACATACGTCTTAATAGCAATATCGCCTTTCATGGGGGTAATTAGTGAAACAAGAGGTAAATTGTAACGACACCTACATACAATCAAACATCGCTACACATTCCTTGCACGTGTGTATTAGATGAGAAGCTTCAGCAGATTCATTTATTGATTTTTAAGAGCTGTAAATCTCTAATCTTGAAAGCACGATCTTCTAAATTCAATGCAAATGTTATAGCGCACTAACCTCTTTGTGAAGTCATTCAAAAGATATGTGCGAATGACTCATGTACCAGCCACTCTCATCATAACAACGTCTTCAAAACGACCGCCCTGAAGATCTCTTTTAGCTTGGGGTACAACCGATGTCTTTATGAGCAATATCTCACTTTTGTGCGGGGGGGGATCTTGAATTCCATCTCTGTTAACACAATATTTATGGCATAATGAGCTTCTAAGTTGTTTTCACGTCCCGACTACATTCTGTAAAATAATCGACTGTGACAAGCATTGTTTAGTTTGGTGTGTTCAAACATCTTTTGCAGTCGTCTGCTTCAATCTGGTATAATAAATGTTCTCTGGCAAACTTTATAGATATCTATAGTATCTGGATAATAAAATTACAATATTCTAGGAGATTTATAACTGCCTCTGACCGAAAAATATACAAGACTGTAGATTGCGCCTGTTATGCATACATGTCTTGAATTTCGTTTCCTATTAGATAATTATAACTCCTACCCTAGAAATTTTATTCTGTAAACTGGATGCATTTTCAGGTTCATAGTAATATATTTCCATGTGTGTTGTTCTGATATTTGCACTAATATTCGCACATACGCAGGAAATACATTCTCCCCTGCTATATTCAGTTTAATAATCTACGTTTACGCATCACTACATTATTTAAAATGAATTTATTTTACGCGGAAAATTTGTCGCCAATGTAAAATACGAACAGACATTACAATTCATCATTATTTATGCAGCTATCCTATTAATGCATGTATTGACTTTTTATTTTTTTTAAATCCGTTTTTTTTTCTATTGGATTAAATTAATTCTTACCCAGATCAGTTTATTGTCATGATGATGAAAAAAGTTAAATTCGATAGATTATTACAATATATGTATATACTTGGCAAATTACTAACTTATATCTGCGTCTCGCATATTTTTTCGTAAGAAAATGTTGATTGATTTTAAATAATTAATACAATTTGCGTAAAACAAATGATGATTTAAATATTGCTGAATAATCTTGCCAATGTGACTTCCATCCCCTGGCTTTCTCTTTCTATATTTTGCATAGGAGTCATTTCCTATTTCGAATTTAAATCAAAAGGGAAAAATTCAGTGGGTGTTTTTTGCCTTGATCAAAATGAAATATACACAAGGAGTAATTCCCTTATTCAAATTTTAATTTAATTGATATCAAAAGGGCAAAAAGTTAGTGTCATGTTGTGCCCTCCGGGGACACCTTTGATCAAAATGTAATATACTTATCCATGTAAGCTGGGTAATGTAATTTAAGAATGTATATAGTCATGGGGTTCTATCTCCAAAAGCGTAGGAGGAATTTGATAAGAAAAAGATAGAGAGAGGTTAAAAAATTATATATATATATATATATATATATATATATATATATATATATATAGAGAGAGAGAGAGATAGCTAGATACTATTAGTGGTAAATATACACATACATATGAAAAATATATAAAAAAATATACATAGATACACACGCATACATATATATATATATTTGAATAAAAAATTCCAAGAGGATAGAATCCAGGTAGAACTCAATATCTAGGACAGAGTATGGATATAATAAAAAGCGTTAAACACTAATATTCTATGGTCATAATTTATTCCATTGGAACCGTAAATACGATCCAATTCATCAGACCTACAAATTAAAAAAGAAAACAGGACAAACAACTCCGGAAATAAAAACAAATAGAATTTAGAGAGAGTGTAAGTATGAGAGTGTGGGACGA
>OZ010571.1:116275514-116323014 GCA_963932145.1 Acanthosepion lycidas
TTGGGATCAGGTTTAGGTATGATGGCAGAAAATATGCATTAATTAATTTCAGTGTGATTAAAGCTTACTTTGCTAAAATTTTTCTAAAAAATATTACAATTGCCTTCCATCCCAATTCATTGAAAATAGATAAATAGCTTTTTCACAATGTAAATAAAAAGAATTAACTTGAACCAATGAGAAATCGTAAACAATCGAATTTTAAAAAATGCAACTTCCGTTGTGATTATTAACTATCAAATGAGATTCATTGACACAAAGCACACAGTCTTGTTAAGTATAAAGTTTATATGCCCGCATACATAAACACACACGCAGAGATATACAGTCACAGACGCACACACATATATATGAATATATATATATATATATATATATATATATATATAGAAAGATAGCGTTACAGTGAGAGAGAGAGAGAGAGAATGATAGAATTTTATTTGAGATTGAACTTGAATTTATTTCTATGTGAATTCGTTTAAATGTTATATATCAGGATTTATCAAGAAAAACTAATCTATTAAATGTTTTCTATTTGAAATGTTATATTTTCTTAAATGTCTTGTCTTAAATGTAATTGTTGTCTGTAGCATTCACGTTAGTTTTACAAATGATTGTTAATCTTCCGGTAAATTTTGTACACAACTATCTATATTTCTTTTAGAACTTAAATCTTTTACCGATGACATTAATTAAAATAGACGAAATATATTTAAAACGTCATTTACCATCCGTTTTTTACATGCGATTAAAAAGCTTCCCTGAATTGAAGATTAATTTAATATATTACAGACCATTCCAATATATATATATATATATATATATATATATATATATATATATACACAAATGTATTGGCTCAGCAGATCATTATTCAAACCTTTACTGTTAAATATAACAGACATCAAATATCTATTATGTTTATGGGTACTTAAAAACACCCTTCATTTGCTTTAATTTCGGGAGAAAATAATAACAAAATGACAAATAATTAATAATAATTACAAACATGATGAGACAATGCTCAAAGTTATAACAGGCAGAAATGTTAAGTACATCAAAAATAATAAAGAAGTTAAGATCTTCATATAGTATTAAAGAAATAGCCTCCAGTCCCCACGTAACCTCTAATAACCCTACAACAACACAACTAAATTCTTTATAAAAAAAATGTAGTGTATCAATTTACATGCCCATTCGGAGATTCTATCTCTGATACTAATAATAAACCCATTACATATGTTGTTTTACTGTAATCACGCTCTCCCTTACTTTTCACCTTTCCGAAAATGTATCTAATATTAGAGAGATATTAGTTGATAACCCCAAAATACTCACAAACACTTACAGGAAAAATATCGTTCACATATTGAAGGTCATCTACGTTAGAATAAAACAACCCACACTCAACAAATTTACATTTCAATCTAGTCACAACACTTTACATTACATCTAGATATAACGATTATGTTGTTACTATTTCCTTCTCTCGCCTGGAAAGACGTCATAAAACAGCATCATGAATTTACGACCTGCGTCTACTCTTCCGCGACCGTTATCTTTGCATAGGAATGTTTCTATGTCAACATAACAGAATATAATCTTTTATGTTGAATATCTTTGTTTAAATATCCATATAAGCACTCTGAAGATGGCTCGTGTGAGGTAAAAGCTTAGATCAAGTATTCGCATATAAAACTATCAAAATATTGGAAAAAAATTTAGTCTTTATTTTCTTCCGAAATTAAAGTAAAATTATGGAGTTTAAAACAGCACATGTTCAACCATAGTAGACGTTCTTTGTCTCTTTTTTGAAACACAGATTAATTGGCTTAGATATATTTTATTATGACATCCACTGACCAAATATTTTACTCAATTTCAGTGATAACATTTTGAATGCTCAATCAAAGTTTTGAAATTCATAAAAAAATCTTTGTCTAATACTAGCCTAAAGCAAAATGTTATTTTTTATCGAAGATATTTTATCAACGATATCAATTTATGCAAATCAGAAGAATTCATTTTAATGGCAAATATCGGTGGAAGCGATAAAATTTCCGATGGCCTATCTCATAGTAATTATGATAATATGTTAACAAATGCCACGTGTATAGAACGAAATAACTTCTTTTCATAGTCGTTAACTCACAAAGAATATTAAGCAATTTACATCGTTCGATTTACTATTGTAGATCTTGCCAAAACTATTACTTGTTGATATATGAAATCGTTTTGTTATTTCCAACTAGACATGAGAAACCCTGCAATAGTTATTTTTTAGAATCTATTATTACCTAATAAGTAATAATTACACACACACATACATACACACACACACACACACACATATATATATATATATATATATATATATATATATATATATATATATATATATATATATATATATATATATATATATATATATATTGCTTCTATTTTAGTCTACCGACTGGTGTATCTACACACATTTTTATATTGTTCAGACTATTAACTTTGCAGCCACGTCTCTCATGATATTTTTCTTAAATACCACAACCCGTTCAAATTTTGCTGTTTTCCTATGTGATATGTTTGTGAAATATAATTTTAAATTTAATAAATGCGTAAGCTCTTTTCTAGTTCCACGTCTATGAAATACCGTGGAAATGTCGCCGTTCCATCGTTAAATATTTCAGCTGAACAACTTCGAAACTATTTCAATAAAGATCGTAATATCAATGTAGCTCATTACTTAAAAACGTAAAAGGGTAAAGAAAAAACAAATTAAAAACTGACATGATTTTCGTTGCATTTTCTTCATTCATTCTTTCTTTCATTCATTCTTTCATTTTTCTTTTTTCTATCTTTTTTATTATTTATGTTTTTTGTGCTTCCTATATGCAAACAGCGTCTCTTATATACGTTTATCTTCCAACTTTCTTCGCATTCAAATCGGAATTGTGGATTATTTCTCTGGCCTAATTACAAGGCGTAACACTCATCTTGACATAATAAATTACGAAAAGATCAAATTAAATGACAGTATTATACGAACAAACGTAGGTCTCATTTAGTGGTTTAAACATATAAATTCAGGCAAATCTATGCTATTATATCCATCCGCAATACCAAATTGATAAAAACGCATATATAATTAGTGGCGTGAATCAAAACGCTTTTAAACGTATTTTCACGTGTGTATATATACTTTTGGTGATCTACTGTTGCACATTCTGACGATTGTGCACGGAACATACACGGCAAATAATATAAAGCTAAATACCCATCAACCCAGTCATTTCACCCAGAAATGATTCCATGCAGGATGCATTAAAGGTGGAAAGCCAGAATCCAAAGATATCTTTAATTCTACAGAAATTCACAAGGACGCATAACAGCAGAGGCAATCAAAATCATAACCATATCAAATATCCCGGTCCAAGGACAAGCAGAAACATTCGCATGACAAAGCGGTCACACAAGAATCTCTACAAGAAGCCATAAGGTGGCTATTTTAGGAAAGTTACAAAAAAAAATGTAAGACAAGAGATACATGTATATATGTAAAGGAGATTAGATTACAAGTTAGGAATAATCCAAATGATAAACAGATTATTCTTATCTTATTTCAACCAGAGGTAAATATATGTCCCAAGGTTATGTAACATTTGGGGATTTTATAAATATTTTACAATGGAATTAAAAATTATGTTAAATATAAATTTAGATTACTGAGTTGTACTGATTTTAAGTTTAAAAAAAAATGTATTTAAAGAAAATGGTAATATCAGACAATTTCGTATGAGGAATCATTCAGAATTAATGGACCGAGTAGCTAGAACATTTGGCGATTGACATTAATAAAAACATTGTGTTAATAAAAACATTGTGTTAAAATAATTTTTCTGGAAAATAAGTGTTTCAAGTCAAGCAGCTGTTATCAAAATTACCTCGTATTGATAGAGTTTTCCTTCCAAATACTTTATTTGAAATAGTGCGGAAAGCAACCTCTTGATTATTTTCTCTCCGAGTTACATCAGATATTATTTTTAGCTCTTGCTAATATGGTTCTACAGAAGTATGTTGAGAATGCTATGGTGCGAAAATGAGATCAATGTTTTGAAATAAGGAAAAATAAATGGATGCATGTTTGTCATCAGAAAGAGACAGACTTTATAGGACACAAAATTAGAAATGATGGCTTGGGAAATTTGACACTCACAGGCCAATCTGAAGTCAGATGGCAGAGGAAAATGCATTACCTAACTAGCGAGCTTAAATAAATGTATGATTTTACAGAGATCGCAAAGAAGATAAAATTTATTAAGACATAAAAAGCTCTGGAAATTGTGCAGAGAGAAAATGGCCAACGTCCAGACGAAACACGGCACAAAGAAGTAGATTCTAAAAGTCCTCAAATGACGTGATTTCAGTTATTTAGTAAACTTCTATCTATGCGATTATTTAATGCCAGTGCACAACAGAAATTAGATCATTTTAATTGTTTTGAACAAAATCCAAGGTTTTATCCGGTAAAAAGATTTACAGGAATCTTTATAAAATTTAACCACCTTAATAAACGCTGACATTCGAATCAGCTCTATTTTTATTGATATGGATTTTCCGAAATTCTAAAAACAGTATATCGAAATATTCTTAAGGTATCTGACAATGTTTATAGATTATTTGATTCTACAAGCCGGAATAGGATTTATTTTTCAAACGCATGCTAATGATGCTCTATTGGATCGATGTCTGTTGACTCTCGATCCCTTTTTTAATACAGAATACTCATTTGTGTCTTACATGAAACAGTCTGCAAATATTTTTGAATTGCGAGATACTGTGTTGCGTGAGTTTGCAACATATTAGTAAATTGAGGTACATGTTAAACAAAGTACTCAGGTTTTCGGTGGCTTTTAAACGATCGTTTATTAGTACCAAATACCCAATATATACCAAAAATGCATCATAGTTTTAAAACAAATACAAAATGGTGACTGTAGCATTCAAATATAGCAGAATAAGGAAGACTAATCAGAAAAACGCAAAATTATATTATTTTCTATTGTCGGATTATTACATTCCTTGGTATTCAGACACTTCTTATATACATGCGTTGCAAATAGTGTTTATTTTAGATATTGATGCGCCTCTCTCAGCTTGAACATTTCTGACTATACCTCTTCCATATCACAAAGGGATTTTCGCTCACAGAATTGCGAAAACGTCATTCTATTCTCATTCACGTCATTTTCTGTATGTCCTAGCGTTAGTCGTGCAAGAAAACCCTCGTACCTCTCCAGTTAGCATGTCCGACCATGTCCTATTCAAAGTCACTTAAATAGCCTTTCTTACCAATGAAATTCAATTCATCAATTCTAAATAGCCTTGTGTAATTGTCAGTATCTATTAAATTGCTGTAGCGACATTGGCTGAGTGGATAATTCCAGAAGAGAACATTTACTGCCGTGTAAATAGTTAAGGCACTCTGTTTTTGTATGTATAGGGAATTTTATTTATGACAGTGAAATTGTTAAAATATAAGAATGTTTCTGATTATAAAACAATTATGAAGATAAGTAATTCCAAATTGTTTTAATCAAACATGGAATATTAATCAGATAAAAAGAATAATATATCATACTTTACATTACATTTACGCTCCAAATATATATAGATAATCATTTCTTCTTATCCCAATTTCGCGAAAACACATACGGACACAAAGCACAGACGCACACACAGAAGCACACACACACGCACACACACAAAGTAGTTTTTGGTCTGAAACGATGTTAATTTTTTCGGAAAAAAAAATATGCAATTTTGTTTGTCTGTTTAAAACTATTCATAATTCCTGTGGCATGAGAAAAAAAAATATATATATGTATGTGTGTGTGTGTATGTGTGTGTGCACTTACAGTCACATGTTTACATAAATCTTCGCCAAATACATTATTGATTCAGCAGTGCCTGACTTTATTCCTATCCATTGATATGGCATCCTCATCTGATTTTTAATGTAGAACATTGAGATTAAGAATCTAAACTTGATAATATGCGTTCAAGTCTTTGATTTAATTATCAGTATCAGTAGTACAATTAGAAAATGGTGAGTAAAAATCAATTAAAGGGACAGTGATGAGAAATAGTGCAGAGTTGCTTACGTTTAATATTGTAATACAGTTTGTGTAAATCTCCAGTCTTAATTATACCTTCAGTTCGACCGGCAGCACTAATTCCTCTCTTAATTACTATGCGAATGAGTTAGATTTTCGAAATATTTTTTTCATCAATATTACGTTACATAGAATAGACTACAGTTTTTTAGTCCATATTAAATAAATAATTAATTAATGTATTTAAGCGGTATGATATCAGAGTAATCTTTTAGCGAAAAGCAAGAAGGAAGTAATCCGATCGTGTTTCGATTCAATAGTAATATTTTACTTTGAGACGACTAAATTCTTCCAGTGATATAATAATCTAGAACCGGTGGGAGCACGTTTTGATTTGCGTTGGTTACAGAGGAATAATGGTAATGAACTAGAAATGGGAACTACGACGAAATTGTAGAGAAATTAGAAACAAAATTACATGTAAATAGACAGTTGGAATTTCCAGTATACCTAATGATGTATGAGGGCATGGAGAATTTGAGCCACACATGAGATAACGAAGGCAAGAGGGAGAGATGAGAACAGCGCTATAACGTTTTAAATTTATTTTTCAACAGAAATGTGATCAAGGGGGATGTCAAAAAGACAAACTTCTGTATAAAGTAACACAGCATATAGAAGAATATTTGAAATTTTATTTTATCTTTGTAAAAAATATACGTAATTGTTCAAAATTGAACATATTATTTCTTTAGCATTTTTATATACTTCCCTCTATCTATAAATTAAACAGATACCAAAGAATGCAGGTCGAAATATGTTCGACAAATCGCCTTGTAAGTTTTGCTTTTTAAGCTTTCAATTTTTTGGGTATAGATAGATTACGCCGACAGAAATGTTTGCGCTTGCCGCTTTCCGTAAGTTACAGACATTCATACGAATGGATTAGGCGAGATAGCAATGATGTTTACAATAGTGTTACTACTAATAATACTGCCACTATTACTACAACAACAACAACAACAACAACAATATCACGAAGAAGAAGAAGAATAAAAAGAAGAAATATGAGATTGAGAGAAACAAACGGTCTATATTGATTCGTACAAAAAAAAAATTCTTTACAATGCTTATTACTCGTTGTATATCACAGTGTCAATTAACATGTAAAAGAATTATAATTACCAACATACTATTTGATAGACAGAAAATGAAATTTAAGATAATTTCCATTAAGTCAATTCCTTTATTGCCGTTAAGTGAAAATGTTATTACAAATCTGGGAATGTTCATGATATGTTTCGTTTAATATTGTAATTTATGATATCGCAGCTACGAACTGACTTTTTGCATACCGCTTTTTATAGGAAGATCAGAATATACAACTTTGATAAATAGATTCCAATTTCATAATAGTTTCGCAGGTAATAAATATTAATAATTGAAGACCGGAAATAACATGAAATTTTCTGTGATGAGGAATTAATATTATTATATTCCTTTCAAATATAATCAAAACATTTACGCCTTTGAATCTTCCCATATGTATCAGTAGTGTAGAATCAGATTCCTACATATTTTTTAAATGTTAAATTTTGTGCAAGTTAAACACATAGAGGCTCCCAACCAAATATAACAACTGATGCAATTTGATTGGTTGTAAAATATTAATTAGGTGTCGTCAACTACATCCGAATGTACCGACCCAAATTTTGACCTCTAGTTGACGCCATAAAATGTAAACATGTTCACGAGCCTCACCACGTGACCAAGAGAACTAATAAAAACGAAACTTCGACGCGACTTGGTCAGTGGGCACTTAAAATATTGAACCAATTCACTTGACTTCATTGGAAATCAACTCAGCAAAGAGATGATCTAAATCTTCAACACAACAACAAAACTTGTCAACCATTTCCAGGCTTAGCGCTCACTCCCACAAAATATGCTATTCCACAACAAGAATCTCTGGTTTAAGAGCGATAACTCTATAACAATCAGTGAGTCAAGACAATAACCTTTTTTTTCTATTTAATACAAAAAAAACCCAATTTTTAATTTTCCTCTAAAAACAAATATAGCTAACTACACCTTCTCATTTTCACACATACAGTACAGTAACTCAAATTCTTTCACGAACACACACCAAAGAACTCTATTGCGTTTATCAACTTTTGCACTATATATTATGTATTTGTTGTGTGTATAAAAAATATTTATTGTTGGACAAATTCACAATTTATTCTACAAGATTATTTCTCTTGTTGTTTTCTTTGTTACATTTGATATTTTAAAAATTGTACAGGGTCATTTTTTTTATTTCTATTTATAACCAATACAAATTGGCTGATCCACTATAGTAGCCTCTCCTTTACCTACTCGATAGCCCTCTAATTGATGACAGGATTGAATAGAGGGTTTTTATTGTTCTTGTTTTCATGCTTAGATAACGTATAGTATCAGTTCCTTATTTTTTAAAAACGATTACGTTTCGTTCACTGAATCGTGTTCATAATTATTCGGCACAATACGCCGAATATAAAGAAAACACTGCTAACAGATAATCATGTACTTTAAACCAACTCTATAATTCACTCTGCAGTATTTTAGTCATTCAACTGTTTACCATCATTTTCAAAATCGTTGAAATGTGCCTAAATATTGAAATTGATTTTCGCATGACATAAGATAAATGTCAAATCGAAAATAAGATGACTTTCTCTATACTGCTGAAAGAAAAAGAATATTTATAAAAAAAATAGAAATTGAATCTAAAACGAGAGAAAAATACACTAAAACACATTCCAAGTTTAACTTCGTTGATCATTTGCATAAGCGTGGCTTTCTGGCGTGACATTTCCAGCCTTCATATAAAGAGTATTATATTAATACCTAGTTTCCTTCAGTTAAAAATAGATTTTAATGATATAGACCTTTAAAAATAAAAATATAGAAAGTGTCGACTTTAAATGTAACTCAAGAATAGTATTATAAACTTTGTGAAATGCTGACAGTTAATGAACTAAACCGAATTAAACATATACAGTTGAAATGTTAATACCATGATTTCCGTGATAACAAAAAAAACTTTACAACACTAACAATGAATTCAAATATAACTCAATTAATTCGTATATTTAATTTTCCCGTAACTTCCAAGTCCGCCAATATAGTATGTTAAACTATAGACATCCTTCATGATTATGGAAATGAAAAAAAAAGAATAGTGTTTACATTATTACTAATTAAAATCTGAAATCTATTAGTTATTTTAAGTAGATTTTATGTTGTTAACTAGTAAATAATATTTCAGAATTTTAAACGATAGAAATACATAATGATAAAACTATATGCACAAATATATTGTTATTGACTTTCGACACAATTCCATTAAACAGAACCTATCCTATTTTGAGCCTGTTCCAAAAATGGAATTTCTATACTGTTGTGCCCCATATGAAAACGCTGTCTTCTACAATCGTGATAATTACAACTTCTAACATCACCGCAGTTTTCCAAATTAAACTTTGCTGACAATTTTTATTAAATAATTTTAAGTGACAGGAAGAATGCAATTATTACGTGGAGAAGATTATTTGAAATTAAAAAGCATGGCGTACTAAAGAGTTACCGAGTCTGTAAACGGTGGTGGAGTTAAAAGAAATGAATAAAAATTGTCGCCACTAATATTTGGTGCACAATAGTTTTCTTCAATTTATTATGAACGTTTCCAAATTTAATCGTGTTATCAAATATTTTTCAAGTAATTTATAAAACAACAAAATAATTATTATTCTAAAGGAAAAGATCTAGAAAATAAAATTATTCAGTGAAATCCGTTTTCCCATGTTTATTCGATAAGTATGCGACAAATCCTGCATAAATTTAACACCTACTTTACTAATTATCCTCTTTGGAATTTTTTTTTCATTTTATGAAGTTATCTCCGACAATGGCTTAATTTCATAGAATATTACACACTGTCAGAAATGCGCAAAAGATTGAGGAAAAATATGAAAAATAAGCATTAGTCAAGTGGATATAAAATGAAGGGAATTAGGTATAATTGCTAGAATAATATTAGGTTGGTGCAAAAATAATGACGCAATAATGTCGTCTTTTGACGTAACGTCAAAAAAGGACATTATTACGTCATTATTTTTGCACCAACCTAATATACATCTCATAAAATTGTCATTTAATGGAAACTGTTCCGGATAGAATTACTTGAATAGTGCCATATTTTTTCGCTGAGATCAAACACAAACTCGTATGTATTGAGGATAGATAATTCTCTTTTTATGACGATATAGTGAAAATGTTGATGGAAGACATTGATGATATTGGAGAAGACTTCATCGTATTGAAAACTGCTTACGTTCTTTATATAATAACTCTCATACTGTAAAAAGATCAGTCAATTGGAATTCTTTTGTAGGAAAATAGAAGGATTATAAAACGTTTCATGCAAAAACATATATTTAGAATGTTATATGAATTTAAGCTGACTATATATATATCCACATATATAGAGGAAGATTAAGTAAATTATATTTGTTTCACATTATGGAAGAGGAATTGCATAAATATATTTCGTCACATGTAGAAAATGTACACACACTTACACACACACACACACATATATATATATATATATATATATATATATATATATATATATATATATATATATATATGAAGAAATATAGTTTTAAGTCGTGCTGTATTATTGGGATAAAGTGCTCAATATCAGAGATAGAGTGTATGTAAATATAAATATGAAAGTGAACATTGAATTCAATAATCAGCGGCAACAGGCCGTTTCATTCTGGACGCAAATTTTTTGTTAATGGTGGAGATGCATTTTGTGCTGGAAAAATTATCATCTATTTTTAAGGTTTCAGTAAATAAATCACTTTTCATTGTTAAAGTGGCTCCTGAAAAAATTGTGTTCTTTCTTTTGTCAAACATGTACCAGAACATTTATTACACGAATTGAGACATGTCTGCTCCCATGAAAAAATAATTACGACTATTATACAGACACCATAAATGACATCCAAACAAGGAGAATAATCCTGATCAAACGCGCTACTAAAATTGAATTATCGTATTTCCTTTTACCTGAAATGACATTAATTCTTGGGTATATATATATATATATATATATATATATATATATATATATATATATATATATATGTATATATATATATATGTATATATATATATATATATATGTATATATATATATGTATGTATATATATATATATATGTATGTATATATATATATGTATGTATATATATATATATATATATATATATATATATATATATATATATATATATATATATATACATACATATATATGTGTATGTTTTTGTGGTATATATATATATATATATATATATATGAACAAACAGGAAATGTATATCAATGTAACGTTTCAAATATATTAAGGCTTCCTCAGGGTTTGAGAGCAAAGCTTTTGTTTTCAAACTCTGACGAAAATTTATTATAAGTGACGTATGTTAGATTGATATACATTTCATATTTTATCATTTAGTTAATCATCCTCTCTTATTCTGATAATATTTTATCTGCTCACACAGACACACACATATAGACAAATATATATATATATATATATATATATATATATATATATATATATATATATATATATATATATGTGTGTGTGTGTGTTGTTTTTATGTTTATTTTCTAAAATGTATTAAAATTATGAGGGCTTCATATCTGATATACAGTTTTAAGATTTATTCACTTTCTATATTGTAATCAACAGTGTATGACTAAGATCAGTTTCCTGCCTCACGCTTTTTCGGACAATTTATCACTTTTGTATTTCGGTTTTTATGTAACTTCCCTTGGTTTCTTAAGTATTTCAAATAAATTTACCTAGAATATTAAATAGAACTGAGTATTTGAAATCGTAATATATTAAATAATTGTATTCGTACAAAGAAATCCTCCTTTCCTCTTTTATCTCGGACAAGACAATCGTTGAATATATTCGATGGTCTTGTACAGTCTGGCCCAAAATTTACTGACCCTTTTAAATCTTTAATAACTTTTATGATTCTCAACTTATATTTACAAAATTTCAACATTACGTAAAATGATACTTCTGAGATTTTCGGCAATATACATTTTGGCAATTACAATATTTTATACAACAAAATGTCTTAGATTTTAAAAATAATGACTTTTAAGTGTCCACCATTTTCAGTTTTGTACTGATTAGCCCTATCTAACACACTTTGCATTACATTGGAAAGAATTTATGGGCTTATGGCTCTTATTTCATCCTCAATATTACTTTTTAAATCATTTACTGTCTGAGGTTTATTCAAAAACACCTTGTATTTAAGGTAGCCTCACAAGAAATGATCGGGACTTGTCAGGTCTGATGATCGAGCTGGCCAGTTTATTTTGCTGCCCCTTGAAATTATTCGATCTTGAAAAAAGTTTTTGGGCATCTTAATAGTCTCGCTTGCAGTGGCTACATCTTGTTATAACCAAATTTGCTCTTGTTGGGCCTGTACCCATGGTTCCAAAATTTTGAATCATGGAGCGATATCAAGCTCCCGTCACGGTTGTCTTATTTCCATTCTCATCCTCAAAGAAATATGGGCCAATAATTTCATTTGCTGTTACTCAACACCATACTATACATTTAACATCCGGTTCGGTTGAATCAGCTGGGTATTCAAATTCTGCAGTTTTGTTTATTGAGAAAACCATTAATATGGAAGTGAGTTTCGTCCGATATGATCAAATTTTGAAGGTAATCAGGATCACCGCTCACTAAATCTTGCAGTCTCATTGCATATTCCAATCTTTGTTCATAATCCTGAGGCTGAAGCTGTTGTACAAGCTGCATTTCGTAGGGAAACATGTCCATTTCGTGCAACATTCTTTTTATGGAGGAACGCGAAACTCCCATTTGATGCGATCTTCTCCTGGTTGAAACAGATGGATTTTCTTCCAGGCTTCGCTCCAATTCTCGTTGATTCTCAACAGTTCTTTCCGTACAAGGGCTTCCAGATCACAAACTCCACCCTGCTCCTGAAAACGGTTAACTATTTCGCGTATCGTGTTTTTGCTCGGGGCTTTTCTGATATTGAAATGACGACTCAAGTAAGCTGCTTTTCTGATATTAACCATTCGACTCAAAGTACCACTGTACAATGAGGGTTCGTTCTTCGGTGCTATATCTGTTCATGGTGACGTCAAAAAGGCAGTTCTAAATGCTCTGAAAAAATTAAAGAAAAATACTCAGGAATAATATAGTTTTGAATTTTTTAATGGGTCAGTAAATTATTCCAAACACAGTATATATGGTTAATGAGGACAAATATCTACAAAATAATAATTTAATTATATTTTTGGAGAAAAATGCATATTTTCGAACTAGTCTAGTCGAAACATGCGCTCAATTGTATCCTTAACAGTTTATGGGGTTTGCCAATTTATGTAGGTAAAATGGGAGTTTTTAGATAGAAATGTACAGTTCCTAATTATTTATATTTTATCTTGTCTAATTTGTAAAGAAAAAATTCCCGAAATAATATAGAATATGCTTAGACAATATATTCGCGGCTGCAAATCATACAAAACTATCAGGGACATTTATAGTTACAGCTTACTGATAAATGCATGCCTTTTGCCACTCTGAATTAATGGAAAATTTAAGATTTGTATGATAAACGTTATTAGGTATTCATTTGTAAAATAATTAGCCCCTGTCAAGATTGTCTACTTGTATATCAGCAACTTATTTCTAATGGCTGGACAAGTTCTGATATTATCTAACTGTTTTTTCTATATATTTACACATTGTAAAATATTGTGGCGTGTCGAATCGTGTCTTGATTGAAGGCGTTGATTCAATATCATCCCAAGAGTAGTTGAAATACGGCAGACCTCACTAAATACCAACAAAATGTTTATTAAGCTTTCTAATGTTGTCTTCTCTGCTTCAACCGTTTTAAGTACAGTAGAAGTCATGACATTCAAATTTGGAAAAATTTCTGCTTTGTAGGATAATTTTGATTTAAACGCAGAAGCAGATATCTGAAGCTCGCAGTAAATAGAATAAATGTGTTTTAAACAAAAATATGATATTCTCCATCAACTTGTGGCTTGCAAGTCAAAATGTCAACAAACTACAAAGCACATGTTTTCTGCATAATAGACAATACAACGTTTTCCTATGTTGCAAATTGAATAAATTATTTTCTCATAAAAGACTATATAGATTTAATTGTTTCAGAATTATTCAAATGGAGGTTTAAATGTTTTCAATAACGGGTCTTATTTTCAATGTTTCTTTTAATATAACACCTCTTCAGAGTTCAGAGTTATAATTCCAGGGAAATGGAGAAGAATGCGCGTGATTAATGCGTCTGTCATGCTTTCGCTCATCTCAAAATATCAAAGAATGTCGTATGAAATTTGTTGTTATCAAGAAAAGGCTACTGAGCGAGGAATAACCAAAACGGAGGTTGGAAATGAAATGTTAATCTTTATAATATAAACAAAATACAATACTCTCCAGCGACGTGAAATAGGTAAGCCACTGCTAGTGGTAGACTATTTAGCATATCACCTCCCACTTACAGTGGTGTCCGACGTATTTCCGAGGATAGGGGCATACCCATTCGAGTTCATAGGTACGGTATATAACAGTATTTCCATATAAATTTCCATACGTTTTTCAGAGTAACACATTTTACATACCATTATCAGACAATAATATATTAGATATATAATGTCGCACATTAGGAAGACAAACTATTGTTAATTCTGGTGAAACGTTTCAAAATCTCTTTTAGAGAAAATACCTTTTCTGTTAAAAAATGAATTTCTTAACTTTTCAGGATGTTCCTTAAGCAAGCGTATCATATTTCAATTCGAGATACAAGGAATATTCATATATGCGATATGTCGATATTGTTGAGGATGAATTTGTCTACACAATGTAAATATATACAACCCTGTATTACTGTGTACATACATTCTTGCCTTTGGCATAGTCAATCGAGCTGGAGAATTTGGTAAAACCAGATCACTATTATAACATATTACAAAATAAATATAATTCCAGAGTCAAGGTCTGGGTCAATTAAATATATATATTCAGTCTGTCCAGGAGAATTTCTCATAATAAAATAATAAAGTGATCAATATTTTATACAAATATAGGTTTATTTTTAAGTATTGTCTTTCAAAACACTGGATTTTTTAAAACGAAACTTAAGGGAATTCGTCTGAAGAAACGCCTCGTGTGACTACAATATGTTACGCATGTGAATAGTATTGTTACTGGTAGATTAATTATTTATCAAACCTTTAAAGAGACGTCATCACAGATGTGTGTATGTGATAAAATTGAATAATTATCTATATTAGATGTGTGTAAATATTCATAGTAATTTCAGATTATCGTTGCTGAATTAATAGATACAAGCTATTATATGTTACACTGCAACTACCGAAAAAAGTAAAATATTTATCTACACACACAGCACACACATATATGTGTATATAATTATATGTACGTTTGGGCCCTACGAGGTAGTGTAATATTTAGGAAACTTGTCTCGCTTGAACAATTACGACTGCGTAGTGAGTTCGATCCTCACCAGGCGTACTATACTTTCGAACTCTGAGCTACGTTTGGAAAATCACTATCTAAATATATGTATCTGTTTGTAATTTTCAAAGTTTTTTAAAGACCGAGAATAAGAACTAACAAACAGAGAGTGCTAAAAGAAATTGTTAATATAGAAATACACAATTAAAGTTACAATAGCAGCTTAAAATCTTTATCAATTATCTCACATCGGTGTTCATTTAAAGACTAGCAATTATAACAACAAAGAAAGTAAACATCTATGACCAGATGATAAACAATAAATCAATCGAATTAAATGTTAAACAGGTTTATGCCTATCATCCACGTCTTCAGTATAACTAGGATCAACTAGGAGGACATAATATAAATACAAGCTAACAACTGCAAGTGAAATTCAGAAGCGATATTTGCAGTCATTTCTTTTGAGACAGCTTCATCTATATGATTTAACATGACTGTTTCATGCCTCTTGTTAATATCAAGTAATTTCGAACTATATATGTGCGTGTGTGTTAGTGTTTCCGTGTTTGTGTCTAAAATATCCATCTATCTATCTCTATAGATGTATATCTATCTATCTATTTATCTATCTATCTATGTAATATAATATAAAAGTGAGGATTGAATTCAACCCTCAGAGGCGACAGTCTGTTTCATGCTAGACGCAACTGTCAGGCCGCCGATTGCCTAGCAGGAAACAGCCTGTCGCCTCTGAGAGTTGAATTCAATGTTCACTTTTATATTTATATTTACATACGCTCTATCTCTGATATTGATCACTTTATCCCATAAATATAGCACACCTTATACATATATATTTAAGACCCGCTAGTGATTTACAAAGGAGGTCACATATGAGGTGAGGATTGTGAGATGAGATCACTATATATATATATATATATATATATATATATATATATATATATATATATATATATATATATAGATAGATAGATAGAATGATGTATGTAAATATATATATATGTGTGTGTGTGTGTGTAAACTATGGATAACAAATTGAGTTAATATTTACCGAAATTTCATCGTTATGCAAACCATATTACTGTAATTACAGAGTTATACTCGCCATAAATTAAGCTTTGTCTGTATTAATAATTGAAAACACTTAAATTCTGACATACTGCTGACGTCTTAATTTTGAAAGCCTTATCAGTACTTGACTATTGAATCTAATGAAATAAATTATCAACTCACTCGGATGAGCACGTCAAATTATAGATAATAAATATTGCATAACTTGATAAATTTCATCGACAATATTCAAATGATTAATACTGTTCAACAGACGCTTCAATCGTTACTTCATCGAGAGCTATTATATACCGAGTAGTGAGTAGAGAGAAGGGACAATTTCCCGTTGCTGCCAGAATTAGAACAATCTGGTTGAATCGAAATCGTTCAATCGTACAATGTTCATAATGTTACCTGGCCAGAGTTAAACTTCCTTCAAATTTCAGTGTCAGGACGTCTTTATTGGCTGTGGCGGGTACTTCATACCACTACCTCCTCTAGGTCGGACAAAGCTGTCTAATTAATGTATTATTGCGGAACTGTCAGAACGCTGGCATTGACACAACCCATCTTCTTCGACCATCAACTTAGAGCACGTTCATTGTATCTACGGGCTACCTAACATATTTTGAACTCATTGAGGGCGGGGTGTACACATGATTCTCTATTAGACCTGATATACAATTAATAAATATATAATTATCACAAGGGAAATGAGAAGTAGCTCTTAAATACATATGTTGGTGCAAGAGATAATTGTTTTTCTTTTTCTTTTAAATAACTTCATCTATCAGTCATTCCACTTTTTTTACCCACAAAAAAATATTGCTAAAACCCCATGTCATTAAATTAAGTTTTAATGTTATCGATAATTATAATCAATAGCCGTTTCCATATGAGGAGATATTATATTTAAATTGATCGAAAAGCCATTCCTAATGCAGATTGAAATTTATAAAATATTTATATTAAATTAATTTTTCAGGAAAAACAAGATTCCTAAGTTCATTAGCTGTTATATCTCTTTCGAGTATTGGTAGGATACTCCTCATTATCATTTCATTTGAATTGTTGTCATTACCTTGATCAGTCATATTATTATAGAAAATATATTCCTGCAAAGAAAAAAAAAAGACAAATTACCCATTTTAAGATATATGCATACGTATATGTCCTTTAACAGTGTAAATAAATGAGATGCCTACTACTGAAAATTAGCATGAATCCTATTAGTAGTCCGGTCCGCTTTGTGATAAGTCAGAGATCCTCAGGCCCACTGCTCGAAAATATTTGTGCACGCCTGATCTAGATAATGTCATTTCCCTTGATTTGTAAGTGCCAGATAATTGTATTGTTGTCGTTTTTAAAGTGTTCAAGTGAAGATGTTTCTGTTCTTTGGTACAATTCTTTGTGATTATATAGTGCCAATAAACGATGTTCTAAGACCTACATGTTTGACTTGCTCGAAGTAATTTTTACCCATTGAACGAAGAAAGTGCTTGAATGCTACTGAAACTTTAGATATTTCTGATCGACTTTAACACCATGCATAGCATAAATATGAAAATATTGATCGGACATGGCTAATTCAGAAAAGTGGCGCGATTTTTATGGTTATATTGTTTTAAATTTGCAGCTAGTTGCGCTATTCGAAATTTCATGTAACACAGAATATCATATAGATACCTACATAAAACGCCAAAAATCACCATGCTTTGAAAGGAATGATAACCTCAAAATTGTTATATTATTATCAAGAGATAGGATCAAAGTTTTTCCTCTTTTTATAACATTCAAAATTTTGATTAAAAAATTGTGTTTCTTGCGTCAGCAGTTGTAGTAACTTTTAGCATTGCGCAATCTGGCCTTTTCTGCGGTAACAGACATAAATTTGAAAATTCATAAAAAAATCAAATAATTTTCAGATTCTATGAAATATTCGGAACTTATTCACACATGAATGCGGATATATATTTATTAAAAATCTTCATAAAAATATATATTTTTACTTCTGTTTCTGCCCGTATATTACTTTATGAAAACTTGAGAAATTCAACGAGGTATTTTCTAGTGACTATATTAGTTAAAGGCAGAATTAATTGACGAATTTACATCGCCGATATTTTTGCAAAATCGGACACACTTTTACTGGAAATCTGTACTGAAAGGAAAAATAAACGCAATAAAACAGACATTATTTAATTAGAGAAAGTTTTATTGCTTTTATGAATAATATCTAGTGAAGAAAATATTTTCGAAGAAAATATTTTTCCACGAAAAATGAACTTTTACAAGATGTTTTCAATTTTTCAATTTTTAAATTCAATAATTTTTAATATTTTGAATGTTTTTCCACTTCATTTTCAGTGAGACAATTCTCAGGAAATATTGTTATTAAGTAAACTATATTTACTAATCATATATTCCAAAGCTTATTAAAATCTGGCTAAACCAAATATTTTTAAAAGAATTTCAAATTGTATGTGTGACTACATGAAGAATTTCTAAAGTATGTATGTACCGATAAGTTTTCGCATTAGAACGTCACGAGTTTTAAATGTACTCTCCACTTACGACGAAAAAACATTATCTTCCGTTTGATCGTTATAACTTATGAACACATTTGATTGTCAGTCGTATGTAAATAAATCGATGAATTAAAAAATAGACCCTGCAATTAAAATTGTTTGTATACAACATTTATGGTATAAGTAATATTTATTTCAAATCAGTTTAATTTAACTTTAAATTTGCTAATTTTCTTCATAAAACATGTCAGAATATATATATATATATATATATATATATATATATATATATATATATATATATATATTAACAAATATGCGTATTTCTCTCACCGATAGGACGACTCGTAGTTTCAAGTACAACATAGTCTTCAGGTGCTGAATATAGGCTCAGCAACTGAAAATCACCACCTGAAGATCCTTTTGCGCACGAAAGACTAAGTCGTGCTATCGCTGAGGGGTAATATGTATATTTATTAATATATACTGAAGAGTTTTATCTTTCTATATCGAGCACTCTTTTATTCATACTAGAAGTATATTTTCGATATATATTGGATATATAAAAATATTTAACAACATTTGAAGGCCGGTTCCTCACACCAAAACAAAGATAAAATCCTTATAAACATATGTCCACATTCTTCGTTTTTGAGTTAAGTTCTTAAAAAAAAGTTTACGGTAGACTTTGCCATGTAGATAAGTTTATATTTGTCATTTGTTTGCATTTTCCGCTAGACATTCTTCAAAATTTAACGTGTGTGTTAGTGAGTTAACTAAGCAGCGTTCCGTTTAACAATGACAGGTTATTCATATTGTGAGCTGGCATATATTATTTTTACATACGGCCGCACGAATAGCAAGGGGCGCGAGGTAGCAAGGCTCTATAAGTTTGCGCTTCCATGGCGAAGGCAGCCGATTCATTCAATCTTTGTTAGTTTGTCATCGGGTTGCTGAGACAGGAACCGTGACACCATAAACTTGAGGAAGACCGTAACGTGCTTGTACGCCTGACCAGGAAGAACACATTATATATGTTGCCGGAGACGATGCATGTATCAGTAAACTTCAAGTGACCCCAGCATATAACAAATCGTATAGGATGATACAGGGAGGATACTTCAAAAGTAGCTCCTATATCCGCATAATTTGCAGCGTGTACAGAGTCTTTCGGTCATTAATAAATTACCACGGCAGAATGTTTATTTCAAAAACTGCCGATGATTATATGGAGTTTGTCCATTTTTTCTTCTGAGGAACCTACATCTTAAGTTTAAGCATTGTTGGTGCAACGCAACTCCCTCTCCCATTTCCGATATATATATATATATATATATATATATATATATATATATATATATGTATATATGTGTGTGTGTGTCTGTGAGTTGAAAATTTGTCCAAATCACTTCAGAAAATGATCAGATATCAGATGTTTTGGGCAGTAATTCAATGGCGGTTCGGGGAAATTACACACACACACACTCACGTGTGTGTGTTTGTGTGTGTGCCTGCGCCTGTATGTGCTCGTGTGTTATGCGTATGCGTATGTGAGTGTGTGTGCGTGTGTGAGCTAATTCTCCGCTGAAAATATCTGCAATGTAAATGAGTTATTATAGTTGAATTGACGGCAGAGCAACTTTGACTTAGTCTGCCAATCAAATCTCCGACGTGACAGATCTTCTCCTCTCCCAACACATTCAATCATTTCTCACCATCAGTGCTGTTAATTTAGACCTGAACAAATATTAATTAAGCTCATCCCTACAGTTAATTACATTCACCGTAAGAGTACATATACTTTGCCCCTAAACATTATTGAATTGGCCCAGAACAAAAGCCAATCTTTATACCTCTAAATTTTAAACTGTTGGCTCGTTGGCAAGTATTTTCTTTGATTTTCTTTTCATAATTAACGACACACCAATATATCTATATATACACAAACACACTTGGAGAAATTTCGAGAAAGTGAGAAAAAGAAGGAAATGCGTGTGTCTGTGTGTTTGTTCATGACAGGGATTAATAAATTTGATTGAATGTTAATTTACGTTGACCCTGTTATGAGTTTTCCTGAGATACACAGACTCTTCGGGAGGCATACTTCTAAAATTGAACATCAAATATATTGATGATATTTTCGTGTCTTCAAAATAAACAGATTTGGTGTAATTATTAATTGATGTGGCGAGACTGGATTTCAGATTCATCGAATAATATGCTCCATTTATTTTCTTGGAGATTCTGTTGTACCGGCTTCTGGAGAATCTGATACTCACAGATCGAACAGAATGAAAGAGAGAAAGGGAGAAAGAAACGCATGAGATACGTGGCGGGCTTGAGCAATTGGATGAAAGAACGTTCGCTGAGGGAGTTAGCAGAGGCAGGAAGTGCGAAATAGAAGAGATGGGGTAAGGTGGAGAGCCATGGTCGACTACGTCCTGAAAGTACACGGCACATAAAAAGAAAAAAACGTACCTATGTAAATCCACGCTATTACTCCTTTCCATTACGTCCGTCGATATTTTCTTCTTTTGAGCATGTTTCTTTATCACCTTGCGCCAATTTGAAGCATTTCGTCATGAAGTCGTTTAGTAAATCATTAAATTCTCAACACTTTGTTTTGCCTGCCCTTCTCTGTTTTATTTCATTTTGATTTAATATGATTCTTTCTGAAGCATATGATTTCAGCTCGAAATATAAAATGTATTTCTCGCTACTGGTGCGATAATGTTGTGTCCGAATATATATATATATATATATATATATATATATATATATATATATATATATATGTATGTATGTATGTATGTATGTATGAGTGTGTGTGTGTGCATGCGCAAACACATCCGATCGGACATGTAGGAATTTGTACATTGTCATTAATTATTATTGTAAATTATATTTTTCTATAGGTTTGCTTATACGCATTAAAAGAATGTAAGCAATGTCTAAATAAATAATCTGCCAACGTCAGAATAGGTATTGGATGTCAGCAGGGGGATTACTGGATCAGTTGATTATCTAGAATATTAAAAATATAGACAGTAATGGACTTAATGTCGAATTGAATCTAATTCGCTTGGATTTAGATTTTATTGCTCTCTTCATCACTTCAAATCGGGTTATATCGATGCAATTGTAGAAACAAAACATAGTGTATTTCTCAGTTTCTTCTTTTGAGGTTCGAGGTGTCGAAATACGTAAATTTGAATACTATGCCTCATTTTCTATAGAAGGTGATCAATATTAGGTACATAGATATTTAACAAAAACATGAGAGAGAGGTATCTCATATGGCATTGTATACAAAACAGTAGAGAAGATCGAATTTTATACACCCGCACATATTATATCCGTATGTCAATAACTGAATAATCGGTTGTGAGGTCTTGATATAAATTTGTAACATACCTGAGCACACCGAGTAAACGTAAACACACACATTTGGATTGCTAAACCTCCAAGAAGATGCCACCTAGTGAGATTTATTTGTGAAAATATTTATTTCGATATAGCAGCTACTACAAGGTATGATGCATATATGTTTTAAACCATGTCACAATAAAAAGGGAATAAATCCACTAAGACAGAATGGGTTACTGAGTGTTAGATAATATTATGAAAACATTAATGAGTGAGAACAATAAAAAAACAACAATTAAGAAAAGATTATGTAACGATTGACGTTGCATTTGCATTCTTCAAGATCAAAGTTAGCTTCGAGCAAGAACCTGTGGTGATTTACACCAGAGTGATGTGCGATAGAAGAAACTTTTAACATACAACATATTGTCATTTCAATTGTAAATTGATGAGAAATTTTACCCAATCTGGTAATGTGCTTATATTCATAAAATCAAGGGACCATTAGGTAGAGTTCATCAGAACAATTGCCATGAATGTATTTATAGAAAAAGCACATGCAAGCAATATTACAGCGATAAAGATGTAACTGGGGGCGAAATTCTAATTCAAATTCATTAACTATGAATATTCCTTTTTGGATATTATTAATAATCTCTGAATGTATTGCAGGAGAACCAAGCAATATGGGGCAGGAGTATTCAAAGCAAGGACGAATAAATTATAAATATGAATGATAGTTTGCGGTGAGATAAATTATCTATCATAGCAGAGTAAATCAGCGTTTCCAGAAGCAGACCTAGCAATTGATTCAATATAATCTTTCCAATTGATATCAGCAGGAAACGGCATTCCAAAAACTTGCAATTATTTAGTCCCCTGTAAGTTAGCATCAGTCATGCTGAAGGAAGATGTAAAAAGGTTCTCTCATACAATTAAAACAGAGCCGTTTCGTTTGGGAGGCGTTAAAATGAACAATAATTCCCTAGTTCCATTTAACAAGAGAAGTTAGTTCAGACTTACTATTAAGACAGGAATAAATGTACCATTGTTTAGAGACTCTACAATTTTGCCAAACAATTTTAAGAGGTTAATAGACCCACATTTAAAATGATAAAATTTTTCGCGTGTGTGCGTATATATATATATATATATATATATATATATATATATATATATATATATATATGTGTGTGTGAGTGTGTGTATTTATATATATATATGTATGCATAAATATATGTGTGTATATGTGTATATAATAATTATTAATAAAAATAACAATAATAATAATAATAACAGACTACCCGAAAAATTATAGGCCGATAACATGTCTCTCCACAACGTATAAGTTGATCACGTCTGTACTGACGAACCGTACTTATTCCTTTTTGGAAACAAAAAGCATTCTCACGCTGGAACAGAAGGGATGCAGAAGAGGTTCATATGGATGCAAAGATCAACTGCTGATAAATAAAATGATCCTTGATAATTGCAGGAGACGACGTAGAAATCTCAGTGCAGCGTGAATTGATTATCGTAAAGCCTTTGATAGTGTTCCACATTCTTGGATCCTTAATATTTTAGAAATGTACAGAGTCTCCCCTGTGGTATTAAATTTCCTTAAGCACAGCATTGGAATGTGGAACACTAAACTATATCTTAGTCACACCGGGGGCACTGCCATATCCAACCGTCTGAATATCCGACGTGGAATCTTTCAAGAAGATTCTCTTTCACCCCTTCTGTTTTGCTTATCCTTAATCCCTCTTACACATGAACTGAACAACAGTAGCTATGGCTACAAAATAAATGAGAAAATATTCAATCACCTACTCTACATGGATGATCTCAAATTCTTAGCCAAAGACGACAATGAGTTGAAAGGCCTCCTCAATATTGTAAAATACTTCAGTGACGACATAGGTATGGACTTCGGATTAGATAAATGTGCAAAAGTAACATTTAAGAAAGGTAGAATTACTGAAACACCCTTAATAGATTTAGATTTTGTCACAAAGTTTAGGGAACTTGATCATGATGACGCTTATAAGTACCTAGGAATTAGCGAAGGAGATGGCATACAACACACCCAAATGAAAGAAAAAATAAGAAAAGAGTACTACAGGCGTGTACGTCTGATACTAAATACTGAACTAAACTCAAAAAATAGAATATCAGCTATAAACACATTGGCTGTCCCAGTGGTGCATTACAGCTTTAATGTCCTTAACTGGACCATAGCTGAAATTAAGCGAATGGACGCCAAAACGAGAAAGCTTCTCACTTGATATCGTATGCATCATCCCAAAGCTGATGTTGATCGTCTGCATGTGCCCAGATCCGAAGGAGGCAGAGGATTAGTTCAACTATAACTGTCCTACAAAACTACAACAATTGGCCTCCAAAGATAATTGGAAACTACAGAAGACTGGATGATGGTATGCGTCAAGGAACATGAAAGTAGTAAGCGTTTTTACTCTGTAATGAAAGAAGCCAACAAATTCAAAATGGAGTTTCAAATGGGCGTAGAGATCCAACTACAGCATAATACACCGGCTGAAACTGCAAAATACTTTAAAAAGACATCAAAGACGAATGCAACCGATCAGCTACAGAAGCGATGGCAACGTAAACCGCTTTATGGCCAATACTCTGCCCATAACAAACAAGCTGACGTAGACAAAACCCGTACCCATCAGTGGCTACGTTGTGCAGGGTTGAAAGCGGGAACTGAAGGTTTTATCCTTGCAGCGCAGGACCAATGCTTGTTAACTAGAATTATAAAGCACATATACTAAAATATTGTGTTAGCCCTGTGATTCTGTGATAAATATTCAGAAACGATTAATCATCTTGTATCAGGTTGCACGATATTGGCACCCACTGAATATAAAACCCGACATGACAGAGTGGGCCAATACCTGCACTTGAAAATCTGCAACTTCTACGGGAAGGAAACTGAAAGAAACTGGTATGAACACCACCCAGATCCGGTTACGGAGATAGGACCTGTTACAATTCTATGGGACTACACAATACACATTGACTGCACAATCAAAGCCTACCGCCCAGATATTGTTATTAAAGACCACAAACAAAAACGGTGCCTCCTTATTGATATGGCAGTCCCTGCTGACTGCAATGTATCTTTGAAGATATTCAAAAAGCTGTCAAAATACAAGGACTTTGAAATAGAAATCTCGAAATGTGGCATATGGGAACATCGACAATCCCTGTTGTAGTTGGAGCCCTAGGATAGGTTTGTAAAGATTGCAGTAGACTAATTGGAGGGATTCCTGGAAGTCCATGCCTAAAGGAGATACAAGAAAATTGTTCTGACAAGTACAGCCCACACTTTACGAAGGGCTTTATGTATGTAATGTATATTTTTTTTTGTCAGTGAAAAGTGTCATGACCCGGAAAGAAAAGTGTAAACACCAGAAATCAAAGAAAATAAAAATAATAATAATAAACATATTGATAAAAGAAACCATGGTATTTTTTTTAAATCAGTAGGTGTCTTTATTATATTTTCATTAAATTATCGTAATTGTTATCTGCGTAAGTAATGATGTTAATACTGTACCCGCCATTAAAAATGCTGGAAGGACTCCTACTTCTCTTAAACTTGCCACACTGCATAAGTTTAAACATCCGTTGAGTCGACTCATTCTGTCTTGCGCAGTATTCGTATATTTTTTATGTATTTACTCATTTCATCTGATGGCGGTTTGCCACGAGTATATGTTCTAGTTTATTCTAGTATGCATCCCATATAAATGACGTTTTCCTAGTAAGGCAAAATATCCTTGTCTTGTGTCTTATAAAATGAATTTGCGTATTTAATAAAAAATATGCTGTCGTTTGTAGCTCTACTAAACAATTTTGTTCCATTCATGTCTACCAGCTTTACAAAGTAGCTGATGCGCTGCCCCCCTGGCATACTTGTATTCATTCTGTCTTTTGAGTATCTAATTTTCCAAGTCTTCTTTCATCCTTAATTGCCTTAAGAAGTTCAACTGTCTCTTCTTGCTGTTAAGTATAAGTGTCTATTTTTATTTCAATTTTCCCTCAAAATTCATCGTTTGTCATATGTTCTGTCCATCTTATTCTCAGCATACTTCGGTAGAACAACATTTCTTTCGCTTCAATTCGCTTCAATTCACTTTTTCATCTGTGACCAAATTGTTTGTATTGCGCTATATTCTCTGCTGCCATTCTGATTATGACTATTGCATATCCTGCTGCAATGTTTGTCTGTTTTTTCCGCCTCCAAAGACGGACGCAGTTTCGAATCCTGCAGGAGGGCACATATATTTTAATTTGCTTTCATGCAGACAGGTAGATGAAATATATATTGTTAAAACTTAAAACAAAAATAGACAAAAAAACGGAGCCTCTACTCACACACGATTATCCAGTAAAATACAAATCTGTCAGGCGAAATATAAATCATTTTCTTCTATAGAAATTGTTTTGTTTACGTTTCTTTTATGGCTTTCAAGAAAATATGAACGACTGGATTTATTTAAGGAAAACTAGAACCATTCATGATTGTGAATCACTTCGGAGACGAACAGGGAAAGTGCAGCGGAACAGTTGGTGTCTTCCCTGGAATGTGGGTAGAAATTTTGATTCCTGCACTAGAGAATATTTTCTTTATTAAGCTTTTTCATGTGTGCAGTCAAGTAGAAGTTATATGCACTTGGATAATAATAAAGGTTGTTCTTTCTGTAGCTACATTCTTATCATTATGTCTCAGGTATTTCTTCTGGGATGCATGACTGCTTCACACACACACACACACAATGATGCCTATGAATTACCTCAGGATTTATGAATTGCATCCTGTTGAGAAATGCCTAAAAAACCTATATATATATATATATATATATATATATATATATATATATATATATATATAATGCACGGCTCTTATTAGAAAGCGCTTAATATCAGAGATACAGCTATATATATATATATATATATATATATATATATATATCGGTATTTTAGGCATTTCTCGGCAGGAAGCAATTCACAAATACTGAGGTAATTCACAGACATATTTTTTTAAAAGAAAATCCCTTATAGTTTTTATTTTCTGGACATTGATTTTTCTGCACAGTTTATATATATACCTTTTATTATGTATATAACATAAAAAAGAAAGCAATAAAAATAATCTTTCTTATTGTGACATTTTTAAGTTGACGAATTTATTTGCGTATCTTTCTTCTGAAGCTCTCAATAAATATCCACAGTTTCTTTTAGGTTTTCAAATATTTGATCGATTTCTAAAATTATCACGAGAAAAGAAATGACAAATAATTCAAGGTACGCTTGTCCGAAATGTCAAAATCATGACAAATATTCTGTCCCTGTCACGGAATTTGTTTCCTTTTAATTAATTCTTTCCTGATAATAATTGAATGCACTTGAAATTTTGGAAACTTAACAAGCGCTAACACCACCTAGAGAGATATTCTTTAAACCTTCAACACATTGACACGGAAACTAATCCACAACCACTTAAAACTTATTAAATATAAAATAATCGTTGTCTTGAGCTTAATAAATAATTATTATATCATGTGTATTTCATACTTGAAACATATCACATGTTATAATTTTTTAAGTCATGATAATTTCAATAATGTAATACTTAAGATGCCGGGCATATTTTTACGTTGCTAAATACTATTTATTCAGTAAGTATATATCCTTTTGAATTAATACGCACTGATTCGACAATCATCTTTTCTATTTAATAAATTTAATATATATTTTAATCTGAAATTTCATGCCAAGAAAGAATTGACATATATTCAGAGCCATCTCGTTTTTTTTTCATTGTAATTCTTTAATGCTATTTCTTGCATTATCTGATGGACTGTTGCTTTACAATCAAATACTAAAAAAAAAACATCAAAACACTCATGTTAATAAGCATAAAATGCTACACCAATCAAACTAGTTATTGCTTCTAAACCATAAGTGTTGATGAAAGGAGACATATCAAAATATTTGTCAATAATTTTTAATTAAATTATTCCCATCGGCATTTATTGATGAAGGACATTTGGGTTAAAAAGATTATGAACAAATATAATTTATTAGCTTTATTATATATTTGCTAAAATCAGCCCGAAGTCAACCAGTAAATTTCCAAATTTAACAAGCACGTCTTAATATTGAAACGATTTATTGTGTCTTATTCCAAAAGTCATATTTATTACTGTAGATTTCTACTATTCGATGACCAAAACGATACAATGTGAGTTTTTTTCAGCTGATTTTCACTTACCAGATTTTGCGAATGTTCCGCAACATTTTTATCTCGTATTCGAAATTTTGCGAAAATTGGGTTTTCTACATTCATGTCTGATCTGGAACGTAAATCTTGAATAGTGGTTTTTACCGAATATCACCGTAACATCACTATGCATTCATCTTTCATTTTAAATGATTATTTACTAGTATGTTCTGGAAGATGTAAAGAATTTTATTTACAGACTTTTATATCTGAATGTTGAACAATGGATATAATAATAATAATAATAATAATAATAATAATAATAATAATAATAATAATAAAAGTGATAATGTAAATTATTTAAAATTATTGAAGATATTCAAGGTAATTAGCTTCGAAATTTGACCAAAACTGAAAGAAAAATAAATGAATTTTGATAATATTTATTACAATTGGATGCTGTTTTTCCGCTTTCCTCAGTGCTGTTATAAATGTGAAATATGAGATACCGACATGTATTTCACGAATTAAAAAAAAAATTCGATTCTTTTTTTTAATATTTAACAAATACTGGGCGTAAATGCCACGCTTCTATTTTAGGTGTGTTCTGATGTACGACGAGGAGTTAAGAAAAAAATACTAATTATGGAGACTAGATAACGAGTGTCACTCGAAATGAAGAGGTTCAGATTGTATTGTTTCAAGAAGCCGCGCTTCCGTGGAAAACCAAAAGCGTAAATTCTTCCTTACAATTTGAATAGGAAGGTATGGTTTGGTTCTCAAGTTATCAAATCATCATTATGATCAAGCAACCAACCATGATTTAACCACAAAATAAAATAATATTAGGGATGGACAACATCGTTTCTGAAATTGTATCTAGTATTTTTTTAATATAAAATCAAATTAAACGGTGTATATCACAGTATATACATTCGAAATTAACCTGAAATAAACAAATTAAAGAATGTAATATTAAAAATGCCTAATATATTTCTTTTTTGAATTTATATATTGGTCACCATCGCGATTTACTCCTATAGGAAGTGTAGATATAAAAACTGATTACTACTTGGTGAGAGGAAGTAATATATAACTAGAAAATCTATTGCGAGCGCCAGGAAAATTTCTTATTTGTAAAATACAAAAATATTTAACTATGAATATATATAATCAAATAATCTAGAAAATCGTCCACCATTATTTAATAGAATTGTACATCTTCACTCCAACATCTTAATCGACATTTTGTCTCTTGCTAATCATTTTTTTTAGAGAATTAGCATTGAGACATTTGGGTCTCATCAGAATTGAAAAAACTTGTCAAATTTCATCTTTAATCAAAAGCGATTTGCAGATCACGTAATAAAGAATATGTGCTTCCTGTAATGCTTATTGTTTGATAGTAGCAGATAAATAAATGATATCAGAATGTACAGAATGACTGCCAGTTTACACACACATACACACACACACGCAAAGGCAAACACGCACACACACACGCAAAGACAAACACACACACACATATATACATATTTATTTAATTCAACATCATTGAAACGTCCAATATATAAAATCAAATGCAAGTAATATAAAAAATTACTTTCCTTTATTATTTTTTTTTTCAATTTGATATGCGCTGATGTGGTTAACAATGCTGCTGCATTAATAAAATATAAATCTGCCATCAAGGAAGAATATATTAAAGTGTTATATAAACATATTATTGATAGTAACAAAGGTATTACAAATGACGTTAATAGTTTCTTTACTCCCGCGATGATCATCATTAACCAGATATAATGAACTACAAGAAACATGAACAATTTTTTTAAAAATATTTCACGACACTGTATTTAAAGACGCATAATATTATTAATCTGCATTTATAACTTTTCCTTTTCTAGCATCTGTAAATTGCCATGCCGTTTTGGGAAAGATAAAAATATGATTCAACATTGCTTTTATCACGATTTAGAATTCATATTTTGCCAACTTTAGACTCAGTGTCAAACAAAGCTAAATAAAACCAGATCACTTATCACATAGTTTGCGCCGGCAAAATAGGTGGATTCATTTGTTTCAGAAGAAAATTAGTCTGAAAAACAATTGAGCTGATTTTTAAAAAATGGCAGAATCCACTTTCTGCGTTGATAACCCTTGCGTATTCGGATATTTGTCGGTGCCACTATTTGGAAAAAAAAAAAAATAAAAATAAATAAGAACTATAATCAGAGATTGTAATTTCGGACCGAATGCAAGGAAAAACCAATACCTTATTCCCATTAAAGGGAATTTTGATATTTCCAACACCTATATTTGTTAGAATGATCTACCCTCTAAATGTATAGTGTTGAAACAGCGGTTCTTCTATGACCACAGGAGTTAAGCGACGTCGAGGCTGATCAATACCTAGACAGGTAACCGCTTTGGAATGTCAGTAACTGTAAATTTAGATGTGCGTGTGGTGTAAAAGATAAGACCACAAAATTTTAAATTACAGATTCTAATTTCAATTCTCGTCGGATTCTTTACATATAGTTAAACGCCAATACATTAGAAGTTATAAATTCGACTCTTCTCTTCCCGATATGGGTTAATTAGTAAAGCTTGTACCAATAAATGAGTTAATTAGTACGGCTTCTATCATTATCATGTCAAAAGAAAATTTTTACAATCTAAATTATTTCCTGTTTTACATATTCTACAAAAGGTTTATAAGCGGTAAAAACAAATTAACTGACAACTATTTTCATTTTTCGCAATTTCAAAGCAAGAATCATATTTTTATATTGGTAATGGTTTATAATATTTATATACTTCATGCGTTATTCTTCATTCTCTAATGGGTATTTTTATACTCAGCCTTAAGATATTAACTCGCAACTATGTAAGCCTACTTCCTAGATGTTTCAGCGACGTTTCTCTTTTACAAATTATTATTGGCTATGTTGTGTAGATATTCAAAGAAACATTAGTATTAATCTTGGTAAGAGAAAGTCGGAAAGGGCAATGTTAAAGAAGGTAGGAAATTCGAGCAAAATCAGACAAGTAAAACGAGTGATGTGCCAACGAACTGAGAACGAAAATAGACTTGTAACAGTGGTGAGGTTGATAAGCTATGACGGAGGAGGCAAGCACATAGTGTGTGAGTTAAAGAGATGTAGATGGAAAGATACAGAGAGGGGAGAGGATGCTAAGTACTCGATTCACACCTCGACATGCTCTTTTGTCCCCAGAGCAAGACCGTTGATGATTTAAGCTTGAAACTCGAATATTTTGTTGCACTTAAGATCATATACAGTCAGACAGTGGTTCTTGTTTCATGAATTGAAATGTACAGCTATGCCGAAAGATTTCTATGTTATTGCTTTCGAGACAATTTTTTGAATTTACGAGAAATTTCGCACAACGTCACGAACATAATTTTGTCACTAAGAAACAAAAATAATTAGGGGCGAAAGGTGAAGCGAGGCTGGATTACAGTGCGATCTCCCGTTTAAGGCCGGAGACTACACGTGAAATCTCGTTAACTTAATAAGCTGATGTTTACCGTGTATTATAGATGCCTATATTGGCAATTCCTGTATCTATAAAGAGCCTATAGGCACTATTGAAACACTTCCATATCAATATAGATAATTTTCAAATACACATAAACATATTGATATCTATCTATCTATCTATCTATCTATCTATCTATCTCTCTCTCTCTCTCTCTCTCTATATATATATATATATATATATATATAATGAAAAAAGTTAAAAGATCATATAAATCGATTATAAATTTATTTCAGCAGATATGCATATATATACCTGCCTCATCAGACGTAATACATTTTATTTAATGATACAAATTTAGCTAGGTTATATGAAAATGAACAAACAAAAAATAAATTGTAGCTGAATTAATTTTACCTTAAAATTGAAAGTAAGAGAAGTGGCAAATGAAGAAAAGTTGGACTAAAGAGTGTCGGATATATATATATATATATATATATATATATATATATATATATATATATATATATATGGGTAAATCAGACCCCAATATAATTCACAGAAATGAACCAATATATTTAAACATCATCATCATTGTCATCATCGTCATCATAATAATCAAAATAATAACAACAAAAATATATAAAACCATAAAAGAGGAAAAATACGTAAAAAGAATATCATATATTATATAGAAATAGATGAATAGAAAATAATAATAATGAATAAGAAATATAATGTAATCATATCTACGTGAATGATTTAATGCATCTATAAACACCTATATGATTATGAGTAAAACACACATACACACACATACAATGTATGTATGTATATATATATATATATATATATATATATATATATATATATATAATTTCTACTGTGTAACCCCAAATAAAATATATATTTTTAAGATAATTGGACTCTATTTTGGCTTGTATATTTTTTTTTAATTATATGATTTTTTTCTTCCAGGCATAGATTGCTTATGTTTCTGAAGTTGTTATGAGTTTGTTATTTATTGATGATGGTCCTTCCGATATGTGGGGTGAAGCCTCTATCTTCTAATTCCCTGAAATATTTGACAGTTATTGGTGGTTTAATGATGTGTCAGATAACTAATGTTTGTCATTAAAAACCTCTGTTTCTACTTTCCAACAAAATTTCCGATGTATGCTTTTTATCATATTTATTTTTTGAGGGAAAGAATTACTAGTATATATCATTTTGAGATTCACATATATCTCCTAGTGGACAGCCCTACAATTGCAAGAGGGCTTTTTATTTAAATGGTTGTTGTTATAAAAATGTTTATTAGGCGACAGAAATACCACCCCAATTATAAGCAAGATATTGACCCGATTAAGATGCAATTGCCTCTAATATTATTCCATAATGTGTGAGATATTTAGGCGAGATATATTTGGGAATTATTCCTGTCACACAGAATGTCATATTTTATATTTCATACTTAATTCCACATAGTTACATGCACGCACACACACACATAAGCATTCATACATACATATACATATGGTACATATGTTACATGAAATTAGCCTATGTACAAATAAAAATATTGTATAGCTAGTATTTCTATTTTCAATTTTTATCTTCTTATAAGGCGTAATAATTAGCTGCAGTGTTAAAATTGGTCTATAATCGTTATAGTTTTCTAAATTTCAATGACGTATTATTTACCCGTCTTATGATTTAAAACTTAGGTTTTTGATAAATCGACTTCATTTAAAATGGTGAGTAATTTAATATTTCCCATTATAACATATATAATGTCAAATTACATTTATAAAATTTATTTCTCAATTCTATTTTTATAGTTTGATTCATAATTAAAAAAAAGGCTTATATATTATCTCCAATATATGAAACAATCGAAATTCGGTCATATCCAGTCTGATCCACGTAATTTTCATTGATCAGTATAATTTGAGATAAATTTAAACATCTGAAAAATAACTATTGAACTTATATAAATATATTCCAAATATACTTTAGTATAACTAAGTACATATTAACATAATCCCTGACAGAATCATTTCAACAGAACTTATTCGATATTTCGTCAAATATCTAAAAGAGATTATAACCTTAAACGTATCAAGTGTGATCAAATATGGTTTACTTTTGTAAACTTCATACATAAATTAATTTATATAAATCATAGATGAATGGATACATATTTCTTTACAATTACGCATCGTAAAGAAATGTGAAATGATTCAGGGATTTCAAGTTAAACGATGGGATATTTAAAATTAGTAGATATACATATCAATATTATTTTCCTTATCTTTTCTATTAGTTATTTTATATAGAGAGAAAATCAAGGGAAGTGTATCGTCATTAATAGATGAATATTCATATAATAATATTATATCATTGAAGCAGGGAGCAACAAATACTACATTTTATATAGCTTTTGCACTCAGGACGTAGGCGATGATGGCACTCCACAATGTCTTGTCTTATGTAGAACTTGATACTTTTTTTTTATTTTAAACCGTAATAATATTTTCTGTTATTTCTCTAAGACATTACTGCGACATTCATTTGCTTAAACTCATTATGTATATAATGCGTTCTTTTCTTATGTCCTTCTTCCCTTCTCTCTGTCCAGTGAGTATAAAATTTTACAAAACCTCTTCCTTCATTACGTACCCTGGAGATACCAACTCTCTTTACCTGAGGTTAAATATAAATTTCTTTTACTGCTCTTTTTCAATTTTCACTAAAACTTGCGCACACAACTGGTCAATGTTTTCTTCAGCATTCTTCACTATGTGGCATTCAGTGTCATATAGGGGGATATATATTACGTCACAGTTCAGTATGCTTTTCTTTGTTTCGAACGACATTTTCATGCTTCGTAATATTCTACTTAAATTTTGGAATGCATTTTTGGCAACCACAATGCGTCTTTGGATTTGAATGTCATATATTGCATCCTCCATTAAAATACTTTCCAGATAATTGAATTTTTGTTCTTGTCTGATTTTCGTATAACCACATGTTGGGTTCTTTCTTATCCTAAGAACCATGCATTCTGTCTTATGACTACTGATCTTTAACGCCTTCTTCTCCATTTCCTGCACTGTAGATTATGGCTGCCAATATTGAATCCTTGTAGGATTTCTAATTCTCTTTTAATCGCCGCGATGTTAAGCCCGGTGAGAAGACGCATCGTTTTCTTACATTTCCATTTTTATATATCTGCTGAACTCATGTTCTATCCTTATGCAGGCGGTTTGCTCTCAGTATTTGTTCTTCATTATCCTAATATTGTTTCCAATTATATCAAGGTTGCTAAGAATTTACAACAGATATTCAAATTAGACTTTAATAATTTTCCGGGATAATTGTCTGATGATTCTCTTGGCCTTTGTCTGCACAATTAACAAATACTTATGAGCTAAGTTATCTATTTTGTGATAGATAGATAGATAGATAGATAGATAGAGAGATTATTCTACACCTTCGGCAACTTTTATTGCCTTTCCAATTTTTATGGATTCTTCGTTGCTAACATTTTTGTTTGAAGTAAAGTGTAAAGTCAACATTTTGTTTGCGCTATTATTTTTCCTCATGTCACATGATATATCTAATTTACTTATTGTTGTTTGACTGTCTTCAAGCGATATTGTTTTTATTTGGTACATATATTCGTTTTTGATTCTGTAGCGCCATTTCCCGAGTTTCGAAGAAGGGTTTTTCTCACTAATTACTATTGTCTTCATTCGCGCAATTATTTAATTGATCTGAGAAAGTGACGAGTGTTTATATGTTTTAATGCGCTTGACGCGATGTATTACAACGATATGAAAGTCAATATCTACGAAGTTAATTAAGAACAACACTTTTTTTATGATAGTCATTTGTTTTTATTTTCAATATATTTTAGTGTTTCATACAATCCCTTCTAGAAATGGTTATTCTATGATCTATTCGCTTATTTCTTATAAACCTAGTTATTTGACATGCTTAGTATTTACTAATTCCACATACTGAATTTTAACATTGATTCAGGTTAAGTGCCATCATTTCCTTTTTCAAAATTTTATCTTCAATTATATTTCTTGGAAAATTTGATAAAGGATATTCAATTTTTTGTTGAAGATTATTCTTACCCTCAACTATGAATAACTATGTAATTGGCGTATTTCCTTGACAAGCAGAAAATTAACCGCATCTCATCATTATTATATTGCCCTATAGAGGAAAAAATGCGACGATAAATACTTAAATACTGTTTGTACAAAAACTATACATTTTTCACAACAGTGCTCATATATGTCTAGCATATTCTAGGAAAAAATTAAATAGATTGAACAGTCATCTCCACTTTGTAGTATTCCTGATGATGTTTGAAATATTTCATCATTTGAATTCTGGTCAAACATGTAGGAATATTTTGGACCGATATATTTTGTTCATTAGACGAAAGCATTCTGTAGAAACTGTGCTTGAAAGCTGGTTTCTAATAGGTGAGAAGAGGATGTCTCTATTGACTTGGTCATATGTTGTTGTGAGCCAGCATCAAATATGAACATCTCATGACATAACGGTAATATCAGTTTGTGCATTGAAGGGATATGTGTCTTTAATTTCGATAAAATCTCTATATGTACATCAAAAAATAGAAAATATTGCAAACATAAAACTCACAAATTATTTATTTAGAAATAAGTTAGTTTTTATTACATTGCATCCAACGAAAAGCAAAACGTTAAACAACAAATTGTATATACTTATGAAATGAAATCTTATGCAAATGTAATATTATGCATGTAAATATGATATGGGTGCAGTTATATTGAATCAATTGCTAGGACAGCTGCTAAGAAAGTTGTTTCACTGTGTCGCGCTGGAGAAATTTTCCCTCCATAATCTATCAAACATTTCTATAAATCTACCATTTTTACATGGTTAGAATATTGCTACCACATATGGTCCGGTACCCCTACTGCTGACCTTGAACTTCTTGATAAAATTTAAAGAAAAATCAGAAATATTATCAGTTTTGATAAGGCTGATCGGATTCGATTACTTTCGCAACGACTTAAGATTGCAGCCATGTGTCTTTTCTATAAATGCTTTCATGATAATGATTCCGTTGATCTCATCGATATGGTTCCTAGACTTTTTGAAATTGAGCGCAATACTTGAATAGTGTCGAGACTTCATTAATTTAAAATTGAGCTGGCTAGATATAGACGAACATTCTATTCTGTGTATTTTCGCATTTCTCACCAGTGGATGGCCATTCCGACTCTATGATTTGCAGTAAAATTAGGTATCAAAAAATTCAAATACAATATCAATGACTATCTATTGTCATCCTCATTGCCCTTTTCTCTACCATTATTTATATTTTTGTTCCTAATTCTTCCGCGCAAAGTACCCTCTTATGTATTAGCAGATTTACTGACTTGCTTTGAGTGAAATTGATAAAAGTTCTTCAAATGGCGAAGATAAAATCACATTGGTACATGCATTAACACCGCCATATATATATATATATATATATATATATATATATATGTGTGTGTGTGTTAAAGGCTGAAGAGATCTAGTACATTTTGCGAACTCTATGTAAGTTGATTGTAATAATAAACACAGCTGTGGGTGCTTGGAAGTTTATCGTCAGTCTTCCAATAAGTCTTGAACTAACAATAGGCCTTCGTTTAATATCAAGCTTCTTCTGTATACTACAATGCCCCTACATATTTATTGTTGTTGAGAGTTTCTAAAATGATGAACGCATCAAACAGTCAACAATGCCAGGACTATATACTGGAAAATTTATTATCTCAAATATAAAAATGATTTGTAAAATGCTTTCGATAGACAAGAAAAATGTTATTGCCCCGCACTTTTAAGCACACGTCAAATGTAGTTTCAAGATTATGAAAGATGATGGAGAAAAATCCACAGGAAAACGAGAAAAAATGTGGAAAGATATGCGAACACATTTTTTTGGGTGATCACAGAACATACGATAAAACTCCACTGAAAGAACTCAGTAATTTTGTTACATGATCAAGTGAAGGTTTCTATAACGAGCGCAAATAGAATGGGACGACCCGTCAATATCTTACACTGTATATCATCGTTATTTTGATTCCATAATAATTGATATCAAAATACGGATGACGTTATTTACTCCCCAACTTGATTTTAATTTTCAATTCAACATTTGCTTTCTCTCTTCCGAGAATCAGACTATTCTCCTTCTCTTTGAAGTTTCTTGTTGCAAAAGGTAGATAGACAAACTGAGCTAACTGCTTTTTGCCATATATATATATATATATATATATATATATATATATATATATATATATATATATATATATATATGTATGTACGTATGTATAATCGCCATAAATAGACAAAAATCATTTATAGTATCACTCATGATGATAAAAAATTAAAAGTGAAACTGAAAAACGGTCTAGTTAAACGTTTTCGAACCTCGTTCAAGAGAGCTGAATCGATGTTAATAAACAAAATTATCACAAAAAAATGGACAATATGTATTTGAGAAAAGAAACAAAGAAAGAAAAAATGTTTACATGGAAATTAGTTGGGGGCCTAATACGAAGTCCTTCTGTTTAGACAGAGAGGGCTTCACCAATAGAATATAGATGGTCTCCAACACTTTTAAGTTGTAATTCGAGCAGGAGCTGCTAAGAATGATAAATGAGTGGCGCATTGAAACTAGCAGAACAATTATGACTATATATTTATCTTACAGCTGTAGAAGATCCATATGTATCGGTCAGAATGTCTGAAGGAATGTACTTATGGTTTCGGATATTCGTTAGAAAGTGTTGCTTTTCAAGAATTCAGCCTTTGGGTCTTTCTCCCTATGTAGTGCAAACCACGACTACATTTAAAAGAATAAATTAAAGAACTATTATGATGTGGAGGGAGAGAGTCCTTTCACATAGACGGAAGGACGGCTTCGCAGAGAAAACAACACGAGTGTTAGCAGCAAATAACAAGGTCGAACTTCCACAGAAACCCGATTAGCATATCTATATGGCCTGGCCAATGATGGCGTACGTACACAGGACATCTGTTTACTATAGCAGGTTTAACTTCGGTGAATTCAGCAACTTTATTCTTAATAATTGTTTGAACAATGCATAATGGATAGGCATTCGTTACGGAGAGTAGTAGTCATTATGATCCAATTTTATTTTAGAACAGATCATAAGTGCTCTATGGGTAAGGGTTTTAATTAGATTTTAAAAATTATACTTTCTTCACGTAACACTATACTTAGTCAATAATACATACCAACCATTTAAGATAATTAATGAAAATCCATCATATATTCACTCAAAATCTAATACCCAAATAGTTGATCTATGACCAAAAACGTACACTACTCCATAGAATTTAGAATACGTAATAACTCTTTAAGTGAAAATGTACATTATAAAAATAGCAAAATCTGCAACAATCCCTTACAAATAGTAGCTATAAGTACCCTTAAATGAAATACAAACAACTAACAGTGAAAGCGCTAAAAATAGAAACAGAAAAATCATTTGGTACACATCCATATTTAACAAAATGTTCAGCGCTAATTTATGTCAGAATTCCCACAGTTTAATTGTAAAACGTTTCCCCAGTAATAATCTTCTAAGCAATATTTTTAATAAAAATGCACTTAAATTAAGTTATAGTTGTACTGATGATCTTGAAAAATTATTAAAAAGCAAAATAACAAAATTTTAAATCGACATTTAAAACAAAATAGCAATCGCTATACTAAAACAGAAAACAAAAATGATACTAAATTGTGTAATTCTAGAAGCCCTAAATAATGCCCTTTACAAGATAGCTGTCTTCCTGCTTACCTATGTAATATTTCATCTAGTGCAAATCCAACTGTTAAGGTGGTATCACCCATGTCTTCTTTCAGAAACATTCTGTACCTTAACAGAACCTCTCTCTCTAAATATGTTTGACAAAAAAAATTACCACTCATGATGATAAAAAATAAAATGGAAAATATTAATACAATCTAGAATCTGTAAATTCTTATATGACCCATGTCCACTGTGTTTACAGGAAAAGCTGCACATTTATAAAATTTCCTAAAAATAAATGTCTGCTAATCCAAAGGAATGAGCTAACGGTGTTATGCCGGCATTGTGTATCTTTTAACATAAAATATAATTAAAAGAGTTTTTCATAAATAATTTACGCATTATAATTAAATAGTCATTAATTTATTAGAATGTAATTGTCTACACAATTTTGTTTTTGATATTTCAAGTTTAATATTGCCATGTTTTACCGTCTATTCAATATAATTAGCACCGTATATACATGTTCCAAATTTTATTAAATTTAACAAACGGTCCCTTAAAAATGTTTACCAAATATAAAAAATTTGAAAATTCTTTAAAAAAAAAGAAATTGATCAAGTTAACTTTGTCTTCTTCAACAAATCTGAACTCAATATTTGGCTACAATATTTTTGCTGCTGACATGTTTAGAGTTTCTATTTATGATGACATGAATTTATAACCCACCTTCCTCCACCCGCTGCCCTTATTTTTTCATTTTTCTATTTTAGCATAGACTACCAGCATTGCCCGTCTTTGCCCGTGTTGATACTAAAATCGTACGACTCATACAGCAATCGCCAACACTTGAATTAAAATATTTTTGCTCTTCCTTGGCCTTAAAGGAGTGCCCTTTTGCCGTGCTGATGTTGCTACATGCCTTACTTCTTGCTTATCTCACATTGCGAATTTTTCTAAGCTCTATACTAAACATTAAATCTGTTATGAAAAAAGAACGAAACAAAATGAACACAAAACGGTCAGCTTTAAAAAAGGACTAGCAACTGGAAAAACCAAATAAAAAAAAGAATGTTAACAACAAATATTTTTCACAGCAACCCAGTTCTGCGGAATCAGAATCAACGTTGAGTTTAAGCAAGCGAATGAGCCAATATCAGTATAGTACCATGCAGATTTAAATTTTTCCCACTTGTGACGAATGCAGCTATCGATTTTTTTTTTTTTTTGCATGCTAGCATGCTAGTTAATATTCGTGTCAGTCAGCTGTTGACTATCACGCTGACCAATAGAATCTTCCTGCCTATTCGTGGCAGCCAGCTATAGGTTCTCAATCTGGCCAGTAGAAAATGACTGCAAACTATATGAAAAACTGACATAGAAGCATGAAAAAACACACACATCCTGCCTTTTATAGATAGCGATCTGACTTTTAATTGGTTAATACAGACATGCCCACAAGTATACTTTTTTTAATTCTGACCTTAGGCCTTCTCCGGTCTTAAACTTTCAAAAGAGGTAATTTGTTTTCTAATTTCCCAAATAAATCATTTTTATCTTGTGTGATATACCATCGCCCGAAGTGTAACCATTATAGTTCCGAAATATGAAGGTTTTTTGTGTAGCGATGTAAAATTTTTTGTTTTAATTTATTATAATATATATATATATATATATATATATATATATATATATATATATATATATATATATATATACTGTCGCCGAACTATATCCGTGTGGGTAGTGTTTGTGCTTCAATTTAACGTTATTTAAATTTGATAGGAAATATATTCTTTCTCCCTTTAATTATTATGCAGGCTTCTCGCAGAGCTTTATGAATTTCTCGATAGTATTCCTGAATTATTCGAATTCTGTTCAGTCTGTATTTTTTACCTTACCCTAGGCGAAAATATTTATTAACCATCCACAGAAAAATCAGACCACTGAGTATTTATCTTGATGTCAGCTGGAAACCATAACTGATCTGTATTAACTGCATACATCTAGACATGCATGAATAGCTATCGACTTCTATATTATTTTATTACACTAACACTAAATATTTAAGCAGTTTTCTCTATCCTGTTTTAACGTGTTTGTGTTTTATTCAGATTTCGATCGTTAGTAAACAACGTAACATAAATTATTATAAGTGGAAAATTAATTAATCCTTAAATGTAAACATTATTGACAAGATTTCCTCTGATAATTAAAAAAAAAATGTATTATCATTTGGAAAATGTTTTCGACGATTAAGTATTCGAAGGTTTCAACCGATCACAAGATTATGACCTCTCCTCTTGACAAGTGTTTTAAATAATTGTTTGTGCCTACGCGTTTACCTTTTAAAGGTTTATAAACACTGAAAGTGCTAAAGAGCTAGGTCACTTACCTTTCGTGGTTTAAAACCTATGGAATTCGACATAAGGTTACTACAACACTAAATCCAAGAGAATACGCATAATGCCCGTAGGTAGCATAAATCTGTATGAAAAGAAAGGAAGTAATTTCTTGCTTTTATTACTTTCTTCAACCAGGGGATGGCACAGTGACAAGATTAACAACATTTAGCATAAACCACACAATACTATCGTCTATCAATAAACACTTTATGCGGCTATAATAACAGTTCCACTAGAAACTATCATTTAGATATATAACGCTTTTCAACACAAGAAAATATCGAATATCAAAGAACAGAAGATTCCCGAAAGAAACTGGTAGCTTATTAACATTACAAATTTGTAAAAGGAAACACTAAGTCATTAAATTTCACTCTCAACGTAAAACGTTAGTAGTTTGGTGTATAAAAGCTAGTAATGTAACCACTGGCGTACATATGCATACACATACACACACGCACAAACGCATATGCACACACTTATTTACACATGTCGGATTCACTCGAAGTAGAATTGCGTTATGGACATTTGCAACCCGGACAATTACCAGTCTATTGTGGACCTGGACATTTGCGTCGTAATACAAAAACGTCCCTGGATAATTGCTACGTTTGATAATTTTAAAAATTTACCAATTGTTATGAAGAATTGTTTAATATAAAAACTTACATAGCAATACTTTTAATTACTCAGAACAACAAAAACGTAGTTACCGTGAATAAAAAAGAGCGAATTATTTAAAATAAAAAAAATCTTCATTTCATTCTAGCAATGGGCAACACAAAGATCTGTTAGATTCTGGATTTTATAGATTATATTTTTATTTGGAACTCATGGCTAAGTTGCGAAAATCAAACAGTGGTGGAAAATATTTGTGAAAGAAAATTTACAGCCACCATTATCGTATGATATGAAACAAAATATACTGGCGATGTGTAGAGCGATTTTCCAATACTGTTAATCTGTCACTAAATTTTAAACACAAATATATTTATAATTATTATTTTATTTTATTCCTTATTAATTATATTTTTTTCAAAATTTGTTTTTAAAAGCTTCAAAATTTATCATAGGTAAGCAATTATCCAGGGACGCATTTGTCCAAGGACACAACTGTACAAGGACGAAATTGTCTGATATCCTGTTTTTCGGGACTCATATGTCTAAGGACGACATTTTCTGGTACGCAATTGTCCGGGTTTCATATGTCCAAGGACGAGATTATCTGGTAAACAGTTGTCCAGGACTCATATGTTCAAAGACGAAAGTGTCTGGTACGGAATTGTCCAGGATTCATATGTTCAAGGACGAAATTGTCTGGTATGCAGTTGTCCATGTCTCATATGCCCCAAGTCGAAATTATCTGGTACTAAGTTATCCGGGTCTCATATGTCCAAGGACGAAATTGTCTGGTACACAGTTGTCCGAGCCTCATATGTCCAAGGACGAAATTGTCTGGTACGCAGTTGTCCAGGCCTAATATCTCCAAGGACGGTATGGTCTTGTACGCAGTTGTCCAGGTCTGATATATCAAGTGTATAGCTGTCCTAGAATCGTCAGATTCAAGTGCTATTGCCCAAAAGTATAAACAAATATTCCTGTTCACATTCAGGTTTTAGAGAAATATTAAATGGCAATACAATTATACTCTATCATGTAAATTAAAAATAAAACTTCAGATCATAGAGGTACTCTGTATAAAAAAGGAGCCATCGCTAAGTAAAATTAATTATGAATATAGTAAGAATGTTTTAAAATGCTTGTAAAAGCAATGTTTTGGGGTGTTCAAATTGTAAGAAATCAAAAAAATATAATACAAGTAATAAATTGCAGATTGATTTTTTCAAAGATTTGTGCTATACGGCAGGAATCTATATTGGGCCCCAGGGGTGAGGAGGTGCGACCCACTGTTATGTATACCATGTAAGTGTCAAATTCAATTATTTAAAAAACATGTTAAAATTTTCTACCAAATGCCTCCAATATTGTTAATAACTTTTTATGACAGAGACAGTTTTGAGTTTGACTGAAATACTTACGATATTCTATCAGTACTCATTTTGGAATAAACTCATATATATCACATTATGTAAGTGATGTAAGATCAATTCGTGTTTGGAATTCCTGATTAATCTACCGACCGGCAAGCTATTAAAGATTCCTTCTACTAATAATATTCCCTAGTTAAATTTATTTCCTTCGTTTACTAAGAATGTCGAAGGTAATCATCGATAACGATGCATGTCATTCATTCTAAGTGATAATTTGTTATCCTATTGAGTGTGTTCAGCCTTCTGTTTATTCGAGTACACCAGACCTTCGTGAAGTTTTTTAAATATAACTCTTGTGAAACAGGTCATTAATTATTATTACGTCATACTATTATTGTATTTTCATGTAAAGAAACCATAAGTATTAATTATATTATTACCATCCTATATATAATTCTGTCCATAGAATAAGCATAAAATATTTCGTATATATATATATATATATATATATATATATATATATATATAATTTTTGCCTTGAAAAAGTCGGAAGACGAAACGCGTCGGCAAAATCTAAGATCTTTTTTCCAATTGTCATTTTATTTATACCAATCTGTCTTGTCCACAGAATTGATCTGGGAATTTAACTACATATATATATATATATATATATATATATATATATATATATATATATTAAAAATCTCATATACATGCAAAGATGACAATAATATAAATGTAGCAACCAACATACACGCTTTAAAATATATCATGGCCAATATGATCATATTCAGCAACAGAGAGTAATATTTTCTCTCAAAATATTCTTCCAATGATTGTATTCTATAGGAGTTTAGGATTAGAAGCACATCATCATAGATTGCTCGGATTAATTCTTAGAATTTGTCAACATGTTTCCCTCCGTCGAATAAAGTAGACATGATTCTAATCCTCAGCGAAATTAATAGCTCTTGTAGAAAGATCATATTTCTTATGCGGTTTTGATTCTGAGAATCATGACTTACATATATGCCTAAATGCGATGAATAATCTTCACTACCATCATGATACCGATATTAAATTTATGATTATTTAAAATATATTAACACTATGTGGAATTTCTATTTGACAATCTTATACGAGCTTATTTAAATATGTTGATATATATATTAAAATACATTCGTCTTCCTGGTTTCGGGGAAACATCCGTGTATTTTGTAGAACATTTGTTAATAGTAATGGTAATATTAACTGTTTTCTCATTAGGAAATATTTTACACTAGCAGCATGACCCGGCGTTGCCCGTGCTTGATACGACTCATACAGCAATCGCTATCACTTGACTTAAAATATTTTTGCACTTCCTTGCCTTTAAAGGAGTGCCCTCTGCCGTGCTGATGTTGCTCAATACCTTACTTTTTGCCTTACTTCTTGCCTATCTCAGACTGCGAATTTTTTCTAAGCTCTATACTAAACATTAAATATGTTACGAAAAAAGAACTAAACTAAATGAACACAAACCATCAGCTTTAAAAAAGACTCGTAACTGGAAAAACCGAATGAAAAAAGAATGTTTAACAACAAGTACTTTTTCACACCCAACCCAGTTCTGTGGAATCAGAATCAACGTTGAGTTTAAGCAAGCGAATGAGCCAAATGGAGTAAAGTGCCATGCAGATTTAAATTTTCCCACTTGTGACCAATGCAGCTATCCATGGTTTTTCATGCTATCATGCTAGTTAACATTCGTGTCAGTCAGCTGTTGGCTCTCACGCTGGCCAATAGAATCTTCCTGCCTATTCGTGGGAGCCTGCTATAGGCTCTCATTCTGGTCAGTAGAAAATGGCCGCAAACTACATGAAAACTGATGTAGAAGCATGAAAAAGTCGATTATTTCCACTATCGATGAGAGTTGGAAAATGCTATGTCGGTCTTGGCCTTTCCACTAACATGGAGCATGTGCATGTAAATTTTGGTGCAAATCCGTCGAAAATTGCGGCTGTGCATTCGTTACACACACACACACATCCTGCCTTTTACAGACAAAGATTCGTTGCTGAGGAGATATAACTACTATCGGATAAAAGGTATCGATTTTTTCTGCAAAAGGTTTTTTAGGAAAATAGTATTCGAAGCTCCAGTAGCTCTTTCCGGTAATGTTGGTGGTTTCCTTCCTTCCTCAAACCTATGTTTTCTGAAGTGTGCAAACACACCATGGTGATAGTGTTATTATTTTCTCTTCGTATTACATGTGATGTCAATTTTACTTGTTGGTGTTGTTGTTGAAAAGCAGTCAAGTAATGTTTTTCTTTCATTTGGTACAATTCTTTGCGATTCTTAAGAGCCAAGCCATATGTTTCCAAGAAGTATTGTTTACGCCAATGCTCTCAGACATTACTCGCTCAAAACCATTTCAAATTATTCTTTAGAGAAAGCTGTTGAATGCAGAATACATTTTTGATATTGCTGTACAGGTTTGGCGCCATGGAATACCTCATAATCTTATCCGACAAGTTTATTTAAGAACATATATCGAGATTTCAAGTTTATGATTTATTTTAATTTTTTGCAATTTTCGTTGCTGGGTTAAATTACAATTAAATTATCTCCTATGAAGAATTAGGTTATAAGTAATCCACAAATTCAAGGAACTCAAATGTTAGTATATTCTAATTCCACATTCTGAATTTCTATGATGTATTTAGGTTTGGTGCCATCATTGTTTTCATTTAGATTCTAGTTGGTAGTTACTGTTTTTAAAAACTTTTATCTTCAGTACTAGTTCATTGAACTTTTCTTTTAGGATG